>JARFIW010001232.1:0-600000 GCA_036346225.1 Platerodrilus igneus
ACAAATTCAAGTGCAGTTATTGACTTCTAGTCCCGTTATGAAACCTATCTCGTGACCTTTTTTTGTCAACTGTTATATAAGTTCATGTTAAACTGTGTCATTGATTCACACTGTAGTTGGCGCTAGTCGTCTCTTGTCAGAAAATAATGTCTGACTAGTGTTAGCTGAATTTAGAGTTTAAAGAAACACATCTAAGAATACCGATGATTCACCTTTGACTATCGACACCTAGGTCATCCCATTCCATCTATTTAAATTCCAACCTTGTAACAGTGAAATGCGTGCGTCACCTTTTATCGATTTTTGCCATTATCCGATGCCCGATCAACGCAGATATAAATTCCACGATACACACTGTACTTAAACTTTCTGGCCTACTTATTCAGCAAAGTTCAAAAACAATTCGTCCTTGGCCACCTACCTAAAGGGATCAATCTACAGTTCACCGTCTACATCTCCGCTGTTACTTAACTATAATTTCTTTCTTAACTAACTTCCCAACCTTTTCAAACTTAATCGCTATACAACATTCCGCCTTCTCACACTTTGCGCGCCTAAACAATTCTGATTTCGAGACCAATCTCGTTCTTCCGTGTCAACAAATTAATTTTATGGTTTTTTGGGGTGTATCTCGCATGGTTACGGTCTTTGAATTTGTGACGGTTCGTGGCTTAGTTGGTTTGCGTGTGACTACTAAGCCCAAAGTTCCGAATCCGTTACCCGACACGGATCACTTGGAAAATTTTAGGCGAGCATGTTTCACAAAAATACGCCCTTATTGGGACGAGAGGTAAATGTAGGTCCCGGGCGCGCGCAGGGTGTGTATGTGATGTCATGCACGTTAAAGATCCATACCTTGCTTGGAAAAGCAAGGGTTCGGCAAAATTCAAAATTTCTAGGTAATAAAAAACTCGCTTCCTGACCAATATAGTACCTGCGGGTGAAGCATTGGAAAATCAATTGTAGGGTTCTTAAATTCGTATGAATGTGTACAAATAAACTTTCCTATGCCCGGTGATTTATTGAAATCTTATTTTATAATTTTTCTAACTTTAATACTAAGAGTGGAAGGTCCCGATAGTCATTAACGTTTGTATTTAATATGTTAGATGCTTTCCTGTTTATTTCTGTATCTTAATTTAATATTACATTGAAATGGTTATGTTATTAGATGTAAACTACCAAGTATTGTGCAATTTCACTTTGAATTTTACTAAAAGCATTTACACAGACAGGTTGGACTATTTTTCGTTGTAAAATCTATATGGAGAGTACTGACATTTGGCGGTAACAACTGCTGAAAATAATTTCAAGTCGTCAGTTTAAAATTTGAATTTTCTGTTGTAAATCTGATCAAAATGCTGAGTTCTGATAGTGAAGAAATTAATTGTACCCCTCCAGATATAGTTGAAACAACAAATGAAGCTACAGCAGATTTGTTATACCAGATAAATCTAAAAAGTATACGAGGGTTGTTATAAACGCTTTAAAGAATGGTGTGGCGCAAAATTTGTTAAGAACATTACTGAAAATGTTCTTCTGACTTATTCAAAAGAAAAATTAGAAATAATAAAGCCATCGACATTATGATCAGAATATTCAATGTTAAAAGCTACACTTTCTATCAATGATAATGTAGAAATTCGACATTTCAGAAAATTAGTTCCATTTCTGTAGAAGAAATCAGTTGTATACAGTCCTAAAAAATTAAAAATTTTTACCCGAGAATTTGATAAATTTGTAATTACAGCTCCAGATTAATAAATATCTAATGATGAAAGTGACTTAAAATGAGGTTAGTTTTTAACTTTATTTACTTGTCCTTTGTTGTGGGTAGTTGCAGTGTTTGGCATTGCCGGTGCATGCCGCTGGGACGAGTTACAAAAACTGACATTAAATGATATTACTGTCAAAATTCCCGATTCCAAGACCAACAAACCTCGATCGTTTGTAATAAGTTTGTAATAAGTTTGTAAAACTTTGTTGAAATGTATCGCAACTATGTATCTCTGCGTCCTAAATCTACCAGTCACAATAGATTTTTTATACGATATTGTAATGGAAAATGTTCGGTCCAACCCGTCGGTGTAAATACCTACAGCAAAATTGCAAAGTATTTAAATATCGAAAATACAATACGGTATACAGGACACTGTTTTCGTAGATTTTCTGCAACATTGCTTGTGAAATCAGGGGTGGAGATGTTGACACTGAAACGTCATGGAGGATGGCAATCTGCCACTGTAGCAGAAGATTACATTGAGTAATCAGTTTCTAGAAAACTGAGATAGCTGCTCGAATTTTAGAAGAACCAAGTACAAGTAGTGGACACTTCACAACTATTCAAAAAGGAGTATTAAATCAAGAACCCGAGACATCAACACATGAAAACTAAATAAACAATCAACTAATTATTGAAAATAAAAATTGACCATCAGTTACCATAGCAAATTCCTGCGTTATTAGAATTGAAATTAAGTCAAAAAATAAATAATTAGTTCTAAGGAAACTATCGCTAGTGTAAGAAAATTATTTTCCGCCAATCGTTCAGAAATTTTGACATTTCTGATAAAATTTCTTAAAGAAAAGTTGAATATTTCCAAGTGTTTAGTCGTTGCCAAGCAACAACAAATCACTGTAAGGAAGTATTCATTACTGTACTGTACAGATATAATATGTGTATACACATGGACTACAAAAATGACTGAGAACATGCTGTCATGGTAAGTTCTATTTAGACAATCTTAACACTTTATGTAAATATAACAAACAACTAACTTCAGAATGTATTTGATTCTGAAGTAAGTTGTGTGTGATATTTTCAGGTATTTTACAATTAGTACAATTATAGAATTTGTATTGTTACTTTCAAAAATACCAGCAATCATATTTCAATGTGTCAAGCAGGCACGTATCCAGAGGAGGGGCATGCGGGGCTGAAGCCCTTCCCGAAAACCTAGGACCCATTTCGTTGACCCCCGCAACATACACCCTTAACCCTAGAATACTAACGTGGTTTTACGACTTTATAAAACGATTATTATTATCTAAAGTTTTGCATTTGTGAAAATAAAAAATTCTATCACATGTTCGTAACTTGATAAATATGCTCTGCATGCTCCATATTGCTTTATGCACTTAATTCAGTTTGTTTCCCGGTGACTTATCATCCATTTTTGTCTGAAACAGCTAACGTTCATTTGAAGTTTGTAGAAATTACAAAGCAATTGCAACTGCAGCCTGCAGCAGATCATATAGAAAGCAGTAACAAAACATTATATACTTTAATATAATAATTAGTAATACCGGGTGTAACCAAATAAGTGTAAAACATTTCAGGGGGTGATTCCTCATCGTAGAAGAGATAGGGTCTTTCATATAAAGAAACTTCATTGGAGCATCCTTGTTAAGATACAGCCCCTTAAAGGGGGTACATAAAATTTGTTTTTCATTTTTTTTTACAAACACTAAAAAGTTACAAAATTGAAATTAAGGTGGCATTTTTTACTATCAAAAATACACTTACTCCGTAATTTATTTGGTTTACCCCATGGTTGTAAGGGGTGGAAAAAGCAACCCCTAAAATTTATTTCCATTGTTGTAACAATTTTTTTTGACGACTGCAAATCACCAATAATTTTTTAGTTAAATACATCTTTTTGTCTGTTCCATTAAACACGTAAACGTCGTCATTTAAATAAATTTCCGTATTGGGATCATGTAGCTCAACCACAATACAGAGATGCTAGTTTGGTTGCTAACAACAGGCGTTAACTATTTGAATAAACATTTTAATGCCAAACAACTTTAATATATTATGCGCAACGTGTCAACGGTCATTCTGGCTGGAGCACTTGACACGAAGGCATCATGGAGAACCTTAGCCAGTAATTTACATGTGGTTTAGCTCAAAATGTAATGAGCACTTGAAGTGGTGTTTTTAATAATAGTAAGCAAATAGATATAATCTCTTAGACAAACTAAATAATTTTGTTATAGCCCTCTTATCCAGTCTTATTCTGTTTTATCTTGTCTTATAATAATTCTCCTGTTTAATTTTTGTCTTGAATGATCGTATGTGATCTTTTATTTTCGTTTATGCTCATCTAGTTTACTATTTAATGTGAGCATTTATCAGTTTGATTGTAATATTCTAAATTGAACAAGAAAGTACTTCAATGTGGCGATAACAAATTTTGGTCTAATATGAACGTCCTTCAACTTTACCGTAATACTTGGATTAAATAAAATGTTCTGCAATGAAACTGTAATATTTGAGATTTAACCGGAATGTTCTTCAATTAGATAGCAATTCTTTTGTTTCAATCTAAACGTTCCATATTTAACATTTACGATATTTTTAAAATTACTATGAAGAATTTACAAGTAACAATGTGGATAATTATACTCAAGATAATTGTTTGGATAACGAACTAAATGCAGTAATACATCGAAGCTTTGCATTCTTTGATAACTTTTTGAATTGATTTTGGTTTCTTCCATTATAGCGTAGAGGAAATACGCTGTAAGCTTATAATTGGGTCCAAGAAAAACGCAGTTGGTTGGTTTCTGTACAACATGTGAAGGCGACGTCATTTGTTTGTCCAGGAACAGTATGTATACACATCTGGTTTAATACAATGTAACGCTGTCACACAAACAAGAACCTGTTGAAATGAGGTAAGCGCTCTTTGCTATTTTTACATGACGTCCGCATTTGGCCAACATTGATTCAAGGCAACATTTGAAATAACATTGTGATGACCTATAAATAGTATTTTGTTTAATAAACTATAAAGAACTTTTGATGTTTTTTTATTGTCAATATTAAATCCAGCGTAATAACCGTTATTATTATTAACGAAATTAAGCAACTTCATTGAGTTCTGAGTAAAGTTTCATTTATGTGTAATTATAGTTAAAGCTTTTGAACATTGAATTATTAGATTTTTGGATATTTTCATATGAACTTGTAAGCCTAATAACAAATCTGATCTTTTGGGTATTGATTTGAGTTAATTCTTGTAGTAAAAAGAAACGCTTTAACGTATTTGATATTTCACCTGAATTTAGAATTCTACATCTGTGTAAAAGAAATTATAGTACCAATTTTGATATGTAAATTTTGTACATACAACTTTTTATCATGAAGCAGCATTTAATTAAAGAATCACCATTTAATTCATTTAATTAATTGTTTTATTTTGAACAAGTGAGTTCAAAAATAGGGTAATTAGATCAAGATACAAAAGGCATAAATACCTTCGAGATAATGATATTTGTAGCTTCTATTTGACGAAGAAGCTCTGATAGCTCTTTCAGAATTTGATGCCTAATATTTGTGTCTATAAAATTATGTGCATAATTAATCTTTTCAGCATTTTTTAATTATGAGATAGCAAGAGTATCCCCTCTTGTGTCTTCACTTTGTTAATTTAATTCAATTTTCTTTACAGCTCCTGCGGAAGGAGTTAATACACTATTCCTCTCTAAGGACTCTCAAGTCCCCCTTAGGGAAACTCTGTTTAAAATTTAATGACTTGGTGGCGCCCTCCCTAAACCCTTATTTTGGTATGAATTAAGCCATAGTAAGTAAATAATGTTTTGTAAAAAGAACCACGACCAATTCGCATAAGCTCTATCCGAGGAATAGACCCCTAGCATAGTCGGAAGATATTTGCGTTCCATCATTTTAAGGAAATCCTTTCTACTGGTTCCATCAGAGAATATTAAAGAACTCACGGGTTACTTTAATTATTCAATCAACCAATTAACCAGCAACGACAAATTTTTGTAAGAATGTAACTTTTTGTCTTATTATTTGTTTGCCATTTAAAAATTTATTTTCAATAGCTTATTTAATTCTAAACAAAAAATGTCTCTTGAATTTTTTGCCCAAAATTAACCAGTTCGCAGAAAAAAATTATTTTACAAACAACTACAGAGATACATCGTCATAAATGCAAACTGGATTATTATTGTTGTTTTGTAGTTACTACCTGCATCAAAGTATGATTAAAAATTAATAAACAAAACTAATTTATTAATAACAAAACATACAACATGTAGAAATCATAGTAAATGTTCAATATGTCCACTTTCAGTCATTACACATGCCTCAAGTCGTCGGCGCATTGAGCCACGTATTCGCTCAAATATTCCTGGAGTCTCTCTAATTACCCTGCACGCATCGATGATGCGGTTTCTTAAGTCTTCTACATCGCGAACAGGAGTAGAATGCTCGCCGCTCGGCAGTCGAATCCAACACAACCTGCGTCTTATATTGCATTACATTGACATATTCTTTATTGTGCTACAATCTCCACTCTTAATCTAAATTGTATTTTGAAATTTGAGTTTGGAAAAATTTTACTATTTTAGTCCGACTAATGCGAAAAAAATAATAAGAATGTCTTAATAAACTCGAAAGCTTTTCAGTAAATCCAAAGCGCTTGGCTGAAGATTCACCAAATCATCTCGCACGCGTGCAAATGCGTCCCCGCCTAAATGCGGTTACATAGTTTCCACGTCTGAGTCGAGCTTTAATAAAACAATTTGTTCAACACTTTCGTATAAAGTCGTTGTATTCCTACAACAATCACGCGTTTATGCCGAAAGCTGAAGTAACTATTCTACTAAGACGAATGTATTGTAAAACACGAAAGCTTTTCAGCAAATCCACAGCACTTGGCTAAAGATTTGCTAAAAGAAAACCCACAGCACGTGTATAAATGCGTTCTGGCCTAAATGCGGTCACGCAGATATCACGCCCCTGTCGAGCCCTACAATACAAATTCGTTCAGACACCTCTGTATAGAATCGCAAACGTATGTATTTCTACAATTACGAGTCTACACAGAAATGCTGCAAATAGCGATTCTTTTGCACTAAAAAGTGCAGTGAATGCGATTTTTCGTATATTACATCACTTTCGTTATAGAACATTTCAACAAAGAGTTTAAACTCTTCAATTTTTTTAAGACAATACCCTATATCTACAACTTTTGACTGTATTATGTTAAAAAGCACATCAGTCTGTATAAAAATTCTGTTAAATATTACTAAAAAGTAATTAAATCATAGTCGCTTAAAATAAATTCATACATTCTAGCTGCAGAAAGCGTTTCTGAATTCCAATTGATCGAGTTTTCGGTAATTTCAGTAAAGAGTTCAATCAGATTTTTGTGTTCACTAAAAATTACATTAATGGTTCTCGAATTATAAACCAACCTAGTTTGTACAACACGTGGTAACTTTATTGAACAAAATTGATCATAAAAATCTCTACGCTTGGTGCTACTATGAAAAAATGTTGCTAAGTTCTTAACAGTTGAAAAGAAGTGTTTAGTTTCTACAATATTCTCGCTGGATTTTGTTAGAAGTAAGTTTAAAATATGGGCATTTCACCAAACATACAACACATCAGGACATGTTTGAACACCATTTTTCTCTGACGATAAAACAGCAGCTCCGTCATAAGTTTGTGCAATCAATTTTTGTGTACATTTATAATCATTTAATATGTCAATAACGAGTTTTGATAGCGCAGCTGCAGTTCGATTGGAGCTGACATCAACAAATCCCAGGAAGCGGTCGACAATATCATTACATGCATTAAAGTATCTTAAAATAACGCAAAGTTGTTCTTTCCCACTGAGGTCTGAAAATTCATCGATCATTATAGCAACAAAGTCAGTTAGTTTAATTTCAGAATGAATTCTCTTTAGAATCACCGCAGCTATACTAGATATAAGATCGTTTTGTATTCTGTTTGATAGTCCACTAAATACGGATCTGTTGTCATTTTGATTTACTAATTGTAAATGGTCTTCTAAAATGTCATCATAGTAATTGAATACATTCAATGAAATTCCCACGATTTAACGAGGTGGGAGGGATTCCACATGTCCACGAAACGGCAACTCCTGTTTTGCTAAAAAAACACGGTATGTCTATAAGCCTACGCATTATGCTTTGATTCCGATCTACTTTTGCATTATGTCTTTCAATTTCTTCTCGAAACTGACGCGAAATGCTAACTTCTATTCGAGATTTGCCAAAACTGTGCAAAGCAAGGGCAGAATTTAAATGACTGATCGATTGGTCATGTTTTTTTTGACACATTCGAAAAATTTAAGTCTGTGTAACCGGACTTGCTCCAAACAGTTTTATCTTTTGAAAATAGTAGACACGGCCAACAGTACATTTTGTTATCATGTACGCAACCTCAAAGCCACTTATAGTTATCATATAACTTACTGTTGAAATATCTTAAAGTGTTCTTTTTCTTTTGTTGTAATTTTAAAAATGGAGTAGGTCGTCCAATTTCAATTACTACTTGTTTTTCGTTATACGTTTTAGTATTAAACGTATACGTTTTTAGTCTCTGAATGGAGTTCATATCTGCACTACACTCACAAACAAATGTTACAGAAGCATTCATTATTCTTTATTATGTATATCGATGGTAAACGATAATGCGCAACCAAGATTTACGATTCCGCTTCCTATTAAAAGCAGTAAAGTACTGCCTATGAATGCCTGCAAGAATGTATAGGGTCATCTGTTTATGCCTTCACAGATTTCATACGGTATACCTACACACTGCATGATCCATAATATCTTGTGCATGTAATTATTCGGTTATTTTGGGCGCGCTTTCTTTTTAATTTTTGGCGGAATATTGACAACAATATCTGCAATAAATTAATTTGTTAATAGAAGCATTAAAATTAGTATAAACTACTCGTTATTGAAAATGTAAATGTATTTAAATTAAATTAAATTAAAAAAATATAAAATATACATATAAATTCGTACTTTTTCTAGGGTAGGCATTGCCTTTTTGCCTATATTACATGCACACCACTGATATGTATCTTTCATAACGTTTATTCCAATGAAACCAACGCGACGGGTTACTAAAGTTAAATCGATCTGGAGTAGCAACCATCGTAATTGTCTCCGCCATGGAGTAATTTAACTTGCGTAAAACGACGTAACCACGCCCGTTCGCACAATTCGCGACGGTAAAGCTTATAAGTTATAAAAGACAAACATTGGAATGCCGCTGTTTACAGACTGCTTCGCGATCACTTGCTAAACCTAGCACGAGATGTAGTAACTGTCGAAGTTTTGGATTAGTGCCGATCGGTCTCGGGCGAGCGCGAGTGAACCAAGAACCATAGAACCAGGGGGTAGTCACTCTATAGGCGGTTTTAAAATAAAGTTTTTGGCGCCACCAGCCGCATTGAAACTGAGTAAAAATTGAAAATTTTACAGATATCTGTAACTGTCAATCAAACTGAGCTGCGCGCGCTGCGCGTCTCACAAAATGACAATGACTACACCGACCAACGTTTGTTTCAATTCCGTATCTATTTTTGGTACAGTAGCAGTAATTTTAGACGAAAAGTATTATAATATCACAGTTTGGAAAGTGTGCAGTTTTCTATTGTGAAAACAGGGATGCAATTCGCCATAGATTTCCCAACCCAAAGAAATTTTTGTATGTTTATTACCAGTGGATGGATTTAATTGGAACAGCTTCTCTGAAAAAAATGGATCCTGCATGGGTTTACAAAAATTTACGAGTTTGTCATGCTCATTTTGTTCTAGAGGATATTTGTCGAAATAAGTATGTAGTTTCTAATAAGCATCTTTATATTTTTATTTTACCAATATTTAAATTTAAATATATACTTGTGAAACTTAAGTTTGTATTGATTTGATTACATTTTAACATAAAAGCATAAATCTTTCTTAAGGAAACCATAGGTTTATCTACCCCTTTCAGTGAATGAATGGAACAATAAGTGATTTGATAGATCTTTCTTATAACGATTTTGAATATACAGTTAGTAAAATATAAAATGTGGTACAGATATGTAATACATTGAACAAACAGTATTTAAACTAAACAAGTCTAGTACTCATCAGCAGTGTTCAATGAATTACAATATGATATTACATTTTATATTTACCTAATTTGTATACATTTCCAAGCAATACATTTGAAATTCCTGCTAAATACGCATTTAGTGGCATATTTTGCGACAGATGGCGCTCATCACTAGTTAAGCTTCAATCTGCATGGTGGCGCAAAACTTAATTTTAATTGTTTACGTACAGTGACGCATCTCTTGTATTATTGGTCTGTGCATAGAACAGACAAGTATTGTTACCACACGAGAACGATTTTCGGAGTTTTTTTACGAGGTTTTTACTGGAAACATTTTACCTTCAGTTTACATATTGTCGTATGTGCTGTGCTATTTATTCCACATGACATTACAAACATTAAAAGTGCAACAAAACCAAGGGAAATTGGAAAAACCAGCAACCGACCAATCATCCACGACTACCACGTGTATACATACTGATTCCACTAGTAAGTCGTCTGCTCATAATTTACATTTTACATTACTCGAATTGGAGTTCAAATCAGGGTAGTAATTACACATACAGTCCACTAGAAAAAAATTACAGTTTACTATTTCCGATACTCTGATTTGCGCCACCAACGCCCTTTTTAAGTATTTGAGACGTAATTTATTATAGTTTCACCGCTGCCACCATGTTGCGTTATTAGGTTGTAACTATATAGAAATAAAGCACCAATGTTAATGGTATTAAAGCCTTTATTTACAGTTTTAACCTCGAAAGACAGAACGCGGTTCTTGTCTATGGACCTTTCTACATAGGACATTAATCTCGACCAGAAACCAGAGCATGTTTTAGCGCTGTAAGTTCGCGACTTGACGCTAGGTAAATGGAGGGGATTTTTACATGCAGTCTTATGGAGCATCCGTTATTTTTCTCATAAATAATTATAAACTCGGATTTTATTCAAAATTCCAATCATTGGAAGTTGAAATATACACAAATTCTTAACAATTACCAATTTAATACTCCCGTATTCCTATAAGAATTTCAAATTATTAAAGAATCAAAATAGCATGCCGGGCAATGTAACCATACATAAATAATATTTATTCAAAGCACTTTTAAAGCATTTTATGATACAAATACAAGCGGCTATAAAACAATAGGGGATGTTCATACGGAGAAAGAATGTTTTATCTCTGGTAACATTAGTTTTCAAGAGATCAATTTAAAGTTATTGTTAATTTATGTAGTTAAGTCTTATATTATATAAATCAGAAATTTTAAAACTTTTAGAATGTTTGATGATCCAGAAAGATGAAGTACAAGTATCGTTGAGTACACAAAAATCTGACCATCCTTTTGGGATAAGATTGTGATTTTATTGAAGCAAACAAGTATTATATTAAACAAAATAAAACAACAGTATATCTAACTTTTTTTATACACCCTTTTAATTAGAAATAAAAATGTATAATTATAACAAGAATCGTATTAGAAACATATATGCTCATGTAGATACTTAAATTGCAATTCTTACAATCCAATGCACATAAAAATAAATTTCATTATACATTAATATATACACAAATAAGAAAGAACCTTGTCACTTCGAGGAATAGCAGGTCTCCACTTTTCTCATGTTTCCACATCTTACAAAGACATGTATTTAGAAACTCAATAGTATCACTAAACACCAAAAATACCTTGTCTTGTGGTTTTCTAGACAATATGGAAAACTCTTGTGGTTTTCTACAATGCTAGAATCACAGAGTGGTTTGATGCAATGAATAAGAAACGATGTAAATTAATCTATTAAATATGGAAAAACATTAAATTATGACATACATGTTTTATAAAAATACTGCAACTGACATATGTATAAAATCAACAACATTTTTTTGGAAACCAAGCAACATAACCAAATTAGAAAAACGCACCCTGCAAAGGTTTTAAAATAAACAATTATTTTCAACACTTCCCTAATTGTTTAGTTTTTATATCGTTAAAGCAATCCGAGAAGATTGTTAACTTGAACCAAACGGCAACGTTCCAACCCTTTCGTTAACCCGTCTGCGGCTTGATTTTTTGTTTCCACATATGATACTTTAAGTTGACCGTCTTGAACTTTTTTGCGGACGAAGAAATAACGAATTTCAATATGTTTTGTACTGCGGTGCAGCTCTGGGTTCTTGATAACTTGAATTGCACTTTGGTTATCGATATTAATAACAGGAACTTCATCATAATTGACTAACTCGAAGAAAAGTCGCTTGATCCACATGGCATGTTTAGCAGCTTCACAACTTGCCACGAATTCCGCTTCCATTGTGGATAGAGCGATATCAGATTGTTTCCTGCTCATCCAGCAGATTGCTGCGTCACCATACTTAAACAAAACTCCACTGGTAGATTTCCGATCACTACCACTGGCGAAGTCTGCATCGCTGTAGATTTCAAGCTTGTCATGGCCATGGCGGTAAGTGAGTTGATAGTCCTTTGTACCTGCAAGGTATCTAAGAATCCGCTTAACACCAATCCACGTATGACTAGTTGGTTTTCGACAAATCTTGACCAGTAGTTCACTGCAAACATAATATCTGGGCGAGTGCAATGAGCCAAGTACATTAATCGACCAATGACTTGTCGATAAGGAACATCTACAGATACTTCACTGTCACTGTCACAAGACAGGGGTTTACTAATTGGAGTCATAACTGGCTTACAATCATCCATTCCAAACATTGTAAGAGTATGCTCAATGTAACCCTTTTGATGGACAGTAATTGAACCATCACTATTATGCTGAATACATAGTCCGAGATAATGTAAATCTTCACCAATTGTGATTTTAAACTCTCGTTTCAGCTCCTCAAGAAACTGCTTTGCCGTTTGTTCGGTTGTAGACAATACTAAACCGTCATCAACATAGATGGCTATCATCAGTTTTTCACCATTGTAACAACCTATAAACAAGCACGGGTCAGACATACTTTGTTTGAGCCCATATTTCAATAAAACTGATATGAATTTTGAATTCCAGCAACGGGAAGCTTGTTTCAAACCATATAGACCTTTTTGAAGTAAACACACACGGCCAGAGCATCATTGTAGCCATCAGGTTGCTCCATGTAAATCTCCTCCTGAAGATCTCCATAAAGGAACGCGGTTTTTACATCAAACTGACGCATTTTCATACCTTTTGCAGCTGCTATACTAATGAGTGACCTGATTGTATCCATCCGTGCTACTGGACTAAAAGTTTCTTCATAGTCAATGCCAGCTCTCGGGGTAAACCCTTTTGCTACAAGTCGAGCTTTATAGCGACCAATACTTCCATCTGCATTTACCTTGACCTTATAAACCCATCGACTTTTAACTAGTTTTCGGTTTTCTGGAAGCTTAACCAGTTTCCATGTTTTGTTTTCATTTAGTGAATCCATTTCATCATCCATAGCACTTTTCCATTGTGCTGACTCATTTGACTCTATTGCTTCACTATACTTGGTCGGTTCATCATAGGAAATGAGAACCTCATCTTCATCATCACAGCCATCATAGTAGCGAGCGGGTTTCTTCAACATATTACGATTTCGCAGTTGCCGTGTGCCTTCATGATGTTGAGACTCTATAGGTGCAATGTTGTTGCTTAACGATGTATCATCTGGTTTCACTACCACAGGAGCATTAGTTTGGAACCATGAACTAGAGGAGGGCATATCTACAATAGTTGATTGTTCAACTGTCACTTCTGTTGTAAATTTGACATCTTTTGATATGCGTACTTGATTTTTGTGTGGTACATAAACACGATATCCGTCATAATCGCCGTGATAACCAACAAAAATACCTTTGTCTCCTTTTCTATCAAATTTCTTTCGATTTTGCTTAGGAACATGTACATAGCATTCAGTTCCAAATATCTTTAAGTGGTCAAATTTCGCCTTTCTTCCATACCACAATTCATATGGCGTTTTACCACTAACTGGTGTATTACCGGTCCGATTAAGAACGTACATGGCAGTATTTACCGCTTCAGCCCATAGCTTTTTAGATAAATTCTTTGTATGGATCATGGATCTTGCTGATTCACATAGGGTACGGTTTTCACGCTCAGCAGCACCATTTTGCTCCGGAGTATACGGGTCCGATTTCCTAAAAATGATACCATTATCAGCAAGTAGTTTGTGGTACTCAGAATTCTCATATTCTTTACCACCATCTGACAACATTGTTTTTATCACATGTCCACTTTGTTTAGCATGAGCAATAAATTCATGAGTCCGATCAATAACTTCAGATTTTTCTTTAATAAAATATACCATGCGAAATTTGGAGTAGTCATCTTTGAACTCCACATAGAGTCGCTTACCAGATAGTGAAGGTACATCCATTGGTCCACAAACATCAGTACTGACAAGTTCATACACTTTAGTTGTACGATTGGGCCTAGATCTATAAGATGAACGATGTTGTTTACCGTAAACACAACCTTCACAGAATTCGTTATCCTCATTCACATCAATACCCTCTAGGCGCAGAAACGACTTGACATGACGTTTGTTTTGATGAGCTAACCTTTCATGCCACATCTGCAATTGCACATCTTCACTTATGTTAACCTCGCAGGTAGAAGATGTGTTTGAAACGTTCGCTTTAATTGCTAGTTTGTATATTCCATTTACCTTTTTGCCTGTTACAATCGTTTGACTGGATCGTGTGATAGAGCACTTTCCACCAACATAGACACAACTACAGCCTCGAGCTGTGACGACTCCAACAGATACAATGTTTTTGACGATTTTTGGAACATACCAAACACCACGTAGCCAGATTACTTTCCATTTATTACCTATTTTTGTTTGAACTTGAATGTCACCCTCTGCAAATGCATAGATAGCTTCTGCATTACCTACTCGAACAACTCCAGGGACCTTTAGTAAGGTGAGCGATTGAAACCATTCTCGCCTATTACATAGATGACGGGACGCTCCTGAATCCAGAATCCACTCTTCAGATACAGTCGACGTTGATTCAAGTACATAGCAGCTAGTCGAGTCAGAAAGTATACATTCAGCTAAAATTCCTTCTTGAACTGGCTTTTTACTAAATTGTTGCTGCTGCTTACGCTGTTTATATTCAGCGTGTTTCTTCAAAGCTTTCTCATTGGTACAGTCTTTCATTATGTGACCGAATTTTTTACAGGCAAAACATTGGACCGATATTTTCCTATGACGTCGGCTATTGTTTTGCTTAGACTCGTCCACCTTTGGATCACTCTTCTTTGTCTTAAGATACATAGCACCTGTAACCGACTCACCGCCATCGCGATTTTTTAGAGAGAGCTCCTTAAGGCATAGTCGCTCAAGCAGTTTTTGCATTGTTTGCTTTTCTTTAGGCATTGCAGACCAGGTGTCCTTAAACTCAAAATACTCTTGAGGCAGTGTATTCAAAATACGATTTATAACCACTGAGTCAATTACTTCTTCCACCGTCATAGAGCCAACTTCGTCTTTGATTTCTTTTGCAATACTTTCTATGGCATGGCAATGCGTGGCAATGTTAACGCTGGGATCTTTCACATAAGTGAACAATTTCGTATAGAGTAGATCTAACCGTTGTCCAGAGCGTTGTTCATAGATGCTCAGAAGTTTGTCCCACATAGAACTTGCATTTGAACAAGTTGACAACATTGAACACAAATCCTCACTGATCGAAGTACGGATTAAGATTTGGGCATCCAAATCTGTATCCACATATTTCAATTTTGCAGTTTCATAGGTTGAACTTATGGTTGCATCAGCATCAGGTGCGGGCATGGTAGGCTCACTGTCTTTGTACGTAGGTAGTATTGCCTCGTAGATATGCTTCCGCTTTAACATCAACACGATGTTGGTTTTCCATATTGTCCAATTTTCAGCTCCACGAAGTAGATTAATTTTTACTCGATCTAATTCCATAATTACATCAAAACTTATAACGCATAGATGATACGTAACCTGGGCCCATAACCTCTTGTGGTTTTCTAGACAATATGGAAAACTCTTGTGGTTTTCTACAATGCTAGAATCACAGAGTGGTTTGATGCAATGAATAAGAAACGATGTAAATTAATCTATTAAATATGGAAAAACATTAAATTATGACATACATGTTTTATAAAAATACTGCAACTGACATATGTATAAAATCAACAACATTTTTTTGGAAACCAAGCAACATAACCAAATTAGAAAAACGCACCCTGCAAAGGTTTTAAAATAAACAATTATTTTCAACACCTTGCGAGCAGAATAAATACTTCTCCTTATGTGTTTGAATGATTTATATCCAGATTTACACCAAGGGACAAAACAACACTTTATATCTATATAGATAAGTTATAGGCCGCAAGTTTTACACACAATTGACTATCACAGCTTCTTACATTTAAGCGTGATTCTTACATAACCGTCGACGCGGTATATGCGACGCAACGGCAGTTGGTAACGCTAATCCATAAAGTTGAAATTATCGCGCCCATCTGTCAATGACGTCACTCAATATGCAAATTATTACACGTAATGACGAAATATTCCAAATTCATAAAATAGTTTATAAGAACGGAATACTCACATGAATAGGTCCAGCTTTCTACAGAATCATTTCCGTCAGGGTTGCTCGTGGCTTCCTTCAGGATAAATTACAGATGGTTCGCGTGGCGTTCTTCGGGATTGCTCCAGCTAGCGACTGCGGGCGTGGACAGCGGTTCGGCCAGGTTGTATCCAAATTGGTATCTTCTACCTATGTAGCGGAACGATAAGGAACGGGTTTATAGGGTCGACAATCAAAGATAAGCAAGAAGGGAATCTACATAATTAAAATAAAGATACAATACCAGACCCGACCACTCTTCTCGATGTTCAGCAGCAAAGTCCCCGTTTTCTAAGCGTCTTCCGGAAACTTCCCCACTTTTCTCCCGCCACTCGCGTCGGCGCGAAGTCTCGCGCAAGCACTTCTGACGTAACGGAAATACGCGCACCAAGTCTTTCAAATTTGTGGCGCGAAATTCCCGCAGATCAAAACTAAACTAAACAGATGTCTAGTGCCAAATTTTGGCACGTAACAAGCTATAAAGTACCAAATATGATGATCTTAGTCTAATTAGACCTCACAATTTTATAAAAAAATGCGATTTTAATACTAATACACCATAAGACACAATAGAAAATTGACCCTCCTTTTCCCTAACGGCAACATTATTAACTAGAGATTATTTGTCACAGTTTTATAGTATTGCAAGGATAGGAAGATTAACGTCCTAAGTAGAGAGGTTCATATTCGTGTCCTATTATTGCTAGGTTAAGTTACGCGCGCCTTTATTTAAGCAGTGTCTCGACTAACACAACAGTTTGTATCTTACACTCGATACACCTTTTATTTTTTGTAAGTTGTACAAGGTTCTCTAGTGCCGTTGGTGTATAAATCTATTACCTATTGTGTCTTTAAACAACATACACTTACCTTGAACATTTATCTGGCATCAACATTTTTGATGCAGCAATAAATTTTCACTTCTAGTGAAGATCGTGCAGGCACTTTTTGCAAGCAAACACATTAACAGCTGAATTAATAGACAATTAATAACATACGCTTCCATCATAGCATTTATATGTCGTATTCTAATCGGAGGTATAAAGAGTAACTGATGCAGTCATAATTTTTTGTACAAAATCAACTTGAAGTGTAAAAACTACTTAACAGATTCTAATTGCATATATGCTGATGTATTCATTTGGTGCAGTTATTAATACTTTTTGTGGAAATATCAAGCATTGCAAATTTTTCCATTACAACTATATGATGACGCAGTAAGTAGACTTCAGATAACACTTACCATATAACTTTTAAAAATTCAAAATTACACTTTCCTAAGTATACTTATATCACGTCATACGTTGACAAAAAAATAGGTCTCGAAACGGGGTCAAGAATCTAGATATGGATCAATGACAATGCTTGAAGTTTGTGACGTTTATGTTATCCTTCTCCGAAGGCTCAGAAGTATCTGTATACAAACATTTTTATTCTTATTATTTTAAATAACCTTGTTTTAGATTTACCAGACAACAGATGTTATTTGGAAAACGGCGCCTCGTCTGAAAGTTTTTTCGTTCCAGAGGACTTGCCCGTTGGTTCATCAATTGGTCAGATTCGCATCCATGGTGACTCTCGACCTGGTGGTACAATATCTTTACACTTACGTGAAGTGGACAGTCCTGTGATGCTTAATAGTTTCCGCAACTTGAGCCTTCGGCGTAGTCTTGATAAAGAAGGCATAAATGGCCCATCTTCGGTTTTTGTAAATCTAGTTTGTGAAAGACTCCATACACTCGATCCAGTATTTGTAATTCCTATCAGTATTCGGGTATCGGACGTAAATGATAACGCGCCAAAGTTTATAAACGCTCCCTATATTCTAAATATATCGGAAGTAACTGTCGTTGGCACTAGAGTTCTCCAAGGCGTCCACGCAACAGACGCTGATCAACAAGGACCCTTTTCTACTGTTCGCTATTCTGTGCTTCCCGGACTTAATGCAGACTATTTTGAGTTTGAAAACGAACTTGAAGGAACACTAGTGTTAAGAAGACCGTTAGACTATGAAAGTCTTAGAAGCTTTGATGTTGAAATTCGTGCACAAGACCACGGAGAACCACCTAAAATGAGTGATACCGTTTTAAAAGTTTACGTTGTCGATGCCGACGATCAAAATCCTAGATTCCTTGATGATAGATATAATTCAATAATAGAAGAACCGGCGGTGCAAAGTACTGTGATAGTAATAAAACCCCGAGAGATTAAGGCATTTGATCAGGATCTTGGTATAAACGCGCCAATATTCTATACGTTTAACGGCGTGGGAGCCGAGTACACCCATTTTAAAATCAATCGACAAACAGGAAGGATTAGCTTGGCTCGAGATTTAGCAGTGAGTGAATTGCAGCATCCTGTAACTTTAGTAATAAGGTAATTTAGGTTAGGCTACTTTTTAAAATCTTATATATACATATAAATATGTGTGTGTGTGTGTGTGTGTGTGTGTATTATGCGTATGTGTATGCGTGTGCGTGCGGCGTTTTGTATGTGTGTGTGTGTTTGTGTGTGGGTGCGTGCGTGCATGCGTGCGTGCGTGAGTTTGTATGTGCGTGGGGGCGTGGGTTTGTATGTGTGTGCATGCGTATGTGCCTGTGTGCATATGCGCGTGTGTGCGAGCGCGTGTGCGTGTGTGCGTGTGCGTATGCGTGCGTGCGTGCCTGCGTGCGTGCGTGTGTGTGTAATTGCACAAAGCAATCTGATTTTCAATGTTATATTAAGTTAATTAGATGAAATAATAACCTGAATGATAATTTTAAATGGAACTTTGCCTTGTGCAATTATTCATATTTGTAATTAATAGTTAGCTTATACTATGAATTTGATCGTCGCTTGCTGTCTATATCTGGCATAAGTTAAAAAATTGACAAAAATGTCAAACGTAATGATATCTGGTTGTGTACAGGATTCACATTTGTATATTTTTTCGATTGTAATCACCCATCCGGGTGGAGTAATTGGTTAGCGCAGTAGTCGCGAAAGCCAAAAATACAAGTTCGATTTTAGTTATGTGATTCAGTAATTTGATTCATGTCGATTTACGTGATCGACAATGTAATAAGTCATAATTTCGCGTCAACCAAGTAAATGTGAAAAGCAAAAAACAAAATTCCGTGCTTGTAAATAATCACTTTAAGATAAATAAGATAAATAATTTTGTGTATAAAAAACATGTTTTAGTTGCCGTAAAAGCAAAACACAGTTCCAGTGTATTTAAAAGCCCCAATTTTAAATTGATGATACAGCCGTGTGTACAAATGCAAGCCATGTATGTAAAAATAATTAATCATTAAGAAATACTGTAAAACGAATTTCAATTTTTAAAAGATATACTTATCTTATCTTATCTTATCTTATGCAAATCAATCATTTTCAAGCATTATAAGAACAAAGCCATTCGTTTGTTATAAAAATATGCATTAAAAACTCGGTTTGTTTGCCGTGAAAACCAATCTTTTATTACAATTATAAAGATGCGGGTCTTTTGCATGTGCAAAACCCGTTGATAAAGCAATTAAAGGTTAAATTAATTAGCCAACCTGACTTCTGTATAACATAAATTCAATTTTAAATAAAGAATTCTCTCGAATGTTCGGGATTAAGAAAGGATGGGTCATCTGTTCTTAGAACTACTTAAATATCTAATTAATAAATAAACATTTATTCTAAGAAACAGCAGGAACATTAAAAATGTAATAAAAATGTCGTAAAATCGATAAGAATTATTGAAAACTTTCGTAATTACTGCTGGATATATGCGACACCACAATAGCCTTGTTTGTTAGAGAAGGATGGGAAGCGCACGTCACTATGAAATAAATCACGCTAATGAGGTAATAAACTGAGGAATTCGGAATTTGGAAATGAATCCCGTAAAATCTAGAAAACTCTGGGGAATCATGGAGTAATTAAATAAAGATATATAAACGGAAACTTTATTATTGCATTATCTGTCGGCATTATATGACAGTGATGATATAATATCTTCACCCTACTCACAGCCGAGTCTAGTCGTTGTATATCGAATACGTTACTCCCTCTGTTGCCGACGTTGTTACTTATTTATGTTTCCTTGTGTAGCGTTAAATAATTATTATAGTTTCTCCTTAACATTTGTAACGCATTATTTGTAATAATCATTATAGTTCCTCTTAGTGTTAGTAGCGTAGTAATATAACACCCAACTTCATAAACGAAATCAGAAAAAGTGAAACGTTTAAACAATGAAGTACCTGATTGTTGATTTCGTGTAGTGGCTTCAAATGATCTTGTCGTAATGTCCCGTAACCTGGATTCTACTTGCTTCTAATTTAACGTTATTATAAATTTTTTGGTTCAATTTCTTAACTATACATCGAAATTTCGTCCTTTAATATAAACGTAAATCCATACCAACCAATGCTTTAAATTACGTATGTTAAACTGCGTTGTTATGGAGCTAGAAACTTTCAAAGGTAACTTGATGTACTAAAATATTCTTGTATAATTTAGAAAAAAATGATTTTCAAAGTTCGATATCTCAAAACGGTTAAGTTTACGTAAAATGTTGTGATATAAAGTTTTGCTTAGAATTTCCAGATAAATTGAAATATGGAATAATATACAGGGTGTTCTAGTAAAAAGAGCAACTTTGTTTCGTCATGACATTTTTACTGATCCTGTTTACTTAATTTGTCTTCATTGTAATGCATCTTAATTAATTCTAAAACTTTTGAATTTAACTTTTTTTGATAGCTACCTTTGTTTAGAAAATAATCGACCGTTTCCATACATATAGTAAAAATAATTAATCGTTATAATACCTTAAAATGCTAATGTAAATCGATCATTTTAAGATAAATACAAAACTACTTGTTTGTAATAAAAATGCACTTTCCGTGGATAAAAATATGTAACTTCATGTAATTGAAACCCTAATTCTAACCTTAATAAGTGTATTAAAAACACGTTTTGACGAAAAAGCAAATATTTTCTATAAAATTCACCCCCCCCTTTTGCATTAAAAAGCAATTAAAGTTTAAATTAATTACCCTGTGAATTGCATAAATTTATTTTAAATAGAGAATTTTCTAGAATATCAGGAATATAAAAGAATGAGTCATCCGTATTTAGAACTACGTAAAATTTCTAATTAATAAATAAAACATTTATTCCAAGAAGCGGCCGGAACACGAAAAAAACCCGTAAAATCTTTGGAATAACTGATAAAAATTATTTATTACCTTTCGATTTCACTGCTGGAGAGAATCGATGCGACACAATAAACTTGTGTGTTAAACAAAGACGAAGTAGCGCGCGTCACGAATAAGTGGAACGCGATTACGAGGTAATAAACGCCGCGATTTTAGACGCTAATGAGTTTTCTGCGAAGCCTTGCACCATAATGTTTCATACTATCTACTACCTTCTGGAAATGGTTAATTTGGATATATAAGGAAGCGTTTATTAAAAACAAGGATTCAGTCGATTCTTAAATTTGATCGCGAAATGATATTTTGATTTTAATCGCGAGCTGTTGCTTTACGAAGATAATATTTGAAGTATGCAGTAAGCATACTGTAATTTAATAATGACATTGTTACAATAAATATAGAAGTGATGTTTTAAACATAAATTACATAAAAAATGGAAATTATTAAAATTCCAGGAAGAGGGAAAATTCTTCAATATAACGCTATTTAAAAAATTTTATTAAATATTTGAAAGGAAGATATAACCAAATATGAAAATTCGTAACTGCTGTTTCTAAATGGAGATTTTATGCTTCATCTTGTAAGCGGATTTGGACGTCAATTTAAAATAAGAAGATATTTAATTACGAGTTGGATAAAAAAACGCTTCCTGGGTTTTTGCAAGTATAATTTTTCTGTAACTGATATTTGAATTTCGTCATTAAATTTAAGATAGTTCAAGATAGTTCTAATAATTTTTTTTGTAAAGGATTGTCACTATGAAAGTTTGTGTAAAATATGTAAAATATCCACAAAAGAAGAAATGTAGTTATGTAAATTTAAAATAAGGTAAGGATCATTTTTTATAATCAGTACTTCTTAGAAATTATTTTATGTTTGAAAGAAACGATGTTGTAAATGTTCTATATGCTTTGTATGAGAGAAAATATTTCATACTGTATAAATGCTTTCTGATATTGCTGTTTGATTTCATTTTGAAAACTCCGTTAATTCCGATGAGCTAGTCAGGCAAAGTTAGAAAGGAAGGTAAGTAAACAATTTCAAACTTTACAATTTGCTGTATCTCTTTCATATCACCCCTTTAGTAACGCCCCCAAAGCGGGGTGTTATCACAGCACTTTTTCAACGACGCTCCAACTCAGGGTTTACCACATCACCCTTCTAGTGACATCTCAACGTGCGGCCCTTTTCACATCACTCTTTTAGTGACGCTCCAACGTGCGGCGTTGTACCACTCTTTCAGCGGCGCTCCAACGCGGGCCATTTCATATCACTCTTCTAGTGACGCCTCAGCGCGAGGCCTTATCATATATATATATATATATATATATATATATATATATGTATATGGTAATAGTGAATAAAATGAAATAATAACTTAAACATTTATGCAAATCCCAAATGAGCATTTCATTTCAAAAATTACTTTCATACAAATATTAAAATCTAAAGATGGCGGCCAATATTGCTACAACGACTTTACCTTACAAACAATATCTTAAGTCTAAGGTCAAACAAAATTATAACTACTGAATAATCACTCGCTCACACTAAATAGAGTCCAAATTCTCTCCTTTTCTAATTATGATTGTCGGTCACCAAATGTTCCCTATTTAAAACTTATTATATACAAAACTTTAGAAAATAAGTTGGATAATTTTCAACAACGTTCCCTTAACATCGGATTTAAACGTATCTGATCAGTTATGTTTAATAAGTTTCATTATATAATGGCCAAATCTACTGCAGTCAGCCACCCTCAATTCAAATAATCCACTTGTACAAAGATTTACATACAAAATCTTACGTAATTTAACTTAATTTAAAACAATGTGATTCTTATTTTACCGTTCAAATTATGCTTGCTGACATTTTAAATATTGTTGAAATTTCTCCAATAAGTATCATTAAACATTAAAATTGCATTTCTACTCAATATACCAAGATCGTCCAAATTGTTTAAAATTTATCATTAAATGCCATTAAAATTTCATATACGTTTTTACATTCCATATACCGATATTGTCCAAATCGTTTAAAATCTTATCATCAATTTTCCATTAAATCCATTCCAGCTTCATATATGCTTTCATTCAAATTAAAACTTTATCTTGTCGTAATTCATTATTGTTCATTTATAAAACCATCTGAATTATCTATTTTCTTCAAAGAGGTAATAAACTGTAAAGATCGTAAATTAAACTCGTCTGTTTATAACATATCACTACTGTTAGACTAGCATCGTGATGTTTAAAACAAGTATTCAACAACTAACCTCGACTGTCTCTTTTAATTGGTTATATAGTCGAGCTCTAGTGGTACGGCACACGTCTAGAACAATCCAGCGATTTCTGGGTGTTGTTCTTTTAGGCTAGTATCTCCAATCGTTTAAATGATGTAACATTTACAGAGCTTAGCTTTTAAATATCCCTGAGTTATCCTTAATTAATAGATTTACACGCGTTATCTTTATCGTCACAATTTATTATTGTCACGTCTTATTTTTACGACCGTTATCGCTTGATTTATGGGTTTCGTTGATTGTTTTATGTTAGTAGTTGTTAATTTGAATGTCCATTAACCTTTATTATCAATGGAGTTTTCTCGAAGTTTAATAAATCACGTTCTAACTTTCTAATTGGATATTATATAAGTGCCCTAGTCAAAATACGACCGTATGTTTAGCATTATTACATACATGACTTCCCGCTAAATGCATGCACTTTCATACTATCAAATTCTTTATAGACTATTTAAATGTTAAAAGCTTTCATTATTGCAAACTGAAATTCTTTTATTTACGCGGTTGAAAATGACTGTCTTCCTTTGTATGTAAACACGATCAAATTGAAATCTTTTATAAAGAACCTACATTTTCTCGCAATTGAGCACTTCGATAGCAAATAAGTACATTTTGGTATGAAGCTCTTAAAAGACAAAACTTTCTTTTACACGCGGAATAACCTTATTCTTATCTAAAAACACGATTACTTCGTGATTAAAATGGAACTTCCGTCACGTGTTTATGTCTTGATAATTAACTCTACTGGACGCTTCTACAAATACGCTACTATGAAAATAAATACTTACAAAATTCGTGGTTTTTTTAAAACTTTTCTTAGATTAATGGTGTATATGATTAGATTAATGGTGGTATATTCACGGAATGGTGCTATATGAACACTTGATGACCCCCATCACATCAATATATATATATATATATATATATATATATATATATATATGTATTGATGTGATGGGTGATATATATATATATATATATATATATATATATATATATATATATTGCTGTGATATCCACCTTTGAATGCGGGAACTGGGTCCTTTCAACAAAAAAATTCTAGTCCCACAGATTGGGCGTCATAAACGGCTGTGATCCTCTTTTCGCCTCGGCTGCTCACCTAATGTTATAAACCTCCTCATTCATAAAAAAAACAACACATTCCTACCAAAAACATCAACGTTAACTCTATTTACATCAATATTCAGAATACATTAAAATTTCAAAATTAAAACTCAGCATAAATTTCAAGATTAATTTTATTATCCTTTTAATGTGCATCCAAAATTAAAGTCCTTGTTGGATGCCTACTAATTAATATAACAATATAAGCAGACCGAGTCTGAGTATAAAGGAGCATCTACCACCCCTTTACGTTAATTAACCAGGTTCGTCTAATTGAGCTCAAAGACATACCCAAATTTTCATCCTATTACCGAACATCAAAACTAAATACCCCTTTCTACTTCAACAAGCAAATTTCATCTTAAACTTAAAATTTTATGGTTAGTACAATTTCACTAATGTCCATTTAAAGTAAATCAATTATAAAGTTATTCAACACACACAAAAATGTCAAACAAAATAGTATAATTTACCTGAAGGTTACTGTCCTCGTAGCTTCAAAGTACATCGTCCCTTTAGTTAATCACACCATTCCAACAGGATTATATTTACGGCTTCTAATTCTCAACGCTTTTAAAATTTTCTCCATCACCAGTTGTTTCTGGGCTTTTCCGGAATTCATCTGTGTATATCTGACCCTTGTTTCGTGGATCCAGACACGTATTTGAACCATTTAATTATTAACACCCCCGAAAAATAGCAAATAACTTCATACTTCTTTCACCAATATACGCCAAAACTGCCTACTTTTGTGTATACATTTGTCGTTGTAAATTTTGCTAATTGGTACAGTGAAACTAAATTTTATTACCTTGTATCTAAGTGCACTGAAGTACATTCATGTTAGCACGTAAATAACCAACTATTTTGAATCACTAAAATATACGAGCAAAATTTTAAATTATTTTCTCAAACTAAAATGCACTTTTTAACATCTTCAATCAAGTCGCGGATGTAAGAGCTTTTAACGCATCGAATAGTCAAAAGTCTAAGAGGGCTTGTTTATATTCATCTCGGTATATATAGCAAAAAGCCCGCACGTCGCTTTTGTCCTCAAAACGGGTAATTCTAAAGAATTCCTCATTCTATGTTCCCAGTCTGTCGCTCGCGCATCGATTTTTACGAATTTTCACTCGTCCATTTAAATCTCAGAAATTTCAACACACGGCACGCAAGCATGTCCGAGAAAAACTAATTAATTTTGTACAGAAATTGTTGTTTCTACCTCTGATATTTGCATCCTATTTTCAACCAATTGTGACCCTCGTGACGTTGCTTAAATCCCGCCTTTTACTATATGTGTCTTTGCTTGACGCATTTTCTCTTTCCTTTTCTAACCTGTTCGTATTGGTGCAAATTGATATTCTTTATTATCGATTATATTTTAGTCCATGTGGACTGTTATCTGGGTTTAATAACCCCGTATCGCACATTCTCGTGAATATTAAGCCCCGGTTTCTCCAAGATTCTTTGAAACTATTAATTATCTACAAAATTTACGCCGTATGTGATATTTAAACTACGCAGGTGTTCAAAATAATATTAATTCTCAGAGCTTTATTTTCTGGTATTATAATCTTGGGTTTTTACAAGTTTCTATAGATATTATCTGTTACTAACGGTTCAATTAACTTCAATTAAAATTAATACTCTTTAATTTTTAGTGAATCCTAATTAAATATTCAATTATTATTTGTACATTTCGTTTAATACTCGTTGAGCATTTTAAAACTGCTTATTTTTATATAAAGCGTCTTGTAAATAATTTTAATCTCTTATTTTTAATAAAACGAATGAATTTTTATTCTCCACGGGTTTTTAATAAAGCGTATTATCTAATAAACTTCCTTATACACGGTGATTAAAATTATTTGATGTAATCCATTAATTTTCTACCTTGGTCTAAATATGAGTATTTTCCCCCTATTTGAATACAAATAATCCCACTTATTTGAATTCAAATATAAAACATTTAGACAAAAAAAATTACAAAAAACTGCCTATCTCTCTCTACCCTTATCTATCTAACTTACCTACTTTGTCTCCAATCGAAAAAAAATATTTACACCTATCCTATATCCCTATCCTATTCCTAACTTTCACCTAATTCTATAAACTGAAATTATCCCTAACTTCATCCTACTCATCCATCTAATCCTATATACATCCTATATACCTATCCTATTCCTAACTTTTAACTAATCTTCACTATACTTTACTTCATCCTACCTAATCCTATATACCTATCCTACTCTTACTCTATTCCTAACTCTCCCCTAATCTTCTATGAAATATCTACACTTAACCTATCTTATTTTCTTCCTACATTTACAGTTTATTCTCATCCTAAACCTATCTCTAATTATCTCCCATATTTATCCTATATCTAGCTTTATTTTTCTATACACACCTACTTCTACTCTTCTATATACACCTATGCTATCCCTTATTCTATTTAAATCTAACTCTCTTCTTGACCCTCCAAGTCTTTCTTCTCACCATCCTAATACTCTTCATCCCTACTTCTCCCCCTTCTATATCTATACTTATCATCCCTATTATCTCACATACAATAAACTTATCATCCCTATTATCCTGACTCTTAAATATTACTTCTTCTTCAGTCCCTACACTTGTCTGTTTCTCATTTATCATTGTGTCCCTTTCTGCCGACAAACCAAACGATACTACTTTACAATTCTCGATTTTTCTCTCTACGGAAAATCCTACGTACCTTCTAGAATTCTTATGTAATGGAATCTGCCAGAATAAATCCCTTAAATCTACTTTATTAAAAACAAACTTGCCATCTTTACTTAATTTCGCCTTCACCTGCTCCTGATATGCTGCTTCTACCCCCCCTACTTCTGCATGTTTTTGTATTAAAGCTTGAACCTCTACTTTCCTATCCTCTGGACATCTTATTGTGTTGATCTGTTTACCTTCATCATCCTCTACCTCTACTACATTAATACTAAACTCCGTGTCATCCTCTGTGACTTCATAACTGCCCTTCCATGGCACTACCCTATCCTTAATCCTTACTACCTTCCTTTCCATATCTATCAAAACCCCTAACTGCATCATACAGTCAACATCTAAAATGCTCTGAAGCTTCAGTCCAGGTACAATTACAAACTCCTGTTCACAGCTTAAACCTCCTATATCTATCCTAAGCACCACAACACTATTTACTACAGCAAACTTCTTTTTATTTGGAGCTACTAAATGGCTACGCTTTATAGGCATAATTCTATCACAAACCTTATCCCTAATTTTGCTGACGAATTCCTCCGATATTAAACTCGCCTCTGCCCCTGTATCAAGTAATACTTCTACATTATTTTCAAAAATTTCTAAATTAATAATTGGCAAACATAATTTTTCTACAGTTTCTGGCTCTACTTCCTCCTCAATTTTGTAAAATTCACGTGGATGTTCATATACATTTACACAGAAATCTAGTGGTCTGTCGCGTTCTAAAAATCCTGTCCCATCCTGTTTTCCGTGCTTGGTCCTGGTTGTCCTTCTACAACCTGTGCGTACGTCCTCCTCGTGTTAATATCCGTGTCCCTGTCTCTATTCGGCGTGCTGGTCACAGTCCTGTTTACCTCCGGTAAACTGTTCTGTCGCGTGTAACTAGGTCTTGGCGTCGGTCCCCTAGTCGCACTATTGCTCCTGTATTCCGGTCCTCGTCGTTCCCAATTCGGTCGAAAATTTCTGTTGTAGTCAGGCCGTCTCGGATAATTCGGTGTCCTGTTGTCAAACCTAACTGTGTTAACGTTTCGTTCTCGTATCTCTCTTGTCCGTCCAACACATACATCGTCATATCTCTGTAAGTATTCCAAAACGTCTCCCGTTCTGTGATGTTTTGTAAGGCCACGTGTTGTCTAATTTCCAGTTCAAAATGTCGTGATAGGTACTTGATTATCTGTCTGTCCGTCAATGGTGGATTCAGTTGTTTGGCCACACTGTATTTGCGGATGGCATATTGCTCCTAGCTCCTGCAAACTCTCCCTTAAATTTTCCTGTAATCAAGTCGTCCCTAATCTGATCCTGTTTGTGATCACTCCAGTAATGTTGTAAAATTTGTTTTCAAAGTCCTGATACGTGTCTATGTCCTGTCCTACTAAATTGTACCATGCCTCCGCATTGTCCTTTAATAAAGCCTTTATCGTATTTAGTTTAGTCTGTTCGTCAAATAAATTTCCCACTAGATTTCTTACACTATTAATAAAAATTTGTGGATTTACCCTGTTATCGCCATAAAACTTCATGTGTTGGTCCAATGATACTCCACCTGTAGAAAATCTGGGACCATCCCCCGTTAAATTTGACATGTTGTATTTGATACTACTAACTTCGCGTTCTACCCTGCCTAACTGATCCCTACATGAGTCCGTCACTTCAGTCATTTTTATATTAATCTCTTCTTCACAAAAAATGCGTACTTCGGACCTTAAGTGTCCCATTTCCTGTCGAAGACCTGTAATATCACGCTCATTTTTTTCAACCCTATTTTCAACTTCCCCCATCTTTACGGTAAGACTATTTTTAAATTCTGAAACTTCTTGATTCGTCTTATCTATTTTCTGACTAATCTCCTCTAACTTCCTGTTCGATTCTTCACTCATTTGTTCAAATTTTCGATTTGAGTCCTCTCTAACCCCACTTAACGTCTCATTCATTCTTTCAAGCATCCTCATTATCATCTCGTTTCCTTGATCCCCTGATTCCGTCCTCGACTGATCTCTACTGCCTCCAGCTTCTTCCATTTTAGAATTTTTTTCGCACAATGCACTATCGTCACTTCCAATTTCTACTCCTTGACTCCTTAACCACTCTTTTCTCTGCATACGTTCTACTCACTCACACACACTCAAAATACTCTTAAATTTATACACACACAGAAACTCTCTCTCTCTCAGATCGCCAGTTTCCTGGAATAGTTAAACACTATCTGGAATTCGAGCCTCACTTTTGGGTCGCCAAATTTTGCTGTGATATCCTCCTTTGAATGCGGGAACTGGGTCCTTTCAACAAAAAAATTCTAGTCCCACAGATTGGGCGTCATAAACGGCTGTGATCCTCTTTTCGCCTCGGCTGCTCACCTAATGTTATAAACCTCCTCATTCATAAAAAAAAAACAACACATTCCTACCAAAAACATCAACGTTAACTCTATTTACATCAATATTCAGAATACATTAAAATTTCAAAATTAAAACTCAGCATAAATTTCAGTTTTAAAAAGAATTTCAAGATTAATTTTATTATCCTTTTAATGTGCATCCAAAATTAAAGTCCTTGTTGGATGCCTACTAATTAATATAACAATATAAGCAGACCGGAGTCTGAGTATAAAGGAGCATCTACCACCCTTTACGTTAATTAACCAGGTTCGTCTAATTGAGCTCAAAGACATACCCAAATTTTCATCCTATTACCGAACATCAAAACTAAATACCCCTTTCTACTTCAACAAGCAAATTTCATCTTAAACTTAAAATTTTATGGTTAGTACAATTTCACTAATGTCCATTTAAAGTAAATCAATTATAAAGTTATTCAACACACACAAAATGTCAAACAAAATAGTATAATTTACCTGAAGGTTACTGTCCTCGTAGCTTCAAAGTACATCGTCCCTTTAGTTAATCACACCATTCCAACAGGATTATATTTACGGCTTCTAATTCTCAACGCTTTTAAAATTTTCTCCATCACCAGTTGTTTCTGGGCTTTTCCGGAATTCATCTGTGTATATCTGACCCTTGTTTCGTGGATCCAGACACGTATTTGAACCATTTAATTATTAACACCCCCGAAAAATAGCAAATAACTTCATACTTCTTTCACCAATATACGCCAAAACTGCCTACTTTTGTGTATACATTTGTCGTTGTAAATTTTGCTAATTGGTACAGTGAAACTAAATTTTATTACCTTGTATCTAAGTGCACTGAAGTACATTCATGTTAGCACGTAAATAACCAACTATTTTGAATCACTAAAATATACGAGCAAAATTTTAAATTATTTTCTCAAACTAAAATGCACTTTTTAACATCTTCAATCAAGTCGCGGATGTAAGAGCTTTTAACGCATCGAATAGTCAAAAGTCTAAGAGGGCTTGTTTATATTCATCTCGGTATATATAGCAAAAGCCCGCACGTCGCTTTTGTCCTCAAAACGGGTAATTCTAAAGAATTCCTCATTCTATGTTCCCAGTCTGTCGCTCGCGCATCGATTTTACAATTTTCACTCGTCCATTTAAATCTCAGAAATTTCAACACACGGCACGCAAGCATGTCCGAGAAAAACTAATTAATTTTGTACAGAAATTGTTGTTTCTACCTCTGATATTTGCATCCTATTTTCAACCAATTGTGACCCTCGTGACGTTGCTTAAATCCCGCCTTTTACTATATGTGTCTTTGCTTGACGCATTTTCTCTTTCCTTTTCTAACCTGTTCGTATTGGTGCAAATTGATATTCTTTATTATCGATTATATTTTAGTCCATGTGGACTGTTATCTGGGTTTAATAACCCCGTATCGCACATTCTCGTGAATATTAAGCCCCGGTTTCTCCAAGATTCTTTGAAACTATTAATTATCTACAAAATTTACGCCGTATGTGATATTTAAACTACGCAGGTGTTCAAAATAATATTAATTCTCAGAGCTTTATTTTCTGGTATTATAATCTTGGGTTTTTACAAGTTTCTATAGATATTATCTGTTACTAACGGTTCAATTAAATTCAATTAAAATTAATACTCTTTAATTTTTAGTGAATCCTAATTAAATATTCAATTATTATTTGTACATTTCGTTTTATACTCGTTGCCCACACTTGAATCAATTAATATAAAATCTTGCACGTAATTTCCATTTGATTCTTTACTTTGGAATAATTAAATTACACGTTGAGCATTTTAAAACTGCTTATTTTTATATAAAGCGTCTTGTAAATAATTTTAATCTCTTATTTTTAATAAAACGAATGAATTTTTATTCTCCACGGGTTTTTAATAAAGCGTATTATCTAATAAACTTCCTTATACACGGTGATTAAAATTATTTGATGTAATCCATTAATTTTCTACCCTGGTCTAAATATGAGTAATATATATATATATATATATATATAATATATATATATATATATGTATTGATGTGATGGGGGTCATCAAGTGTTCATATAGCACCATTCCGTGAACATACAACACCGTTAATCTAAAAAAAGTTTAAAAAGAATCTCGAATTTTGTAAGTATATATTTTCATAGTAGCGTATTTGTAGAAGCGTCCAGTAGAAAATTTTAGGAAAAGCTCAAATTATGTAAATATTCATTTTCATAGAGAAGAGTAGTTGTTAAAACACCCAGTATATTGAATTATTAATGCATATAGGCGTGACTGAAAGAGTTTTAATTCTTAATGACGAGGAAGTAGTGTTTTTAAATAGGAAAATGATATATTTTGCACATAGAAGTTTTTAAAGCGCTCCATTCAAAAAATACTCAATTGTGTGTCGATTACGCGTAAATGCGTAATTATAATAATAGATTTTCATGTTTGCAATTAATTAATATGGGGAATAGTGTTCAAATACTCTAAAAAGAATTGACATTATAGTTGAAAAGCGCATTGAATTACATTTTGCAGGAAGCCGCATGCATCATATTTTAATATTTTCATTTGATAACGAACTTCAACGAAAGCGTATTCCATTAGGTTTTAAAATACCAGCTGCAGATTCTAAGAAAAGAGGTACGATTGTATTTCAATTAAAAAATAACTTAAAAACGCGTTCATTGACTATTCTAGAATAATCGGGTACTTAAATGGAACAGAAGGTGAGTGATGAAATACCGTAGATTCGTGGAAGCTATAAAATAAGGAATGTAAACGTACATCCAATTAAGGTGAGTTAAAAGATAAAGTCGTAAAAATAAGATCAATTGCAGTAATAATGGTTGTTGATAAGATAACGCATACGTGAATGGTACTAATTATAGCTCGAGGCTATTAGAACGACAGATTCTGAAGGTTGCATCATTAATGAAGACTCTCGATACTTACGCAAAAAGCTAGCCCCTTTTCTATAACCAATCCAAACAAAGAAACGACAACTGAGCCTTACTAGAAGGTTCGATATGCTGACATCACACAGAGGCTTGACTATAACCAATTAAAAGCGGATCAAGTCGAAGTTGTTGATAAGTTGCTATTGAAACGTCACGATGTCTTCGAACCAGTGATAACATATAACGTAGTAAAATATTACAGTTTTAGTAGTTGAAATTATTTTATTTAAATAGCAAAGACGAAGTGTTTTAAATCCACAGAAGTAATAGAGTTTAATTGGAAGTACATAAAATGAATAAATAATGATTGACTATTGCGAGATAAAGTTTTAATTTGAATATAGGCGTATATGGATTTGGAATGCAATATTGATGTTTAATTGTATTTAATGGAAAAAATTTTACAATTTGACCAATTGGAATATGGATGGATGACTACGTGCCAAACAGAGGCAAGAACAACAAGCAAATTTTCACAGTAAAATGAAATTATATTATATCACATAATAAAAAGGATATTCCTATTAACTAGTTTAGTTTTATTCTAAGATGTGTTTTTGTGTGCTAGTATTTAAGATTAGACTAAAGAGTGTGTACAAGTTTGATCATTCGATTGAGAGGTGGCAGCGTAATGGGGGTTTTCGCCATTATATAAAAAAAACTATTAAACCTAACTGATCAGAGACTTTTAAATCCGATTTTAAGGAATGAATATTGAGTTATCTATCTTGTTTTGATAAATTATGTACATAATAAGATTAATTAAGATGTTATTGGAAAATGAAGTTAAGATTAAAATTGAGCTAGAATTGGCTAATTTTGAGTCACTTGCCATGAAATTTCATTCTTTGATATTATTTTAAGACTCATTAAATTTACTTATTCTTTATAATTATAATCTTTAACCATGGAAAAAGGCAGTGGAGCCGGATCTCCTCCGTGCCGACTGTTGATAAAACCTGCAAAGTCAGGTGAAACAGCACGACGGCACAAATTGTGGGCTAGGTGATGCTGTACTTCACATAACGTGTTCGTGTTAAATATTACATCTTTGCTACTCCTGTCCTGATGAGCACCAATTAGGGCGAAACGCGTCGACAGGATGCCCTCGTGGCTGAGTTTGAGTCACTTGCTATTAATTCTTTATTTACTAACTATACTTGGTGTCAATTGCATCATAGTGTCATATGTTTGAATGATATCAACTTTCTCACATTAATCCACTTCTTATAATTTAATTTTTGTTATAGCGTATAATTCAGAGTAGGAGATTCATGATATATTTTTTGCTGATTTAGTGAATTGTTATTTTTAATGTTTACAATTAGCTGATGTACAAGTAGAATAACTAGAATCTTCCATTGATAAAGGTGAAATAAACTTTATTTAACACATTCTCCTATAAAAGTTCAATTCATCAACTGGGTAGGATATAATTCCGAACTCCGTCGACTAATCATTATCACATTAATCAGTTCGATACCTCATTATTCAAAGTATATCTGTACATACTCAAGTTTGCATGCCATATCTTTCAATAGTCTTGACGAAGTGTCCCACAAAAAATATTTTCCCTAAATAAAAAGCGAGATTATTTTCGGCAAAATTCGGAAAAATGAATTAAAATTGAAAATTGAAGTTACTTTTATTATTTTCTCTATCTAACATGTGTGAAATTATCTTACTGAAACATTAATTTGAACCAAAGAAGAAGGTTAGTATTTTCTGAATACAGCATAATTTTACCTGTGAACCTTCTTCGTTCTAAGACGATGATGCTTTAAGCGCCAACGGTATACATTATTAATCAAAACAAATAAATAATAAAATTGTACTAATTTAGCATACAAAGTAAGGATGATATCATACTTAATTATATATCCGCCGTAATGAATTTGACAACCTTTGAGTATGAACAATGTAAGATTACAAAAATTATACTTTCTAAGATGAAGAATGCATGTACTCTAAAAGTTATATTTCTTAAAAGTAATTACATTAATGCTATTAAAGGGTTTTACCAATACGGAAATTATTAAAACAAAATATGATTATAAACATTTCAAAGGAATATTACAAGTTATAAAACGCTAGTTTTATCAATAACAGTTTTTGGAAAAGATTAGTGGGACTGTAAGTAGCTATGTATACTACGTATAGCATTCGTTTTGGGATGTTTCAAATTTTACAGTAATCAATTTATAAAGAAAAGAAGTTTATCCAAAAGACTTTCCATTTGGAAGATGGAAATTATTCTTTCTTTCTGTTATTAGAAGTTTGAAAAATGAATTACCTTTTCAAAACTGATAGTGTTTTTACCAAAATTATTACAGCAAAATTGGGCCATAATTCCTAAAAATTTCACATATTAACTGAACAAATAAAAATTATATTTTATACAGGGTGTTTCAAAATTGCACGGCACTATTTTAAGGGAGAGTTCTTTAACACAAAATAAACATAAAACTTCTAATAAACGTATGCCCTAAAATGTACCCCTATGGTGTTATAACCCCTTTAAGGGGGCTAGGTGAAATTGAGTTTTTTTAATTATATGAAGAACCACAAAAGATATTTTATTCAGATTTTTGTTGCCTACCCATGTTTTTTATGCCAAATAAAATAGGCTTATCCATTTTTCGATAATAAGATCAGGAGCGTCCCATTCGGGGGGGAACAATCACGTTTAACCCTGTAATTTTTTGTGTGTAAGCTTTTATAAATTATAATGCCAGAATTAGAATCTTTTGACATTTCTGAGTAAAAAAGTCACTCTTGTTTGAAGTCGATATCTGAGCCGTTTTCGAGTTATTTGAGGTAAAGTATTCAGGATGTTCTATGATACATACCTTATTCGTTTAGTTTTAATATGAACTTCCCATATGTATAGGTATAAACCTAATAAACATATGCCTTCAATATCTCTGTAACAACTTGGCATATTGTAACTTATTTTTCTTAATTGGGCGCCAGTGTAACTTGTTTTGTTGTTTTTTTATGATGGTGGGTTGGACGCCAGTGAACAAATATCTTCCGACAAAGATAGGGGTCTATTCCTGGGTAGAGCAATAAGAAGTGGGGGGGGGGGGGGTAAGTCGAATTTTGTTTTCAAACCAAATCTAAACTAAGTTAAATAGGCGCCACCAAGTCCTGAGATAATCACGATAATAGCAAAGCACAATTCTAAGGGCGGACGTGGAAACCCAAAGATAAAACGATCGCCTTCGTTAACAAAAACCTGTCTTATGAAAATAAGACACAGCTCCTGTAAGAAATTACAAAGATTAAATAAATATAAATGTAGAACACCATTTGTGTCCTATAAAAGTATCAAAAAAAAATTAAAAAAATGTATATCCAATATGATATTGGCACAAAATTATTACTCAAAAATTCTACCTTTATGTTATCAGATTTGATCGTATTTGACCAAAATAAAAGTCTCAAAGTTTAACTAATTGTTTACTAAAAAAAACTCTCTTTTAAAATTTCAAAACTTTTTAACAGGTAAAAAAAATGTCATCAATAACATCTATAACAAAGTCGAGATTTTGGCTTTTAAAGCAAAAGACTGCTCTTCAAACATAAACTTGTTTTAAACATTTGATTAAAATAATTTGTAACGTTTTTAACCTGGACAGATCTTTTCAGGTAGATTACAGTTTCTAAATTATTACACAGCGTGTATTTAAATTTTCATATTTAGATTTTATAATTTATCTGTAAATAAAATCTAATTACAAGATTGAAGAATGTTTAATTTAGATTTTATGACAGCTGCACGAAGCATCTGCTTCCACGGCAACATCTGTCAACTGTGCTACAACACAAAAAAAAGTATGACGTCGAAAATATACCTTGAAATCTATCTGAGGTTCAAATGGAACAAAGCTTGTAATTATATTAACCTAGCTTGACAAAGTTTCTTTCTACGGCTTGTAAAACCAGTTCAACAATAATTGAGAAATAAACAAATTATATGTTCGTAAACATAATAGCAACTTTTCGTGCTTTTTATATGATAGTCTGTTTGTCAAATTTTTACGACATTCAAAACACATGCAAAAATTTCTTATATGTTAAAACGAACCGAACTGCCTCTGTTTCCCCAAGACAAATCTGGACGGAAATTCATAAACTCCAAACAATGTTACAAGCCATTTCTAACTTGGGATGACTGCAATTAAAACCAAAATCTTCACTCGTACTTTATCTATAATTCTTCGTTGACGAATTCTTTGTTGATGCGCTAAATAAATGAAACTAAATTAAATTAGTTCATAAAAAGTATAATTTACCAACCGTTAGTAGAAGTTATCAAAGTGGTTTCAGGTCTAGCACGACCTGACCTGCTTACACAAGTAATTTAGCCGAAGGTCGCACGCCTCTAGCCGGGAATACATCTTGATAAGGCGGTTGCTAGCGGGCGACTAACTCGACAAAGCAAGAACCGAATGATAGCGACGTTGGAGGTGGGAAAATACGAAAGAAACAGCTAGAGATGCTTGACGAAGTAACTTTATGTCACACAGATATTTTAATATAAGAAGATTAATAAGGAATTAGGCACGCTTAGCGCATTATCCTCGTAATTCAATGCGAATAATTATTGCTCAAATTAAATATGTTACAATATGTATAAACTATACATATGTCTCAAATTAATCAATGTATTACTTAGATGTTGAAGACTAAAGCTAAATGTCAAAATGCGATGTTAATCAAATAGCCTTGGATATTAGAAGCTCTACATTATAACAGTTGCATATCGTTTATTTCTTTGACAGGTGATTATGTATCTACTATGTATTACCTTTGTTATGTTTAAACACTGTGTAAGTTACTAATATGTGTTACTAGTTCTGTTAGTTTTGGTGTAAATTGGTACTTTGAAGACACTTTAATTTGTTGTATCATGGGAGACACCACAAACTTGTTCACATTTGCAGAACAAACAGACATGCTGTTAGTTTATGGCGAAGTACAGAGAAAAGGCGCTGCTGCAGTTCGCAGATACCAAAAACAATCTCCAACTAGAAGGATACCAAATCGTAAAACATTTCAATCCATTGAAACACGTCTTAGGGAAACTGGCACGCTGAAACCTACACGAGTAAATGCTGGTCGACAAAGATTTCGACGTGATGTAAATGTTGAAGAACAAATACTCAATGCCGTTCAGTTATATCTCCTAGTACTAGCACCAGAAGATTGTCTCTTCGTTTTGGTGTTTCATCTGCAAGCGTTTGGCGAACATTGCACGAGCAGCAACTGTACCCATTTCACGTGACATCTGTGCAATATTTGTTACCGTAAGATTACATCAAACGGACCAATTTTTCGCAGTGGTTAATTCGAAAATGCACACGACATCGTAACTTCTTGACCCGCTTGCTAGTGACTGATGAATCTACCTTTACAAGAAATGGAATTACCAATTTTTGCAATACCCATACTTGGGATGAAGAAAACCCCCATACCACTGTCACAAATCATTATCAGCATACATTTTCCTTAAATGTCTGGTGTGGACTTCTTGGTGACAATCTCATCGGCCCCTTCTTTTTACCACGAACACTTTCAGGAGTGTTTCATTTGAATTTTCTGCAAAATAATCTTTATGAGCTGTTAGAGGATATTCCAATTCCCGATAGATGTGGGATTTGGTTTATGCATGACGGTGGCCCAGCCCACTTCTCTCATATTGTCACTGACTATTTAAACGCAGAATATGGTAACCGATGGATTGGCCGAAATGGACCTGTTAAATGGCCACCTCGATCTCCTAATCTAACACCGTTAGATTATTTTGTTTGGGGTTGGATGAAGACTATAGTTTATTCTAAGCTTATCTACACGCAAGAGGAGTTAAAGAATCGGATCGTGGAGGCTGCTGATACTATTAAGAATCGTCCTGATGTTATAAGACTTGCCAGAGAGCAATGAATTCGCCGTGCTAGATGCTGCATACAACAAAATGGTGGGCATTTTGAACAGTTACTTTAAATGTTTAATTGTAATAAATATTTTCAACTCTCAACATCTATGTAGGTATGTAAAGTATCATAGGGCATCCTGAATGCTTCACTTCAATTAACTCGAAAACGGCTACAGATATCGACTTTAAACAAGAGTGACTTTTTTACTCAGAAATGTCAAAAGATTCTAATTCTGGCATTATAATTTATAAAAGCTTACACACAAAAAATTACAGGGTTAAACGTGCCCCCCCCCCCCCACGAATGGGACGTTCCTAATCTTATTATCGAAAAATGGATAAGCCTATCTTATTTGGCATAAAAACATGGGTAGGCAACAAAAATCTGAATAAAATATCTTTTGCGGTTCTTCAGATAATTCAAAAAACTCAATTTCACCTAGCCCCCTTAAAGGGGATATAACTCCATAGGGGTACATTTTAGGGCATACGTTTATTAAAAGTTTTATGTTTATTTTGTGCTAAAGAACACTCCCTTAAAATAGTGCCGTGCAATTTTGAAACACCCTGTATACTTTCTTAACTAGCGACTTCCCGATAGCGTTGCTGTTCATGGAAATTTCAAGAAGCCACATAATTTACACAAAATGTTTCAAATGCTATTTGTTCAAAACGACTACTTAGATCTTTATTAACAATATTTTTGTATGTACTAAAGACACCTTTTTTATTCAGAGCAACCCAACAAGACAACATGGATCGTTACGCTTTAGCAACTCTTACTGTGTCTAGGATACTGGGAAATCCCATACGTTTCCTCAAACACATTTATATTATTTCGGTATCTGAATCAACTGTAGTTGGAACAACCTTAGGAATTCTGACAAATACCAGGTCGGACGAAGCCCTTCAGTATTTTGTATCTGATAAGGAAATACTAGAAACAATTGCAATTAGCGTTACAGGACGTCTTACCCTCAAGAAACAGTTGGATTATGAAAGACAAACAGAATACACGTTTAAAGTCTTTGCAACAGATGGAATCACGGTACTTATATATAGTTCTAGGACTTCAATCTTTATTATTTTTTTTATTTCAGAATGACTCGTGTGTGGTCAACGTAACTGTTGAAGACGTAAATGAATGGGATCCGAAGTTTAGATACTCTCAGTATGAATTTTTTGTGTACGGTGTTGAAAATGATCCAATTGGTCGAGTAGAAGTAGCCGATGGCGATACACGTGATCAAATTTCTTTAAGCTTAATAGGCGTTAATGCATCCATGTTTTACATAACACTAAATGGTGAATTGAGACTAAAAATGTTTGAGGAACATAAAGGCGTTGCTAATATGGCAGTGGTAGCAAGTGATAACGGTAGTCCCCCACGAAGGGCGACAGTACCTATTATAGTGCATTTTCAAAATGGAAGAGACTCTAAGGGGTTAACAGTTGGACGAGCCAATAGTCCAAGTTCCATTTTTCTTGCAACTCTTGGTTCCATTTTTTTCGTGCTGATAGTGGTCATAGCAGCTCTCGTAGTATATATTTGTAAAGTGTAAGTGTTACATCATTCCCAAAATATGTAAAGGTCTTATGTACAGTTCGACTCAGAAAATTAAGTATAGAAATTTCACATAGAAGTTCGGTAAGTATCTCATCCCAAATTTTGTAATATGGAAAATTATCGGTGACCCTGACTGTAGACAACAAGCTAGTAGTTGCTAACTAATTCAGGGAAAGGGTTAGCTAAGTTTTTGCATAAGGCTGTAGTAATATTGTTGCGAAATACCTATTTAAATTTATAATTTTGTTAAGTTTCACCTAATTTCGATTAGTTTCGGGACTTTTTTGAGAATAACTCCAACTGGAAAATATAGAGGTAGCCTTCAGAAATTATAAAGTTCGATTTGAAGTGCTCCTCTGTGTGATGGTTGTATATACCTAATTTATTTACGTAAACTAAAAACTGCGACTGATATACAACATCAGTGTTAATCTAGAGGTATTCTAAGAATACACCTCACAGCACTAAAAACCAATATACTTGTAATTGTAAATCACTTAAAGCAAGCAAAAAAATATTTCCTAATTGACGAAGTTACTTAGGAAACCTTGTTCCCCTTTACAAAACATTACCTTTTGTCTACGGCAGCGTATTGCAATTGTCCATTACAGTATCGTGCGTCATAAAAAATTTTATTTTATTATACATGAAATAATATATCTATCAATAATTAAATTTATATTCTGCACCTAGAGTAAAACATTTTGAGGCCTACATGCACATTTAGCTAAGCGAATGATTCATTTCTGTAAATTATAGATAGGTTTTTTTTTACTCAGTACGTTTAACATTTAATTTTTTGGTAGTTTCCAAATTTATACGTACACTATGTGAGAGGAAAAAGAGTTCGTGTAAGTTAAAAAGAAGGAGACATACCTGCCCTGGCCCTAAATTACATCGGTATCATCATCATTAGGTCTTCGGTCCTGGAACTGGTGAGACGCGTACGTACCCTTATTATTTCTTATTCTGAGCTAACCTACTCATCTGAACTTTCTGAACCATAACGTTCCAAAACGGTTTCTTCCTTTTCCTATCTGCTTCAGCTACTGTCCCGATTTCATACATAGGTGTATAGTGCTGTACTCCGCACCTGCTTCCAACAGTTTTGTCCTTGGTTCTATGTTTGTTGTCTTCGAACATAGCTGCTGCTCTTTTTTGTTAGCTGTAGTTCGGTTCATCTTCTATTGTTTTACAAATACATACCCTATTTCACCGATATTTAGTGGTATGTGAAGGGAGTTAAGCAGCCTGCGGATTCCCCAACACTCGAACATTTGCGAAATTAATAGTTTTCCAATATATCTTCTCGAACAAGGTTTATCGTCTTGAAACTGGTCGGATGCGTACCTCCATTTATTTCTATTCTGAGCTAGGCTACACAGTTCCCTGAAATTTCAACAGCCTAGATACAGCTCGGTTCCCTACTGTTGTTTTCAAATTATGTTCTATTTTACCGAGATTCAGTAGTATGTTGTAACAATTTTATTTTCGATAATAAATCCCTCCATATAATTTTAAGAATAATGTAACAATTTTATTAATAACAATAATAATTTGCATTCAACTTCAAAAGTAATACGTTAAGCCTGCATCGTCCTTTAATAATCTACTTATATTTAGATATCTGTGTCGTATACAGCTATTTACAAGCACATCTCTGTTTGATTGTTCCCCTCCTGACGGCGCGACCGCCCGAGCTAGTTAGAAGTTAGTCGGCCACAAGTGATTGAAATATCAACATGTACCCTAGATTGCAGGCCGGCAATCTGCGAATCCACTTCAATTAGTGAACATATCTTCGAATAACGGTCGGCAAGGTATATATTGTGCGAACTTGTATAATTTGAGATAATTTATTTAGCCCGACAAGAAGGATGCAACTTTTAAGACACACAACGACAAGTAGGATGCAACTTTTAAGACACACAAGAACACAGTAAAGTATACACATGTAAGATGCTACCTTTGGAAGGCGGCGTAATTCAACTTCGAGATTACAACTGCTGCAGAATGTATTGCAACAGGATTTGATTTGACACGTGGAACGAAGTCATTATAGAAGTTGTTTTGGATGAATTTGTTTCAAATTACAAACGCTGTTATCGTTGATTGAAATAACAGGGATCCCGTCTTTCTTTGTTACAATGCGACAAATGCAGTTTTGGTTCGTAGATAGCTATAAGTTCTTTTTATGTGTTTCAAAACTAGGAACACGTTAACTTGCTTTGATGCGTAATACAAGTACGTTATAAAAGTTTCAACTAATTGCTGAGCTGGATTTACCAGTAGTAAAACTAAAGTTCACTGATTTAATGTTTTAAAAACAACACGCTTTGCTCAATATGAATCGTCGGTAACGTCAACAGATGTTACTGACGTCATATATTTTTCTGCTTTGTACTGCTGACAGATGTTATTTTAAAAGCAAATGCTTTGAACAGCTTTAGTACAATATATGTAAACATGTCTATTTTTGTGATCAGCTTTATCTAAATTAAAATTTGTATATGTAATTTAGAAAACTCAAATGCTAACATTGTTAGAAGCTATTAATTTGTTATCTGCCTGAACAGATCTGCACAGGTTAGAACCCTATTTGTACAACAAGTTCATGTCTTGAAGTAAAGTATTTGATTGAAAATAATTAAGACAAACAAGAAAGTTGAAACTTTTAGATTGATACAGTTAATGATTAAATTTTTGTTACAAGTCATATTATTTTAAAAGAGATTCTTTTTAGTAAACAATTGGTTCAAGATTAAAGTTTTTTATTTTGATCAAGTATAATCAAATCTAATAACATAAAGCTAAAACCCTTATGAGTAAGAAATTGATGCCAATTTTATATTGGAAATACCTTTTTACTACTTCTTTATGTATTTTTGCTGGACACAAATGGTGTTCCACTTTTTTATTTATTTAACTCTTACAATTTCTTACAGGAGCTGCGTCTTATTTTATTAAGACAGGTTTTTGTCAGCGAAGGCGATCCTTTTTCTTTGGGTCTCCACGTCCGCCCTTAGAAACACGCTATGCAATTATCATAATTACATCAGGACTTGGTGGCGCCTATTTGGTTTAGTTTAGGTTTGATCTGCAAACAGATTTCGACTTACCCCCACTTCTCATAGCTCTACCCAAGGAATAGACCCCTAGTTATGTCGGAAGACTTTGTTCACTGGCGACCATTTAGAAAATTTGTAACACTGACGCCGCACATATAAAAAAATATGTTTCAATGGCACCGGCAACGGTTAGGGCCCAGTTAAATTCGTTTCACTGCCACCCAACGTGGGGCGTGCAGTAGATAAAAAGAAAATACGTTACAATGTGAAGGGGGTTAAGCAGCCTGTGGCTGCCAAGATCCCCCAGCACTTAGACATTTGCCGAATTAATAGTTTTCCAATAAATGTTTTCGCACAATCAACATTAGTTGAGAATATTGCAAAACCAATATCTGTAGTTGCTTATAATAATTATCAGGTTTAAGTACAATTATTTTTTTTCGTCATTAGGTTTTCCCTCTTGAAACTGGTTGGATGCGTACCTCCATTGATTTCTATTCCGAGCTAGTCTACACATTTCCTTGAAATTCCCACAGCCTACATCTTTAACTATCTGTGTACAGTAGTCCAACCTAGGTCAACCTCTACCTCTTTGTTTTCCTATTTCTGCTTCTAATATATTCCGCACTATTCCCTCCTGCTTTAGTATGTGGCGTATCATCCTATCCCTACTATTTTTTACTGTTTTCCACATATTTCTTTCTTCCTCTACCATTTCTAAAACCTCTTGGTTCTTAAGTTTGTCTGTTCATAATATTTTCATCACACGTCTATAGCAGCACTCAAAGGCTTCTGTCTTTTTCCTGTCAGCTTCTCCTACTGTCCAAGTTTCACAGCCGTACAGTGCTGTGCTTCACACATGTGTTTTAAGCAATCTTTTCCTTGTTTTCATGTTTGTTGTCTTTGAACACAGTAGTTGCTTTTTCTTATTAAATGTAGCACGTCCTTGTGCTAATCTTTGTTTTATATCTTTTGCGCTCTTCCCATCTTGCGTTATTTTCATTCCTAGGTAGCAGAAATCCTTAACCTCTTGTAAGTTCTAGTTACCTATTGTATTCTTATTTTAGATTTATTTTCCCTTCCCTTGCATACTAGTACTTTAGTTTTATTATTGTTAATTTTCATACCGTACCTCTCCGTAAGAACTGTTTCCATTTCATTAAGAGTAGCTTCTGACTCTTTCTTGCTAGATGCTAATATCATCTGCAAATGTAAGCATATCAATCTTTTGTACCTGCATAATAATTCCAAATGTCTTCTTGCATTTAACGGTATTCATTGCCTCTTCGATGTACAAGATAAAAATTAATGGGGATAGGGCGGGCACAGCTCTGTCTCACACCTTTCCTAATATTTACTTTTCTACGTTCCAGCTCTACTTCTATTACCGCATTTTGCTCTTTGTATAAGCTATGTACTATTTGTCTACCCCTATAACTAATTCCAATTTTTTTGAGTATTTCGAACATTTTTTCCATTTTACATTGTCGAATGCTTTTTCCAGATCTACAAACTCATATATCAGCTTTCCCCTTTTCGTATTATTTTCTCCATTATCATCCTCAGAACTAAAATAGCCCCCCGTGTTTTCCTGTTTCGCCTAAACCCAAATTGATCTTCTAATATTTATTCAGCTTGTTTTTCCATTCGTCTTTGTACAATTCTAGTTAGTATTTTTGACAAGTGTGCTGTCAAGCTGATTGTTCAAAAATTTTCATATCTATTCGCGCCTCTCTTTTTTGGTATAGTGATTATGATGTTACGTTTGAAACCTTTGGGTGTTTCGTCTGTCTCATACAGCGTCTTTTAGAGTTTCTGCTTGTACCTTATCTCTACCCGGCGCCTTACCATTTTTCAGACCCTTTAATGCTAATTCACTCATCTCTAAGTATAGGATATCCCACGTCGTTCATTTCAATGTATAATTCCTGTTCTAATGCTGTTAGTTCCTTTCCTGAATATAAATTCCCTATATATTCCTACCATCTAATCACTTTCTCTACATTTTCTATAATGACGTTTCCTCCCGCGTCTTTTATATTTTTGCTATACGGTTTTATATCCCTAAAATTCATTCTAATTAGTTGGTATACTTCGTTTGTCTTTTCTATTTCCATCTTAATTTGTACCTCTTTGCACTTTTCATCAATTCATTGTTCTTTAGCTTTTCTGGATTTGCGAATAACTTCCCACTTTATGGCTGTGCATTTCTGTTTTCCTGTTTTGTCTGATCTATTTTTGTATTTTCGTCTTTCTTCTATTAAATTCAGGGTATCCTTTGTTATCCATGTTTTCTTATTTTCTTTTTGTGTATACCCCAGAATATTTCTGGCTTCCATATCTAAGTTGGATTTAATGGTATTCCAATCTGTTTCTACTTCCTTAGTATCAGAAATTCTCTCGATATCTTTCAGAAATTCATTTAACTTTCTTTCAAATCTTTCGTGGATATATTTATCTTTTAAGTTCTCAAAGTCAAAGTGCCTTTTCCGTTTCTTTTTTCGAATTTTTAAATTTACGAGCGGCCTTCATAATTACGATTTTGTGGTCAGTGTCAATGTTTGCTTCTGTGTAACTTCTACAATCTTTTACTTGATTCCTAAACCGTTGTGTAACAAGAATGTAACCTATTTGTTGTCTTCCTATATCCCCTGGCATCTCCCACGTGTAGCGCCTTCTAGCATGATGTTGAAGTAACGTGTTTGTGATGGTTAAATTGTTTTTGTTGCAACATTCTCCCAACCTATTTTCCGTGTCGTTTATCGTGCCTAAACCAAATAAACCTACTACCACTCCTTCTCTACCCTTACCTACCACTACATTAAAATCCCCCGTAATTATTAAATTTTCAGGTTCTTTTACGTATCTTAGTATGTCTTCGATAACTTTGTAAATGGCTTCTACCTCTTCCTCACTGTGGCTAGAGGTGGGCATGTATATTTGTATTATTGCTGTATTTACAGGTTTAGATCCTAATCTAACCATAAGTACTCGTTCGTTCTTTTGTAAGTAGTTTTCTACACAGTGCTCTATCCTTTTTTGCATAACTATTCTCACACCGGAAATTCCTTCCTCTGATCCTGTATGAATTACCCTAAAGCTTCCATTCCAGAAATCCCCCGCCTCTGGCCACCGAAACTTCGTTGATCCCTACTATGTCTAGTGCTAACCTCTCCATTTCAATTTTTAAGTTCTCTAGCTTACCTACTTGCTTCATACTTCTAACATTCCACGCTCCGATTTGCAGAATGTTCCCAGTCTTTTTCTAAATTTTCTGTTCACATCCTCCGAAGTACTTTCCTCCCGGATATTCGAATGGCGAACTATTTCACCTCCGGAGTCTTTTACTCCAGAGGATGCCATCATCTTAAATACAATTTAAGTACGCTGTGTAATGTGGTGGTTTCCCGTAGCCTTCCACATTGCGGAAGTGTGGCTTAGAATGCCATACCGACCCCTATGGTCTCTGCCAATCTAAGTACCGAAAGAGCCGCTGCCCTCTTTCGGGGACGTGTCTTAGTCTGGTTCCTCACTAAAGACACTACCACTTTGGTTGGTTAGTTTAGCTCTTTAAGTCACTTCAATGCAGAAGCCATTTCATCTGTTCTAGTAATCTAGAACTTCTTCAAGGTGCAGATTATTCATAAAACTAAGCAATTTTGCATGTCAAAAATTACTCAAGCATACTATATTATCATATGAGTTATAGTACAAGGATGGAAACAGCTAATATTATTAGCATATAATGTAGTTTTCCTGCGTGTATACAAAACAGTTATAAATTGTAAGATAATCAAAAAGGTTACATACACATACAGACTTGATTAACATCAACACCTCACTTCCAAATTTGGTAGAAAAGAATAAATCGCCAAGTTAATCAAATTACTGTTATTAGAGTAACTAAGGAAAATGACAAGTTGTCGATTTTTAAATCAAGATTGGGGATTGTAGAAAGTGGGAATGCTAAAAACTTATGCACTTTGAACCAGTTTGCTCCGAAAGCTCAGAAATTACAGGAGGTGCGGACACGAGTGGTTGCCCTTGCAGATGTTGGCCCTGGCTAGCGGCAACCCCTCGCATGCGGTATTTTCGTGATCCTTTTAGTTTTACCTGTTACAACCTGTGGATATTTAATAATAACTCGTAGATGGATTTATGTAGTTTAATGACTTGTAACCAATGTCACAACATAAAAAACAAACACAGCTAAATAAAAATTCGCAGCACGCACCGTAACTACAATGCGGCCAGCGGCGTTGCCATTAAAAAAACAACAAAGAACAATACTAAAACTATAACTTATCTGTAAAGTACAATCCAACTGATCCACATTAGCATCCTATCACTGCCACACTCTTACGGATCACTCTATAATTTAATTTCAACGCAAAGTTCACAAATTAAACTAGGTTCTAGAACACCCGACACGCTCTGGGATAAACGTGCCGCACTCTCTCGCGCGCTTAACCCGACTGACTTGTACCTATCGGACCAACTTAACCCTTACGGCTCCTTCTAGCTACTATTATAGGGGGCGGCCTAGTACATTACCCCCCTATAAGTTAAACTTAATTGCTAAACATATTTTTGTAATTAAATTGAACTTATACTTAATAATTACAATGTTAAATTTTGATACGGTACAACATACGGTTTTAAATTCCTAACATTCTGTATACCCAACAAGAGACCCCTAGTGTCGTCCCGTACGTCATAAGAATTTGGCCCGCGCTTAGCCACAATCGTAGCAGGCCCGCAATAAAGCAAAAAGAATTTCTTAATCTCCTTGTCTTCTGCAGAAGACTGGGGGATGAGTACGAACCAGTACTTTATCACCAATCTTAAAATCAATACAATTTTTATGGATCCTTTGATGACGTAATTTACGTTTTTCAGACTTAGATTTTAATTTATTATAAGCTAGTGTTATAATTTTATCCCTACCAACATCCGGTATGTCACTTGTAGGAAAAATAAGGTTTTTAATATTAGGGTAATCAATATGATCACCAAAATGTAGTTCACGAGGGCTATACCCAGTCGAGTCATGGACTGCCCTATTAATCCATTTCCTTACTCTATCTAGCATCAAAGCCCACCCCCCATGAGCCGAGTAACACAATGATCTCAACATACGCACAATTTCTTTATTAACCCGTTCCGTTTGGTTTCCCTGCGGAAAGTACCCTGACGTGTGAGTTACCTTTACACCTAATAGATTCAACGACTCTTTCCAATCTTTGCTCGTAAACTGGCTACCATTATCGGAAAGAATGATCCCTGGTTTACCAATCTCGATAAAATATTTCTTGACCAAACAACGAAGAATCGCAGCTGTATTAGCACGTTTAAGAGGGTGCAAAGTAACCAACTTACTAAAAGCGTCCATAATAACTAATAAGAAAGTCGCCCCCGCCCTTGATACTGGGAGCGGACCAATGAGATCAACACATACGATTTCGTTGGGCGCTTTAGGTAAAACACTATGATATTCGCCATAAATTCTAATCGAACTCTTCGCCTTCTGGCACAAATCGCAGCTTGAAATAATTTTTCGAATGAAATGTTTCATCCTCTGAAAATAATAATCACGACGCAGCATCTGGAAACACTTTTCCGCCCCAAAATGCCCATTATCTACATGTTCTTGCCAAACCAATGTACTTATTTGGGAAGCAGGCACACATACTTTAAACTCTGGCTAACCTTCGTAGCCTCGCCTAAATAAAACTCCCTGATACATACACCACAAACCAATCAGCGCACCTTTTCGGAACTTCCTCCTTTAATAATCTAGACATTATTTTACAACAGAATTCGTCTTTCCCTTGCTCCTCAACAATATTTCTTATACCTAACTGGACCCCTTTACATAGTTCCGACTTCTTTAATGCGCAAATTTCTGTCGGCACCCTCTCACATTTTTCAAGTTTCTCCTTTTCCTTGATTGGATAACGCGATAGAGCATCCGCAAGGACATTCTCCTTCCCAGCACAATATTTAACATTAAAAGCGTATTCTTGAAAATACAACACCCACCTAGTCAAACGCGAATTTAATAGTCTGCAGGACATTAAAAACGATAGAGATTTATGATCGGTGATCACAGTTAATTCTCGACCTAGCACAAATACCCTCCACTGCTGCAAACAATGTAATACGGCTAATGCCTCTTTCTCTGTAACACAATAACCAATTTCAGGGCCACGCAGAGTCCGACTGGTGAATGCCACGATATCCTTTTCTGAAGTTTGCTCATTTATTTGAAATAAACAACCACCTAACCCCACATCAGATGCATCTGTTTGGATAAAAAACGCACGGTCAAAACACGGATGCTTCAACATCGAAATCGATAAAAACCTAGACTTAATTTTCTCAAACGCTTCTTGTTGAGCTGAACCCCAACGCCATTGAACTCCTTTTTTCAAAAGCTGTAATAAAGGCCCCACTAAATGAGCAAGCTGCTCACAAAAACGACGCTCATAATTAACGACCCCTAAAAAGCCACGTAAATGTTTAATATTCCTCGGTACCGGAAATGAATCGATAGCTTCCACGCGGGCAGGATCAACACACACCCCTTCAGCTGAGATAATATGCCCAAGAAACACAACTGTATTTCTGGCAAAATGTGATTTTTTTAATTTTATAGTAATGCCAGCAGCTTCAAACCTTTCGAATATCTTTTTTAAGTGAGTCAAATGTTCTTCAGCCCCTTCCGAATAAATAATGAGATCATCTACGTACGCAATCACGTATGATTCTACGTCTGGTCCTAAAATTATACCCAATGCTCTTATAAAGGATCCTACCGACGTACTTAGACCGAACGGTAAAACCTTAAAAACGTAAGTATTCCCCTCGTACAAAAACCCAGTAAATTTTTGGTGTTCCGGCTTAATTTTAATCTGCCAGTAACTCGCCGTTAAATCGAGCGTACTCAGTCGTTGGCCACTAGAAAAATTATACCACAATTCTGTAGGATTCGGAGGCATAACTCGATCTTTCACCATTCGCTTATTTAAAAAACGAGCGTCCAAACAAACCCTTATAGCCCCATCCTTTTTTTTAACTACTACCAACGGACTAATATATTCAGTTTGCTTCGCCTCAATTACGTCCCACGCCACCATCTCCTATATCTGCCGCCTAACCTCGTCTTTATACGCATACGGAATTGGGTATGATCTGATAAAAAACGGAGACTCATCCCACAACTCAATTTCATGAAAGTAAACATTCGTTCGTCCTGGTTGGTTCGAAAATATCGACCTATGTGACAACAGCAACTCGTACAATTTATTTTTTTCTTCTTGAGAAAAGTTTTCTGCGCGATCCACTACCTCTTTAATTTCAGACACCTTACACGTCACTATCTTCTTTTTTAATTGAATTTCCTCATCTTTCTCTTCCGACACTTGACAAACAGTCAACCGACCATCAGGTTTTGGTTCCATACTAAACCCTATGCTTATCGCTCTTCCTTCAAAAATACCCGATAAACAATTTTTTGAAAAATCGATTTTAATTTGGTGAAATCGCATCCGAAGATGACATCACGAATTAAATTCGGAACTACCAGACAAGGGTAAGCCAATTCGAAATCATTAAATTTAAAATTCAAATAAAATTCATCCTTAACAATAGAATTCTTGCCCGTCGCTCTCACCAAAATAGTTGAGGTAAACGGCAACCGTAAAATATCGCTATTAATTTGCATTATCTTTAATAAAAAGTCTTTTGAAATGCAGGTAACTTGACTACCCGAATCTACTAATATTTTTACCAAAACTGTCTCAACTGTCGCTTCAAGGGTCGGTGCCAACGCAACTGACTTTATATTCTTTTTGTCTTCTAGTAAAAGGTCATCTCCGTTTTTATTAAATAACGCGGCCACAGCCGATGGTCGACTTCCCCCTGGAGTACTAACAGTTTGAGATTCACGACGCCCTTCATCCCTATCATCATTATTGTAATTACTATGAGTATTATTTTCCCTATTTTCAGAGCGGGCACTATTACCGCCTCCAGAATTTGACGTATTTGATCTCAAATTGTAACGAGCGCTCCCATTGTGTTCATTACTCGTACCTCTACCATGCCAATTCGTGTAGGAATTGTTATTATTATTATTGGGGTTCCGATTATAAGTTTCATCAATTTCCCTTAAGTAAGCTTCTACCTCATCAAAAGTTCTGGGCATGCAATTTACAATACCTTGTTGAATTTCACTCGGAAAATGATTTTTTAATAAAGAAATAAGCGCACCTTCCTCAAGAGGAGTAGTTAAGAAATTTGCTTCTCTCACCAACTTTAAAAAATAATCAGCCATTGACCCCCTTTCGTAACACCCAAATTTAATTTTTTGAAAAAGTTTCCTCTCTTCGTCAACCCCCCAATACCGACTTAAAAATAGCTCTTTAAATTCTTGGAAATCCCTTACTTTTTCTTCCTTTAATACACCCCAATCCTGAGCTGAATTACGTAAATTACTAACGGTCAAAGGAACTTTTCTACTTTCAGGAACTCCAGCTTCCAAAAATATTGTTTCCTGTTTTTTAATGAAAGTTACCGGATGCACAGATCCCTCCGGCACAAAGCACAAATTCGTACCCCCCAGATCCTTATATAAACTCATATAATTATGATACCCAAAAGCCTCGGACGTGACGCCCCTGGTCTCTGGTTGGTGTACATGCACAATACCTTCATCCCTAACATATTCAACATCGCTAGCTTCTACCTGTTCTTTAACCGATTCAGAAAAACGATTTACATCCAAACTTAATTTGCTAATATTTGCAGCAATATTCACGTTCATTTGTTCAATTGATTCCTTTAGGATGGCATTGTTACAATTCATACTATTAACAGCTGCAACTAGTTGTTTCAAAGCATCTGCGATATCAGGCTCGCCCATTTTATCAGCTTTTTCTAAATTACTTTGATCTTTACTACGCGTATTATACTTATGTGACATTACATCTCAACAACAATCAAACACATATTTCACCTGGAGGTGTGATCATTAACTCTTAAGCTCTAAATTACTCTATTTATTTTTGTTCCAAACTAACACAATAAACCCAATGAATTTCTCTGAATCGTCCACTCAAACTTAATGCAACTTGGAATGTTATACCTCAATATCCAAACGCCTAAGAATTAAACTTTTTCCAGTTCAGTCTCATTAACATTCCTAATACCACTATTGTCCGTAAATACAATTAACATGAACCTGGTTGTTGAATAACCGTTAACCCTTATTAGAAATTAAACTGTACTGTTCATTTCAAAAATGTCCTTCAATGTTATCTAAATACCAATATCATTAATTATTTACTAATGCCCTTAGGTACTTGAACCTTTTCAAATTCTACGTAAACAACTCAAACCATTTACAGTTCCAGGTATTTGTGTAACAAGAAAACGTCCCCGTTGGCCCCAAAATGAACCAGTTTGCTCCGAAAGCTCAGAAATTCCAGGAGGTGCGGACACGAGTGGTTGCCCTTGCAGATCTTGGCCCTGACTAGCGGCAACCCCTCGCATGCGGTATTTTCGTGATCCTTTTAGTTTTACCTGTTACAACCTGTGGATATTTAATAATAACTCGTAGATGGATTTATGTAGTTTAATGACTTGTAACCAATGTCACAACATAAAAAACAAACACAGCTAAATAAAAATTCGCAGCACGCACCGTAACTACAATGCGGCCAGCGGCGTTGCCATTAAAAAAACAACAAAGAAACAATACTAAAACTATAACTTATCTGTAAAGTACAATCCAACTGATCCACATTAGCATCCTATCACTACCACACTCTTACGGATCACTCTATAATTTAATTTCAACGCAAAGTTCACAAATTAAACTAGGTTCTAGAACACCCGACACGCTCTGGGATAAACGTGCCGCACTCTCTCGCGCGCTTAACCCGACTGACTTTTACCTATCGGACCAACTTAACCCTTACGGCTCCTTCTAGCTACTATTATAGGGGGCGGCCTAGTACAACTTCCACAATTACGTCAGTTGTTGCCCAGACGCCGACGAGGCAACATCATTCATCTACCACCGCCTCCGGGCGATCAAAGGTGAGCAGCGGAACGGTGACGACCTGAGGGAGTTCTCCAGCTATGCGAGGTGCCGAGGAATGGGTACACAAGTGAAGTCGTCGGGGATGCACATCCGTCAGTCCTGTTTAGACGAGCTACCTGACGATGGAGCGACCTGTGGCGAATAGCCATCCTGTCTGTCGAAAACCACAGGCCAGTGTACCCAGGATCCGGATATCGTGTAGTTAGGGGACAACCAAGGGGAAGATCCGGGAAACTGCTCACTGTTTCAAAACAAGAGGATTCCAGGAGAAGGTCTTTTGGAATCCAGACGTACATATATACTCGAGATCATCAACTTAAAGAAACACCACAACAATCAGAAGATCACCAACATGCCAAAAAACTCACAAGAGTTATAAGGCACTATAGCGACGCTGAGAGCGTCGCGTCCAGCTAATGCACGGACAATTACGTACATATACATTTATGCGCTTATACACTAGCGTGACTGTACGCCCGTATGCTTGTATACTTGTTCATCTATAAGCTGGTGGGTTTGCACGCTTATACGTTTGTACACTTATACGTGTATAGGCGTATGTATTCGTAAGCTTATACACTTTTAGACTTATACGCTTGCACGTTTATACGTTTGTTCGCTTGTACGCTTGCACGCTTATTCGTTTGTATGCTTGTACACCTACACACCTATACGCTTGTACGTTTGCGCGCTTATATGTTTGATTGCCTGTACACTTGTATCCTTATTCACTTATACGCTTGCACGCTTAAACGTTTGTTCACTTGTACGGTAATATGTTTGTAAGCTTACACAGTTATATGTTTGTACGTTTATGCGTTTATACATTTGTATACTTGTAGAGTTATACACTTGCACGTTTATACATTTATTCGCTTATACGTTTGTAAGCTTGCGCGTATATTTATTTGTACGCGTGTACACTTACATCGTTATTCATTTATGTGCCAATACGTTTGTTCACTTGTACACTTGCGAGCTTATACGAGCTTATACTTACATCCTTATACACTTATACGCTTGTAGGCTTACAGTTTGTTCGTTTGTACGCTTATGCGTTTGTACGCTTATAAACTTACACGCTTAAACGTTTGTTTGTTTGCACGACTATGCGTTTGTATGCTTGTACACTTATACACGTATCCGCTTGTACGCTTGCGCGCTTATATGTATGATCGTCTGTACACTTACATTCTTATTCACTTAACATTCTTATATACACTTGTAAGTTTGCACACCTATACGTTTGTTCGCTTGTACGGTAATACGTTTGTAAGTTTATATACTTGTACATTTGTACGCGTATACAGCTTGTACACTTATGTTTGTTCGCTTGTACGCTTACGCCTTTGTATGCCTGTATACTAAAACACTTATAAGTTTGCACGCTTGTCGGCTTATTTGTTTGTACGCTTATACACTTACAACCTTATTCACTTATACACCTATATGCTTATACGTTTGTACGCTTATACACATCCACTGATATCATTACACACTTATACGCTTGCTTGATTGTACGTTTGTAAGTTTATACACTTACATTTTTTTCGATTATACGTTAACCAGTAGTAAGCTTGTACACTTATATGTTGCACGTTTATACGTTTGTTCGCCTGTAAGCTTGCCTCCTTAGGCGTTTATATGCTTGTACACTTATATACTTGCACATTTGCATGCTTATTTGTTTGTTCGTTTGTACGCTTTTACACTTATATCCTTATTCACTTATACACTTTTAAGCTTATACGTCATTCACTTGTACGTATGCATGTTTATAGGTTTGTAAGCTTGGACACACCCACTTACATCTATAAATACTTATACGCTTGCACAGTTATACGTTAGTTCATTTTCACGCTATATGCTTGTACGCTTGTACACATCTATTTACACCCTATTCACTTACACGCTTGCACGTTTATGCGCTGGTATGCTTGTACACTTATATGCTTATGCGCTTATTTATTTATTGCCCTGTATGCTTGTACACTTACAACCTTATTCACTTATATGCGTATACGTTTGTTCACTTGTACGCTTGCACACTTATACGTTTGTATGCTTGTACACATCCACTTACATCCTTACACCCTTAGACGATTGCACGCCTGTACGTTTGTTACTTGTACACTTATCCATATGCAAACTTATAGGTTTGCATGCTTATACGCTTGTTCGCTTGCACGCGAATACGTTTGCATGCTTGTACACTTGCACACTTATGACTTATTCACTTAAGCTTATTCGTTTGTTCACTTATACCCTTGCACGCGTATACGTTTTTACGCATCTACACATCCACTCACATCTTTATACACTTATATGCTTGCACGCTTATACGTTTGTTAGCTTGTACGCTTAGAAGCTTGTGCGTTCATATGCTTGTACATTTATACCCTGTACACTTGCGGGTGTTAGTAGCGTTTCGTTGCTTAAGCCTTACCATAACAAATAATTTAATAAACGTCACCATGGCATAACTCACAACTAGGTAGCGGTCTGGCATGTTGGCAGCGATTCGTTGCTTAAGTCTTACCATAACATATAATTTAACACTTTTCCTTTTTGAAGCGGATAACCAGGTTATATTTCATTTCCTTATAAATGGTAATCATGTAAACATGTTAGAGTTCTTTAACAACCATCAGGTTGCTAATATCTATGTAGAGCCAGCTGGATAGGAAAAAGATAGAAGGATATAGGAAGACCTAGACCAAACTATATTAGTCAAATTATTAGAAATTTAGGTTGTGAAGGATATGTAGAACTTGTTAGATTAGCACAGAATAGAAAAGAAGTTAGAGCTGCATCAAACCGACCTTAAGTAAGGTCGAAAACAAAATGATGATGATGACACTTGCGGGCTTATTTGTTTGTTCGCTTGTATGCTTTTACACTTACGTTCTTATTCACTTATACATTTGTACGCCTGCACGCTTATACGTTTGTATGCTTGTACACATCCACTTATATCCTTATGCGCTTGCACTCTTATACACTTGTTTGCAGACTTATCCGTGTGTAACCTTATACCCTTGCACGGTTATACGTTTACTCGTTTGAATACTTACACACTTGCACGTTTGTTCATTTGTACGCTTGCACACATCCTTATACTCTCACGATTACACGCTTATGTGCTTGTACGGTTGTATACTTGTACGCTTGCGCGCTTATTTGTTTGTTCGCTTGTATGCTTGTACAAAAATTCAACCTTATTCACTTATACATTTACATGCTTATACGTTTGTTCACTTCGCGCTTGTGCACTTATACGTTTGTACGCTTGTATACATCCTTATACACTTCCACGCTTGCATGCTTATGCGTTTAATGCTTATACCCTTATGCACTTGTACGTTTGCGCGCTTATTTGTTTGTTCGCTTATACACCTACAACCTTATTCACTTATACATTTATATGTGAATACGTTTGTTCGCTTGTACACTTACACGCATACATGTTTGTACGTTTGTACACATTCACTTACATCCTTATACACGATACGCTTGCACGCTTATACGTTTGTTGCTCGTACACTTATCCGTATGTAAGCTTACACACTTATACGCTTGCACATTGTACGTTTGTTCGCTTGTACACTTGGACGCTTATACGTTTGCTCCTTGTACGCCTATGCGTTTGTATGCTTGTACACTTTTACGCTTGTACGCTAGCGCGTTTTTTTGTTTTTTCCAAAGTACACTTGTACACTTACAACCTTATTATTTTACACACTTATATGCTCATATGTTGGTTCACTTGTACACTTGTCCATTGATGCAGTTTCATTAAATTTTTTTAATTAAAGACTAAATTTTTCAAAAATTGTCTGTGGCAACTACTCATTTTAATCTAATATATCTTTTTAGAAGAAACTCGCCAGCACGAGATCAGCTTAATTCTTTAAATGAAAATAAGTTGCAATCGAGCGCGACAAACGTTGGTAATCCAATGTATGGTGATGCCCAACGATCACCTGGGGCTTTATCGATTAGTGGAGTGCCAAATAATGTAAACAGTAGAGCCAAACCTAGTCCAAAAGTTCATCCAGCACCGTTACCTCCAACGTGGCCAGCATCATCAATTGCACCAAGAGTAAAAAAGCTTAGTTGGAATGATGACAAGGTATAGAAAAATCTTTTTTTTTTAATTTAAAATAATGCTATTTATAATCTATCGTTTTCTTATAAGTTTGTCAGAACTTGCACTTATTCTACAATAGAATATTCAATTTACATTTTAAAGTCGTTGTGTTAAGTATCGTTCTAACGTGTATCAAATTCGTTTAGTTTCATAATTTTTTATACATAATTTCATTTTATTATGTTTAAATTTTCTGAACTCTACGTGACTTGCTGTTAAGAAGGTTAAGTGAGCTTTATGCAATCGCGTAACTGTTGTAAGCCAATTTATACCTTTTCCTTCTTTATCTTCTTTAGGTCTCTTTCACAGGAGGTGTTGCAACAGTACTTCAAGGTAGATCGAGATACTGCCTGAGACTATTTTAAAGAAGCACTGAGATTGGTTATCTTAAAAATAACACAAGTAAATTTGGGCTAACCCCCCTTCACAGTAAAAATCAACACTGATTAGATTACTACGGTCACTCGAATGCCGAAAACCTACTACAACCTTCTTAACAGGAAGTTTCATAAAATTTCAGAAAAGAGTTTAATTTAAGCATAAGTGCATGAGGAAATTATATATAAAAAATTATGAACTAAAAGAGACTTAAATACGTGTCCGAGGCGCTTAACAGTCGTCTGTAATAAAAATTAAAAAAAATACACATTTTTTTTAGTTTTTTATTTGTTTGTTATAGATGACATAATCTTGTTATAGAAAATGTAAATTATTGTCTAAAAAACAATTATGCAATTATTAAAGAAGAATGCATCAAAACGTTTGATTACAAGAAAACTGTTTAAATATAAAAGATATTTATCAATTTAAATTATAAACATATAAAGTAATATAGAATAAAAACATAATCTGTATTTTTTAGGTAGAAAATGGCGGCATTGATACCATGACTACCGTTGAAGAGGTACGGAAACTTACGGATAACACAAATTTGACTGTCTATTTTTAAAATTGTCTTTTGTTATAACAAATTAAAAAAATTGAACGTTTTTTATTTTTCTGTAAACTTGCAACATGCTTGTATTCTAAAGGAAAGCACTAAGACATTATGAATACATTGATTTCGGCTTTAATAATTGTGCTTAATTATATTGTTGTCTGCATGCATATATGTTTATACGTACAATAATTCTGAAACTTTTGTTACGTTCCATTTCGTAGTTTAGATACTTTCTTCATTTTACATTCCATACTCTGTTTTTAATAAAGTTTTGCCTTCACGGTTGGAAAATTGCTCAATCATACGGTCTATGATACATCGGCGTTCGATATTTATTGTGCATAAATTACCAAGTTTAATTGTTATTATACCCAGCGACTGTGTTATCTTTGAATTCAAGAAATATGATCAATGTTGCCATTCAATAATTGGTTTTCCATGATTATTTTTCAGAAAATAATTGTATAATACATTCGTTGAACTGGTTCACTATATTTCGAGTGTTGGTTTGCGTGGGTTCTATTGTAATAAATATTATAAATCAACGGGACAGTTACAAAATCTTTATGATAAAAACGTGCTTCATTTGTATGTTACTGGTAAATAATTGGAGGATGATGTTTTTTAATAGAAATTTTAACGTTTTTAGTCCGGATTTTAACACTTATTCTCCGGGTTTTAATCCACTTTCTCTGGATTTTAATCCACATTCTCCATAATTTTAACCCACATTTAACCCCACATTCTTAATCTGGATTTTAATCCACCTTCTAAGGTTGTTTGAACCAATACTTACTTGGTCTTAACACAAAAAAAAAATCTCATCCATGAATTCGAAGAAAGGAATTACATAGAGAGAGTATTAAGTATTCCGTCAATTAAATGTCAGGCTAGAACGGATATATTATTCCATAGTCGTAGAGAAAGTATATTTTAAGAATTTAGAACTGCGTTATTTGGATTGAGGAAGGTTTAACCTCGTACGTAATGTAAGGGGGAAACAAAAGTCTATCACAACAGAAACTATTCTGTATATCAAAGTAAAAAAATCGTCTGTTGCAGTTAGCCTGCGGATGAACAAACAAAGGAAACTTGTATATCTAAAGAGAATAATTTTATATGTTTATGTTAAATTATAGCAGGATTGAAAATCCATATACCTTAGGTAAGTAATAATTGGATTTTGTATATAGCCAAGGACTACAGTCACATTGGAAGATTGCCAAATAGTTAAGTTGCTAATTTGGCAGGACATAAGTTTAGTAATTTTGTATAAACTGGAATCCCGGGTAACCAATAGACGAAGGTGAGTCATTTCTGTTTATAAAATAGGTTTTTAAGAGTTTGTTTTCCAGTAAACAATAATGTTTTTGTTTTAATATGTGTCAAAGAGTGTAATAAATGTTAATCAATTGATTTGGAGTTAATTACTTGTTATGAAGTAATAACGATTTCGAGATATATACACATATATTAAATAATTTTGACATTAGTTAGCTACTTAGGTTAAAGGAACTGTTAGCTCCTAAGATATATCAGTTATCCAATGTTGTAGAAAGTGAAAAAACTTTAAGGATATCATCAGGGGCGGACTGGGATACCGGAATAAATCCCGGTGGGCCGATGCATTTTAGGCCGAAGAGAAAATGATAATTAAAATAATATGAATAGTATTATGAACCCAGGCAAAGAGCTTTCATATACTCAAACAGTGCTCTCGTGAAACGCCGATCATTTCAATTGCGTCTTTGCAATGAAAAAAGAAAAACAACAAAAAGCCATTTTGGTCTTACTGTTCTAATGTAATTTAAAAGCGTGCGGTCTAATAAATAAGTCAGACCATTGATCTGCGTAACTGAAAAAAGAACGGAAACTTGATTTGTAAAAGGCAGATGAATGTGGCGTTATTCGACCCCAACCTACTTCCAATATATCCATTTTCGTAATATTTTGCATATCAGTCAGTGAAAGTACTCCACGCTTAGTAATGTTGGTGTTTTATGACCTGATGGAGATATTATTTACTTTTGCCATAGTACAAAGATTGTTTCGAACTTATATCAGTATAATAGCTTCGATTACTTTATAGGGTTGTTGGAAACTAATTCTCTCTGACGAAGCTTAAGGAAGCTGAAACCGGTCAGTGAATGTTTACTCCCCTTATGATATAATAAAGTTATTGTTTTGTTAATGGCTATACAACTATTAGCTCGATTTGTGTAGATGAACGAGCTTTTATGATTTTCATACGAGTTTTACAAATACATCTTATTTTTTATTTTGTCCACACAAATTCCTTATTGCGGACTGCAAATAACTTGTCCTTATATATATATATATATATATATATATATATATATATATATATATTGCTGTGGTATGTGTGTTAAGCCTTAGTACATCGACAGTGTCATTAACTGATTTTAAAAAAAAATAAAAAATTTATAAAAATATTCTTACCCGTTTATTCTGCTGCAACAATCTTCAGCAGCTTCCCTGGCTAGCTCAGCTGTGCCTCTTCTCGGATACCTAAATTTACAATCATTCTTCTGTCCCACTCGCACACCATTCAATAAAATCACCAAATAATACAACAATCATACAATCTTTTATTTACCGCTATTTACAAACAAATTATTCACAGGTATACACAGTTTGGTACACTAATTACAACTCAATAAGTGATATGTTTTAAAGTCCTTGTTTTAAATTATTATTTGCAAACACATTTAATACAATACGAGTAGATGGGCCCCAAATAATACCCTATATTTATTGTACTCTGGAGTATGGTGAGCTCATAATAACCCAGTTTATTAATGTATGCCTTTTACCTTGCATAAAATCACTACAAACCTAATAAACCCATGTACGCTTAACAATCCAATTTAAATTCATAATGAAATTTAGTAAGTTTTACATACACCCTTTTTCAATATTTTAAATAACCCTAATAATTGTCAAGTACAAGTATCTTTTCCGATACGTTATATAACCATAAAAAACCCTGATGTTCACTTACACATCACCAAATAATTCCAAAAGTTTATCAGATAACAGAAAATTCAAATAAGTTACCTGGAGAATGCTTCAAGCCTCCATCTATCCAACGATGCTCACCAGAACCCCTTGGCTTCGTGACTATGCGCTCTGATACTCCACATTTTCATAGATGATAATCCTGTCCGCAGCGCCTTGCTTCCAATTACCATTCCATAACAGCATACAAACTCACGAATATTATTCTTCTGTTTATTGATTTACTAGCCTGGTAAGGTATTAGTTGGACCTCGGTTAATTTAATTCACTCGACACTACTCACGTTAATAACTATAAGGCCTCAACTACCAAGTTACAAGTGCTAGTACTACATTTACTGTATTATGAATAATTTTTGATAATCACAAGAACTCTACTATAACGTCGGTTTATCATTGTAAGTAGTTAAAAGCGATGAGAATATAAAGAGAAAAGCTCCCAATTCTCTCAGAGTATTTATATCGTTCAACGTGCCACCTCTAGGCCACACTTCACGCGAAAAACTTATTTTAAAATAACACTTCTGCAAATTTTGATATAACCGACTTAAAGCTTCCAGAAATTTACCTCGTGGACGCGCCGTAAAATCCGAAAATCGCTTCCACCTGTCGCATGTTCGTCCGTTTGTAAAACTATCCGTTTCAACCAGTGATTCTGTTCTGTGTCGTCATGAAACTCCGCCTGTAATATTTTTATCTCCGTCTTATGCATATTTGATGTCGCGTTCCAAACCCCACTTGAGTTGTAGAAAATCGATATTGCTGACAGCGTCTCAACACTCCACGCGAATTAAGTACGTGCGTTTTGAAAACCAGTGCTTTTATATCCGTCTTTATCTGTAGCATATCACCGATCGTGCATCTCTTCTGCTCTTTAAGAAACTTTGTTAGCTTGTTATTCGAAGCGACTGACGTTTGAACACTATTTTCTATGAAGCCCGCTTTATTATGCTGATAATTTGGAAGAAGGTAACCTTTTAAACATGCAGGTGTTCTTAATTATAGACCGTTTAAAACAACAATTCTTGGAGTCTATATTTCACCGTAGTGACTTCTGTTTATTACCAAGCAACCTTTTGCAGTGGAATTATCGATTTTCTTTACGCTGGTGTGTTTTCCAATGCTTTTATATGTTGAATTAAAATAAATTAAATTAATTATGCGTTTCTATTTGTTTTTAAAACTGGTTTTCTTTATGCACCTTTAACCTTCCAATCATTAATTATAAAATACGTCAATACTTGTCCGTTGAATTTAAATAAATTAAATAAATTTTGCGCGTAAATAATTTGTTCGTTTCTCTATACAGGGTGTTTGAAATTGCATTGCTTACCCCAAATTTAACCCTTTGAATCCATATATATCTGCATCGGCCATCAGCCATAAATTCCGCGAGGTTTACCTGAAATAGGCCGGATCGCTAATTCGAGCCCCACTGTTAGGTCAACATATATTTCTCTGCATTAGCCCCCTGAGTGGGCAACATAAAATTCTCTGAAGCTAAGCTGGCTTAAAGCCTCTCGCTTGGGCTGCTATAAATGCTGCGGAGTTAACCTGCGAACAAGTGCTGGATCACCTACCTTCATGGTCGCCTACCTTATCTTCTTCTGTGAAGTTCGCCACGGCTGTTCTGCTACTTATACCTAAAATTATTACCCTATTTTCTACCAAAGGAAACTCGACTACCAAACATTCAACACAATTTATTCCAACAGAAAATTCTATACAACAAAAAAAGTTTATGTAATAATTATTTCACATATAGCTTACATTACAATCATCCTCATTTCATAATAATTCACTTTCAATCTAATATTTACATTACAACTCTACTCATCCATAAATTCAGTAAAGTAACTGAGCTTAACCATACCCCTACTTTAACCCCAGGTTTAATAAAAGCCCATAGTAAACCCTTTTGTACATGTGTGCTAATTTTCGTACTAAAAATCACCTATAATCAGTTTTCTTTTTTACATAAGCAAATATTACACAATTATTTTATAATACAAATTTCTACACAAACATATTTTCAACTAATTCATTATAAATATTAAATAATCAATTCTTTTGTCCAGAGAATTCAACAAAATACACCCAAAAAAGCACAGAATGTCTAAACACCAAATAATCACAAAAACCAAATGTTTTTACAAAATTCAGTTACCTGGAATGTAGAACAAACAGGTATCTGCCACTAAACCATCGCTGACGTAGCCCTCATCAACGACTGAACGTACAGGAATCACCCCAAGTTGACTCACACCATCTGGGACAGCAATCATCTACCCAAATTTCTATTTATTCAATCTACGGTAACTCCAATCCTCCATACATCTGCTAAGTTCCAACAACATCCACTACTTTTAAGTGCTCAACAAGCACCAACAACCAAAATAAGAAAGCAGTCACTACTTACAGTTCAGCATGTTTCGCTTTTTCAAAATATATTTTATAAAATTTAAAACTGCTATTACAACATTATACCAACTTGTGAATGTTTAATTGATTTCAATTAAAATATCAAACTCACTTATCGCTTAACTCATTTACTAATGTTGTTCGATTCTTGCATTAAAATTATAAGAGAGCTCCTCACCGTTTCCCGATGGTTTATATAGACCCCCCCCCTCCCCGGACTAGTATCACTTCCTAAAACATACCATCACAACAAACAAGCTTTCTTTGTAAATTTGTACAACGGTCAACACGATTACAAAAAACAATATGCACAAACAACACTCAACTGACGTCGATTCTAAATATCCCACTGTTAATCTTCAGCAATTCATTGGAAAATTGGCAGTCGTATGCCAACCGTCTAGAAAATCCAAGAATTTTGAACACAAAATAAACGCTTTAATTCGAAAATCTAATTAAAATTTACAACGGCTATTGAATTCGTTGAAGTCTCCCGTCAACTGACACCAACACAAGCATCTAAAACACGCCTCTCGAATACGCGTATATACGGTCACCTCACTCTAACTTACATACGAAAATGTTCTGTCTTCTATTTTGTACCCTTCCTATATTTTCTATGTCTGTTACCAGTTTATTGTATCCTTGTATTTTATATCTCTTTTCCTTTATATTCCCTGTTTAGCAGCACAACAACATCTTAACAACATCTACCCTCTCTTGAGTATCGTCTATCCCGTTTCTATATATAGGGTCCAAGCATCTCCGTTTCTCATATGCCCATTATTATTAGTCCTTGTAAAAGTCAAACACTCTACACTTTAAACCTAACACGCTGCATCTCCCTTCTATTTTCCTTGTCTCCCCTAGTCGCTTCAACGTCAACGAACACCTACATTTTGTCTCATTTTAATACATGCTAAAAACGCCTCTCTATCTAATATCGATCCATATTCGTATTCAACCTTCAACGCCCTATCTCAAATATACTTGTTGTTCGTCTATATCGATCCTTTACGTAGTAAACCTTGACAATTATCTTCCCTCTTTTAAATTAATACCACGAAGGTATTTTTAACGTTCAATTTTTACTAGAAATGTTTTGTTTGCACGGTCTATTTTTCGAATCCTTATCCGTTATAACTTGTTTATCGACAACACTATCATGTCTTATGTTATAGCTTTTAAAGGTTAACCACTGTTAAAGTTTTATACTATGCTAAATTATCTACACAAAGAATCTGTACGCATTGAATATCAGTTACTTTATGCAATTAAACAATTCACCCTCCTAAATTATTGATTTTCACTTACCACGACGCCAAATGCCCTCACGTTTATTGTAAATTGTAAATCCTATACTATCGTTTAGAAAAGTCTTAAATTTTAGTTAACTTGTATATTCATGGAGTACCCTGCCATAAATAATTATCTGCCTTATCTAACACTCATTATAACCTATACACACAGTATAATCCTCCTATTTGAATTCAAACAATAATGAAGAAGTTGGTTTTATTTGGATTCAAATATTGAGTGTTTATATGCACATTTATTCTTACTAATATCTATAAGAACCATTATTTATTCCTACGCTTAACTATATGTATTCATGCCTATTCACGATTATTTATACCTATACACTATTCTATACCTATCCTTCTTAATATTCAAATCAAACTATCACAAATATTTAAGTCCACTATCACTAATATTTACACTTATTCCTGACTTAAATCTGACCCTCTTCTTTATCCTAAACATAATTCTCCTAACATATTGTAGCGGGCTACTACTACCGCGTTTAACTAATTTAAAACAATCTTTATTACTCACTGCTCACAAGTCTAATTAACAGTATATGCCTTATTTACAGATGTTTTCAGTCCAATTAACAATGAAGCACTATCACACTAATGAATTTACAAGCACTAATATCTTCTTAAACTAACTTCATTAGGATTGGTCAATTAACAACACTAACACAGCTATTTATTTATTATACTTTGTCTATTTATGTATTCTACAAGCTGCATGTACGTTAGACACGTGCACTTAACATTTATGTTTACGCTTGGTCTTCCAAAAGCTTAACTATTTAACTTTACACGATATAATTTATATTCGACATTCTGATATAGACTAACTCTTACATTAATAAGCGGTCTTATATATACCCTGAATTAAAAAGATGACTCATCCTCCAGTAACTGCTAGAACATTCTCGGTCCATGGAGAATATACAGTGCTTACGGCGCTTGTGTGTTTGACGGGTTGCCTAATAGTTGCTCGCAACACTGTCCCCTCTTTAAAACCGTTGTCTCGTAACTGTAAATACATTTTGACGCCAATTCGATGACTGATGACGGTATCGGCAACTATCTCCTCTGGTGCATCCACCGTGTCGTGGGAAATAACAGTAAAAACTCTTTTCTTGGTCTTGGTAAGCAACCGGTTGATAACAACAAACAAGGACCTGGACGTTGGTTCTCTGGAAAACCACTTCTAGCATATTTTGGACTATCCTCCAGTCTAAGGATCCAGTCCACAGCCTAGCTTGGGCACCGCTAGTCTCGATACTCTATTTTCCATCATTTGAGCCTTAAGATTTAGCAAAGCCTCCCATAGATGTCCATAACTAGGTCTCTGCCATAAAGAATTTTTGGTGACCAGATAGTAAACATAACGATTTTTATTCTGGAGAACCAAAGCTTTTCCTACAGTTAGCTGCTGTTGTACTAATTCATCCACACATCCAAACTTTTTCTTGAAAACAACAGCTATTCCCCTTGACATTTCCAAATCTTGGGCTACGCAATGTGCAAGGGAATACTCTTCTGGTGTAGTAAATCTAGTAAATCTTTTTCTTACGATTCCGGCGACAAGTGCTTCAGCAGAAGGAAGTTTTTCGGCATGGAAACGTATTAAGGCGTACAATAGAAACACAACTTCACAAGATCATCTTTGTAGCTTAGCATTAATATCAATTGAAAAAGAATTATTTCGAGAGTTAAAGAAGACCCCCAAGTTTTACGATTCTGTCATAGATATCTTCGCGGTAAAAAGGGATAGAAGGACCAACCTGACATATAAGTAAATAAATTAAATTATGGTAAGTCAGTTCTCCTTTGAGTTGTAAATTGAATTTTTACATTATTATTAAGTAATCTTAAATGGTAGTAATTATGAATATTCATGATTTTTTTATAGTTGTGTGGCATTAGTGCCGTACGTGAATTCTTTTTCTTACAGTATAGGTTCGTCCTACACTTTTTGTGATCCAGGAATTGCCACTGAGTACGAGTGGAAGTAACCTAGTTGCTTGGACCTCTATCCTAGCTCATAATTTTTATAGAGGTTCGTTCAGTGTTATCTTTCTTGCTAGCTATTGCAAGTTAAGAGAAATATCCTCATCCAACGTTCTCAACCACATCAAATTTAGCATGGAGTGCAAGTTCGTTTTCTTCAAAATAAACATTTTGCATCTGAGAAAACTAGGCGTGGTTGGTAAGGTTGATAAGATTAATCTAGAAATGTTAATGATAGGAAAGGACCAATTGCTATTATGTAGCAATACCGATGGCAGTGCAGCGGCTATGTAATAAACAAAGCACATACGACAAACTACTTAATATAGAATATAAATACCTTAAAGCCTGTGCCGCACTGGGCAGGAGAAGTCACACACAAAAGGTAGCGGGCACCCAAGAACACGCGCGCTTGGTGTGGTGTCGCTTTCAGGACTCTCGCTCAACTGTGTTTTTTGTCACCGTCCGAGTACGAATCATGTTACTTCACGCACTCGCACTACGGCATAAGGTTTCACTAAAACTGTAGGGTACCCGCACTAATGGTATTTATTGTCACCACTGCTAAATTGTTCAATAATGACGTAACACTAGGAGTACTATATTTAATGGCTGACTTATTACTCCCCCTTTTTGTAAATAAAAAAAAGTAATTTTTTCAGTGGGCATAGGCCCAAAAATATTTTTTCGAAGGGGCTAAAAGGACAACTGGTTACCACCTACTTCTTTTACATTCTTTCGTTGAATGGGAGCGTATCAAAATGGACTGAATTTTGACGATTTTGCAAAAAACTGGTTCATGAGTGTATGATAACTTGTTCAGAGTATTCGAAAATTAATTAAACATACGTTGCAATATCGTTTTAATAATTAATGAGTATGGGCTGAATTATTCCTGTAAGCAGATCCTTCTATGTTCCTAAAACTAGAAGTTCAATTTTTATCAGGAGCGTAATTTGACCATTTTCTTTAGGGCGGCAGAAATTATCGAGGGAGGCTACGGGCATGGAATTTCCTCCAAGGAAAGGAATCCAGGGTCTCCGGAAAGTTTTGATAAATTAGGATTAAGATAATAGATTCTTTAAAACCTTTTGAATGCAACAATGCAAATATCATTGAACAAAATTAACAGATTAACAGAAAAGATGCTTGTAAACATTGTAACTGTCGCTTTAGTTATGATTAAAACAATTCTTCGGAAAATTGGGGCTGCAACTTCCACCCCCAAATTATGCCCCTGACCTTTTTTGTAATTATAATTACCATCCAAAATAAGATGTTTATCAACATATCCTACAAAAAGTAGAATACGTTCGCAATTGATACTAAATGAACTACTTTACTCTTACGGCATCGTATTTTTTTATATTATTTTCAACGCTTGAGTAATTTACCGAGTTGAAGTTGGAGTTGGTTGACGATTTGACTAATCAGTTTTGCTTCAATTACAAAATAAAATAGTTATCCTTCTCAGTTATAATCCGGAGACTCATTGTGTGCAAGAAAGAAGGTGCAGTCCGGATATTAATAAAATCTATGTTAACGGAAAATTTCAGAGAACACTTTTACTTGAATAATTCTAGTAAATTTCTCCAGGATGATGAACGTATGTACACGTTAACGGACTTTCCAATCTGTACATCATAGGAACGAATGACGATTACCTGTTGCAAGACCGAGGTCACCGATACAAATATTTATAAGTATGTACAAGAGTATATTTTTAAAATATTTTTCTTGATTCTTATAAAATTGTCATACTATTTCCTTTTCGTTTGAATCAATTCCACTATTGTAAATGTTAATTATTCTAAGTCTGCTACTTAATTGCTTTATATTCAATAAACTTAATTATAGACTTACTTTTAATTTTAATGGATCTACAAATAGATGGATGGGAGAGAAGGTACCGAAGTATGCATCAGAAGTTATTCATTTAGTTTGTCTTGGCCCACTAAAACCGTTGACGTTAAAGGTAACGCGATTGTTTAGTTTCGTATAATTTCTAGTCTTTTATCGACCATGTTATTATTAATACATTTCCTTTTTCTAAATATGTGCTTAGTGGATAGTTTTAATAATACTAATGATACGAATGACGAGTATTTTCAAAATGAAATTTGGGGTCCAATTTTAGAAGATTGGATTACAACTAACAATAAAGTCAATTACAGGTAAGACATTGTAGTTAAATAGAGAAGCAATTCGATCACATATATGCTTCATATATATATATATATATATATATATATATATATATATATATATATATATTGTAATGTATAAGGGAGCTACCAAGAGTTCTAAGGGTTGTTTAGTACAAGGTAGTATATGCCAAGTAAAATAATCCACATATTTGATCACATAAACTTAAAAATGTAGGTTTACCGTATTTCACATATACTAAAATACCATTCAAAATGGTAGTTGAAATTAAGTGCCAAAAGGTAATATTCAAACGACTAAATGACGTAGTAAGATGTACAGTGCTCAAGGGTTTATGCCGAGTTTGAATTTTAAAGGCCATTGAAAGTACATTTGCCGTCCAAAAACCGGATGCGTCTATGGATGTTTACTATCAACCACGCATCCAGGTTCAAGTGTGATTTATTTTGGTTTCATTTTAAATAGAATCAACTTTTGGACAATATTTGTAAGCTCAAAATTATTAGTTATAACAACTTCAAATGTGATTGGTGAACTGTAAATATTTAGGACAAATAATAGAATTGTATGTGAATCAGGAAAGTGTAAAAGGACATGAACTATGGTATGTGCGACACAAACGAAATGTTAAGATGTTATTGGACAATTTAGTTATGTATTTTAAAGTGTAGTAGGCAAGAAAGTTAAAATGGTCGCCTTGGAAAGCAAACAACAGGAGATTATTTCGAAATTCATTTTGTAAAAAGACGTGTTTTTCATACTGTGCTAATTTGTAAACAATTTTTAAAAGAAGTTAATAAAAGTATTTGATTTTAAAGAGTTTTGATTAAGTAAAGAAGGGTAAAGAAGCAACAGCAACGAAAGTAATAAGTGTAAAGAGTGGTGATTGTGCGACGGCGAAACGACGGGAAATTATATAGATTTGGAACAATATTGGGTAGCGATTTAAAGGTAGCAGGACATCGAGAGTGGTTATACATAGGAAAGAAGTTTGATTTGGATAGCGATATTAGGTAGCAGGACATCGAGAGGAAATATACAAAGGAAAGAAGTTGGTTTTGGATAGCGATTATTAGGTAGCGGAGCATAGAGCAATTTGAATTAGGACGACGAGTAGATTTGGATAAGATACGAAGAAGCGGACGGAATAATTGAAAACACGAAGAGCGAAATTTAGGAGAACAACAATTGGTAGTGGAGGATTCGAAGCAGAAATTAGCACAGGGGAAGTTACAGCACTGGGTATTCAAAATTCTAAATTAGGGTTAATTATTTCAGGTATTGGGGAGCAGCTAAATTTGAGAACAACACCTGGAGGCGGTACTAAACTTCAATCAGATAGGACAAAAGTGTAAAGACGCATACGGCGATAAGGATTTTGAGCCAGCAGTTAGAGCGGCCAAGAACGGAGTATAAACCAGGTGAGTGCTGAGATATCTTAAAACGTCAAAAACAGTCATATAATTTTGGTAGTAATTTAATTTGGCACAAAGCAACGCTGATCGTAGTATAATTTTGGCATATTCAAAAGTAGAGTAAGAAATTTAGTACTAAAACAAAAGAGGTGCACTTTGGTTGGACTTTGCACATCTACTTATAACAGAACTCACTATAAGTAGTTGACCACCCTGAGATTTAAGAGCTTAAATAGTCGAGGCATTGAAATAAATAGTTAATTAAAGAACCAACCAAACGTTGCAAGTACGGGGCGTGCATTAGGTGTGCACATTTCATAAAAGGCGTGACAAAAAGGGGTAAAATAAAATAAAATTTTTTTAAAAGAATATAGAATAAAGAGAGTGATTGGACACACAGTAAGTGAGTAAAAAAAGAAGTGGGAGATTTAATAAATAAATATATATATATATATATATATATATATATATGCTATGCTATAACCCCTACGATGAGTGCCAATTTTTATTGCTGTGAAATGCCCTTATTATGCCGCACAATTGGATATTATTTTTATTGCTATATTATGCCCTTATTATGATTGGGCGTTATTTTATTTGTATGTTTTACCACGACTAGCTCACTGATTACTCGACTTCCTATTAAATCTTATTTACCCTTTAAAAATAAAGCAGATCAAAATCACGCATAAAAATAAAGCAGATCAAAATCACACAATATAATAATTGATAATATTTACAATGTTGTGTAACCTCAAAAATTTTTCCTTGTATAGAATATTTACATTTACCAAATTTATGCTTTCCTGAAAGCCAGCAAAATACCTTTTAATTACTCCCAAGTACCTTCGAACGTTCTAAGATCTTTTCTCTGTTTTCATATTTTCAAATGACCTTTTGATGACTTTTGCAAATACATAATGTATAACAAATATTAAATTTGAAACAGTCTTTAAATAATAAAATGTTTAAAAATCTTTAACCTGGAATGGTCACTGGAGTTCCCTCATAGTGTCTGTGGTTTGCATCCTTTGTGGTATCCGCTTTACTTATTAGCCAGAATTAGCCACTTCAGACGTATTTTTAGATGTGTTAAGGCTTGGATCTCGACTCAATAAAAACCGTCACAACCAAAATGGTATCAATAAAATGCCGTCTCAATAAGATGGCATCAACAAAAGCCATCCCAATAAAAGCCACCTCAACAAAAGCCATCCCAATAAAAGAAACCCCAACAAAAGCTGTCCCAATAAAGGAAACCCTGTTTTGTTAAATATTAAAAATAGATTTAATTAATTGTTTAACTTACGTCTATTTGTAGATCGGCTTATTTTCGTCGCACAATTTCTCACTTTTAAATTTTACTTATTCTGAATTTTGTTTCACTAATTAATTACGTAACTTTCTACTGCATTTGAACATAGTTAGTGCGTGGTTGAATATGAACTAATTGTTTATTCATTTTCTATTGTATCTATAAGCCCTTTTCACCAATCATTTTCATTGGCGTGTTTATTGATCATGGCTTGTACTTTGCCTTATCTCTTTCAGACTTCGGTATTTTCGCAAATTCCCTGGCTTAATTCATCGACGAAAGGCTTTCTCAGTCACGTAAGCGTTCTTACTAAATTACAGTATTTTGTCAGGATTTCCAATTATTGCTTTAATCCAGTCACGTATTTAATGTTTGTCAATTAAAAGTCCAAAATTTATCATATATTGAACCGCCTGGTGTTTTTCTTGTTTGTTACAGAATGTTGGTTTTCTGAACAAATGTACTCTTTCTAGTCACGTATTTTGTGACGTATTAAAATGCGTTTGCATATAGGTGCGTTAATATTTTCGACGTAATTATTAAATATTTGGAATGCCAATTTATCTATGTTTCTCGATAATTTTATTTGCTGCAATTAGTTGCTTCTAAAATCATATCTTTACTCGTAAATTAGACTTAAACAGATTATACGATGCACACATTACAATTCTAATTCAATGGTATCTTTCTCACGCATTTAATCAAATATCTTTAATATACAGTTTCATCGCAATTGACTTTTTGTAGAATAGTCGATCTACTCCTATAATTGACGGGTAGATTAAGTCATAGGGGTCGTAGGATAAATATAAATAACTTTAACTTTAAGAGAATCAAATAATTCCATCAATTATAGGAGTAAATCGACTACTCTACAAAAAGTCAATTGCGAGGACACTGTATATAAAGGATATTTGATTAAATGCATGAGAAAGAAGCTCGTATAGTAATAAGCCAATACCGTTTAATTAGAATAGTAATGTGTGCGTCGTATAATATGTTTAAATATAATTTACGAGTAACGATAAGATTTTAGAAGCAACTGTTTGCAGCAAACAAAATTATCGGGAAACAAATAAATTGGCGTTCCAAATATTTAATAATTACCGTCGAAAATATCAAGGCATCTATATGCAAACGCATCTTAATACGTCACTAAATATGTGACTAGAAAGAATACATTTGTTCAGAAAACCAACATCCTGTAAAAAACAAATAAACACCAGGCGGTTCAAGTATATAATAAATCTTGGACTTTTAATTGACAAACATTAAATGCTTGACTGGATTAAAGCAATAATCGAAAATCCTAACAAAATACGGTAATATAGCAGAACGCTTACGTGACTGAGAAAGCATTTCGCCGAAGAATTAAACCAGGGAATTTGAGAAAATACCTAGTTCGGCCGGAGATAAGGCAAAGTACAACCCTTGATCAATAAACACGCCAATGAAAACGATTGGTGGGAGGAGCTTATAAATACAATAGGAAATGAATAAACATTTAGTTAATATTCAACCAGGCATGCACTATGCTCAAATGCAGTAGAAAGTTACGTATTTAATTAGTGAAACAAAATTCAGAATGTAAAATTTAAAAGTGAGAAATTGTGCGACGAAAATAAGCCGATCTACAAATAGACGTAAGTTAAACAATTAATTAAATTTATTTCTAATATTTAACAAAACAGTGCTTCTTTTATTGGGACGGCTTTTGCTAATGCCATCTTATTGAGACGGCATTTTGTTGATACCATTTTGGGTTGTGACGGCTTTTGTTGAGTCAATGTTCATGTCGAGATCTAAGCCTTAATGCAAATCTAAAAATACGTCTGAAAGTGAGATCAAAAGGGTACTCAAAGTTAATTCAAGAAAAATACCAGAGATCAAAAGTGGATAATTCTGGCTAATAAGTAAAGGAACTGCTCAGATTGTGATGCATCCTATATAGGTCAAACTGCTCAAAATTTAAAACAGCGAATAACGCAACACAAAAGCGATATTAAAATAAAACCTCAGGCATGTGCTTTGTCTACACATGTCTTAACGAAAGGTCATAATATGAATTTCAATGACGCTAAAATATTAGAAACCGAAAAAGTGACATCTAAACGCATTTTCAAAGAAATGTGTCACATATATAACTGTCCAAATAGTATAAATAAAAAAACAGATATCTCCAATCTAAGTTCGATATACACTTACTTGCTCAATTTCAAGTCACCCAAATAGCAAAAAAATACATCAAATAATAAAATATATATTATTATAAAAAAAAAAAGAAACTTAGGTTCTATTGACAAATAATATAGTTACACTTAATATACACACGTACACATATGTACACATACCCACACGCACACACACACACACACATGCACATACACAACTTTACACAACAAAACAAAACTTACCAGACACACACATACATAACTTACACAAATATACAATATACAGACACTGCACATAGACAAGCACATTCACCTGCAAACCAGATATCATTTACTAGTACACCCCACTCATAATCATTTACTATAAAGCATATTCATAATTTAAATTTAGTTGTTCCACTCTAGTTTAGTTTGCATGTTTATATACAAATGTTTTAATTTATATGTCATTTGTCAAAAACTGTCAATCTTATAATTATTCAAAATAGCTTTTTAAAAATGTTTTCTGTTACACATGCCAGTAATTACACAATCTCAACTATTGTAAGTATATATTCATTTGCAAAAACTTTATTTGTACAACGTGTTATTTTTAGTAATCTGTGACCAAGAGTAAAAATTACTCGAAAATTCAGATGGAATAAAAAGAGTACGCCTTTTATTATTTTTTTTAAACAGGACCTATAACCCATAAAGAAACTGAATAGTATTAAACCAGAGGTCGTTAAGTCTAACTATTATATATATATATATATATATATATATATATATTGCCGTGACCCGCTTATATCGTTAGGAGTCACAATTTATGCTGTGATTAGGTACATCCAAATTATATTAATGAGAATGCAATAGAATATATAAAATGACAGTGTCCTTTTCCTTGCCTGGCTAGTTCAACGCACAATATGTTATAGATTTTATCAAAAGAAATGAAACGCAAAAATTTGAAGAAACATCCATGAACAGTCTCCTAAACATTCAAAAACTTCTTTCCTTCATACGCATTATCTAAACAATCTCTTACATTCATTCAACGAATATAAATAACGCTTATAAAAACAATTTACAGCTTAAGCTCAGGCAGAAATTTTTGTGTATTGATTACTTATTAAAATAATCCTCACCTAATCCTTGTTAGAGGCGAAACACTTTAAGAAGAACCCAAGATATTTGACAAATTGGGCAGAAATGTAGTAACAGTGGCGTAGTTGAGTTATTGCGGTGATGTTAGGAGGACGAGTTTTATAAATATACCCGCACATAATAACAAAACGACGTTCAAACCAACAGAAAACAAAAACCCTTGACACCTGGGCTGAGTTCTACAACGCAAGTGTAGGCGGACGCCAGATAATTTCTGATTGGTTCATTATATAAAAGCCCACGGCACTGAAACCTGAATATTGCAATCCCTAATTACACATAATGAACTTTCCCAAACAGATTTTTGTTTCGTGCGCATTATAACGGTGGATTCTTCTTAAAGTGATTTGCCTCTAACAATTACAGAACCCAAACATCCCCTATGTGAAGTACAAATTCCTCTTTAAAATTTCGGGATAATATACCTACCCTTTAACTACCCCGTTTGTCGGTGTAATTGGCCAACGACGCAGGACAGATAATTTAGTAAAGTTTAAAATGCTTCGAACTCTGACCTCAAAATTGCTGGAATTTATCCCTTGACAAATAATTTTTTAAAATTAAAATCTTATTCTAGCTTAATTTACTCAAATATCCTACTAGGTTACAAAAAAAAAACAAAATGAAATTATAGTTGCAATTGGTATTGTTAAATACTTTTTAATAGCGCTTATAAAAATATCATTTGCATTGTAATTAACGGCGTTGAATACTTTCTGGTTCCATTTCAAATGTCCATTTCCAATCAGTCTTAACGTGAAAATATCAGCTTGCAAAGTGCATTTATTTTTAATAGATTAAAATTAGCAGTTGCTCTTGTACCGACATTACTTATGTCGAAGATCGTTTAATTTTCGTAGTATTCTTCAAAATAATTATACTTCATAATTATGCAAAGTCCTATGTTACTTGTGGAACGCTGATAAAATAGATTACAAATTAATCGAAATGTATATGTGCATGTCGTAAAATAAATTAAAGAATTAATCTTTACTCGAAACTTACATGTCGCTTCACGTTATAATGGTGAATAAATTATCGAATAACCCGTTCTAATTCAATTCCTATTTATATACTAAAATTCTAAATACGTCATTTTCCATTCCATTCTATATCATTTTCCCAAAGATTAGTCATGGATCATGTAATAATTATGCTGATTTGGCGTTTTAATGAGTTAATTAAGTGCCGTTGGTAATTTACGGCTATCGTAAAACGTCGTCCCTTCTTTATTGATGCATTAAAACATAACCATTGTTATCTCTCTCTCTCTCTCTCTTAGAGCTATTAGGTGCGTCAGCTATTATATTTTATCGCTTTCCTGATAGTAGCGCGTTCTTGAAATTGGAGCGTTTATGCATTGATTGAAAATAATTGGCTTATTTAATGACTTTTAGAACATTTTTAGTAAAAAGACGTATTCTTTTATTAAATGGCATCTACATTCGCAAATTTTGGAATTAATTGGAAATTAACTTTTTGAAAAAAAGATACGTTTTATTTAAAAGTCATAAAGTGGTATTTAAATTAAATATTTATAATCATATAGGGCTTCTAATTCTAATTGGCTTCTGGTACAATTCTAATCTGCGTCGAAAGCATTTAAGGGAAGAGATTCAAAGCATATGCAGAGGAATATAAAATAAAGAACGAAATGATTTTTGGAAAACGAGGGGTAACTGCACTGAAATATTGGTTCAACTAAGCCCAACATTGGTATTCGATTGAAGACAGCAAGGGGGTGTTGATCCACAACACGAAACAACATATCACAGGTCAGATCAACTTAATTTAAAGATATTTTTCAATTTAAATTTTAATACTGAATTTATTCAATTTATCCAAAACTTGTAAAGAAGTCAACAAGAAACATTGCATACGTTAAACTTGCGTTATGAATCAAAGAGGTCTAGAACGTTCCAGATTTTTTTGTAAAGAGGTAGTTTTTGGTGACTTTATTTTAAATTAAAAGTATATAAATTTTGGGATAAATAATCCATATGATACTAATTAATTGAAGGGTGTATTTAAAGAATTTCTAAAATTGTAAATATTATTTCCTTTCATTATATGAATGTTGATTGACTTCGTTTATCAATTCAGACAGGTAATCAAAAAGGGGTGAAAAAAGTTGATCGTCGTAACGTTGTACACTCTGTGTAGATTAAAAATTATCTTCCGACTATGCTAGGGGTCTATTCCTTGGGCAGAGCTTATGAGGATTGGTCGTGGTTCTTTTTACAAAGCATTATTTAATTACTAGGGCTAGATTCTCGACAAAACAGGGGTTTAAACAGGGCGCCACCAAGTCTGTAATTTTAAACACAGGGTTTCCTTAAGGGGGACTTGGGCGTCCTTAAGGAGAAATACCGTATTAACTGCTGACGCAGGAGCTGTAATGAAAATTTAATTAAATATACTAAAATGAGGACACAAGAAGTTTTCTCTTGCTACCTCATCAAAAAAAAACAACAAAGATTAATCTGGCAACAATAATATGAACACAAGTTTTGTTCTTTAAATACTGGAAAGGCTATTAAAGCTCCTTATTAAATTGGGTTTACCACTTTACTCTATTTGGTCTTATTCTTTGTCACCTTACTTCTGAACATACTTGTTCAGAATAAAACAATTAATTAAGAAAATTAAATGTTGTTTCTTTAATTAAAAATGGTACTTTCATAAAAATTTTAGATATAAAATTTATGTTTAAGAAAAGATAATACAAGCTTCATCTACTCATAAGGTAGAATTATATATACAAAGAAAAATATCAAGACTTCAAATGTTACTTTAGTTACAAAAATCTAACTTGAATTTATACCAGAAATCTCAGATCTGATTTTTCTGTTTACACTTTATAAAACTTTAACTACTTCTCTATTAATTCATTATTTAAAAATCGTAAATGAAATAATGCGTAAATGAAACATCTATAAGAACTCTTTAAGTTCACATTATTTTATAAAATTTAATAACTGTAATTGTATTGAACTAATATTGTCAACAAAAATTTACTAAGGTCCTTTTTTAATATGCGAAATGGATTTGTCAAAATAAATAGTTACAAAAATATTTTCTGAAGCAGCCTGGTATTAAAGATCGCCAAATGTAGACATGATGCAAGAATAATTTAATCTCTTACCTTGGCTCTGCAGGTGTTCTTTACATGTTGTCTTCACAACATGTTTGGGCAGGTGTTTATACATACATTTTCAGAATACAAGTGACATCAAATCCACGTGTTCCACCGAACACAAACAGCTGCGTGACCCTTGGACTGGACCATGCTAACTTCCGTGCGTTTTCGTTATACACGCGGACTGGACCAACGAAATTCCAATACTTCCAAAAGCATCTTCGGACTTAACTTATGAACCGTACAAATTTCTACCTCCTTTGTAAGACATTTCTCTTGCATTCCAACTTGTTGCTATTCCATAACATAACACAAAATCCAACTATCTATCGTACGGTTCAAGGACGTGCATATTTTACATTCGCAGATGTAAAAGTAGAATTTCATCTTCTATTAAACACGGCCTACTTTCTGCTTTAGTTTTGGTAAAACCAGATAATACAAAACGACTTCTTGAAGTTGTTAATTATAATTTAAAAATCTAGTTGACGAATTCTACGAACCGTTGAAAAACATATCTTATCAAACTTTTACGAAATCATTAAGGAATTGTTTTCTGTGTTATCTACACAAATGTCCAAAGAATTATTAAATGAGTTTATCTCAGTAATTATCGAAACGAAGTTATGTATTAGAAGTCATTTAAAATTGACTTTTAAACGGAACTTTACAACAAAAATATTGAAGATTATCAAAAATAAAATTACGAAGAGTGTAATTATGAGAAGGGAAATTTATCAAACGAACATCTTCTATAAATTAAATTATCAAAAGAGCAATTACCAAAAGAACAATTATCAAAAGAACGACTACCAAAAGAGCGCTACAACAAATTATTTAGTTGATCTAATTAATTATTATTTTAATTTTTACCATTGTTAAAATCACAAAGCCTAGTGTTTTAGCGCACTAGGGCTGTACTCCGCACAAAAAACTAGGCGTAAGTTACACGCCAGAACCTTTAATGGTTCCATTATTTCTGTACGAGAGCTCTGGCGAAAGTGCCGCAAAAGTGCTATGCACTAAACAGGAAAGGTGTTTGGCCTTGATAGTAGTTGTATTAACTTTCTGCGCCTGATGTTAGCAACCAAACTAACATTTCTTTATGGCGGTTAGCGCATACAATATCGATACTTGTTTGTTTAAAAATGGTTCGCATGATTTAATAGCTATACTTGAGTTATTAGAACTAAAATTCGTTGATATAGTATAGCGGTCAAAAAACTGTTACAATATATATATATATATATATATATATATATATATATATATATATATATATATTGCTACGATATCGCCCGTCGAGAGATGTACAACGATCAATTGCCTGCTGATCGCCACCATTGATTTTTGTGCAATTTAGTAAGTTTAAGATTTTATTAATTCACAATTTCATTTAGGTAAATTACATGACTTATTCCATTCCGAATGGATCTGCACCTTGACGAAGTTCTAGATTACTAGAACAGGTGAAATGGCTTCCGAGCTCCAGTGATCTAAAGAGCCAAACTACAGGGTCGACCAAATTAGTCGGAGCTTTATGTGAAACCAGACTAAGACAGGTCCCCGAAAGAGAGCAGCGGCTCTTTCGGTACTTAGATTGGCAGAGACCATAGGGATCGGTATGGCAGTCTAAGACACACTACCGCGATGTGGAAGGCAACGGAGAACCACCACATTACCTCCCAAATACAAAGCGTACTTAAATTGTATTTAAAACGATGGCATTCTCTGATGTAATTTCGGAGGTAAAATAGTTCCCCATTTGGATCTCCGGGAGGGGACTACTTCGGAGGATGTGATCGGAAAACTTAGAAAAAGAATCGGAAACATTCTGCGAGTCGGAGCGGGGAATGTTAGATGTATGAAGCAAGTAGGTAAGCTAGAGAACTTAAAAATTGAAATGGATATGTTAGCACTAGACATAGTAGGGATCAGTGAAGTTCGGTGGACAGAAGCGGGGGATTTTTGGAGTGGAGACTTTAGAGTAATTCACTCAGGATCAGAGCAAAGAAATTCTGGTGTGGAGATAGTTAAGCGAAAAAAGATAGGGCACTGTAAAAAAAATTACTTACAAAAGAACGATAGCGTACTCATGGTTAGATTAGAATCTAAACCGGCAAATACAGTAATAATACAGGTATACATGCCCACCTCCAGCCGCAGTGAGGAAAAGGTAGAAGCGATCTACAAAGATATCGAAGACATACTAAGATATGTAAAAGGACATAAAAACTAAATAATTACGGGGGATTTAATGCAGTGGTAGGTGAGGGTAGGCAAGAAACGGTAGTAGGTTTATTTGGTTTAGGCAAGAGAAACGACAGGGGTAATAGGTTGGTAGAATTTTGCGACAAAGCAATTTAACCATCACAAACACATTATTTCAACATCATGCTAAAAGACGATACACGTGGAAGATGTCAGGGGATATAGGAAGATATCAAATAGATTTTATTACACAACGGTTTAGAAATCAAGTAAAAGACTGTAGACGCTATCCAGAAGCAAATATTGATACTGACCACAACATCGTAATTATGAAGGCCGCTCTTAAATTTAAAAATTTGAAAAAAGGGAGGGAAAAAGGCACTTTGATTATGAGACGAAATGTGACGAAATGGCGCCTCATTTCCCCCAGCATCCTCATTTGCCCACACATCTGGACCAAAAAGTTTTCTTCGACTAACCATTTTTCATCTTTCGAGATGAATATATCTTAAATTTTTCATCTTTCGAGATAAACCTACTTTGTTTGGTATCAATTAATATTAGAATTTTCTCAGCTACCCGAATTTCTAGGAATTTTTTAGATTGCATCATCCCCCAGGGAGCTACCCCAATTTTAAGATTTCTTACCTGTAGCGACTTTTGAGCGTTCTTATAAATTTTTTTTTACATGCGATGCATTAAATTAGTCTACAATTTTACGCACAACTCGAATCTGCAAACAGATTTAAAATCGGACTACTCCTTACAAAGTTACCCCTTTAAAGCTCCCAAACCTCTTTAAATTGTTTTGCTTATCTATAACATATGCTTTAAACAACCATTTCCTTAGAAATCTAAACCGCAAAGATTTTAGAAATGAGTTCTTTATAAACCATAAGTGCTTAATATTTAAAATCATTTTTTCAAAGAGTAATGTGCCGGCAAGTATTCGATATCGCCCAAATACAGAATTAGATGCTCGATGTCCGTCAACTTCCGATTCCCTCGTAAAAGGTAGAAAAAACTCGGCCAATCATCCATTATACTTCGACCCGCTCTCGTTCTGATAATTTCCAAACATTTTTCAAACGACAATGGGCTTCCACACTAACACCTAACGTATCTTTCCTATTATTTGTTAAACAAAAACTACAGGTATCGCCATTGTGGACGTAAACAGATGTTTGTGGATGTGTACGAGAGTATGTAACCATATACATTAACCAGTCTAAGCTATTTTATTTAGTCCACGAAAACTATTATTTTTCTAAACCACAATTAATAATCGCCTTTATAGGTTCCACATTTCTACCATTTCCCAATGACTGGTGCTACGTACATGGAAACTTTAATTTCTTATTGGAGAGAATTCTTATTCTCCCACGCACTGCTGCGTAGTTGCATGTCCATTCCTTTTGGAGGTATATGCTCGTTAACGAATTCTAATACTGGACCCCCATTAAATTCGTCTTTAAATTTCCCTACAACTTTTTTGTCGACAAGTGTTATATTGTATTTATTTATACGCGGGGTAGTCACTCTTTTAAGATAAATATATTTTGCTAGGTATCAACTAACATTAAATTTTTCTAGAGACCCCAAATCTGTAAATAAATTTTAAATAGGACCACCTCATACAAAGTTATGCCTTTTAAAGACCCAAATCACTGATTTTTGCCCATCTTTATTTAACTACATCTTAAAACCCTTTTTCGCTACCCAGGACATATGCTTTAACCAACCATTTCCCTAGAAATCTAAAAACGCTGTGCCCTCGAACACAACGTGGAGGTAACACGTATATTCTGTCAACCCAAATAGAAACAGAAAGGATTTGGAAGGTGGACGAAGAACTTAAAAATTATGGAATTTGAAAACTAATATATACAATAGATTTACAAAATCTATACAACTATCTTAGATTTATATCTTTATGCCCACCATGTGTATGTTGATGTGCTCCCAGGATGATGTTACGCTTGTCATCTTCGCTCGATAAAACTAATTTTATTAATAAGCTACGTGTACAAATTGTGTTTTTTACTCCGGATACATACGCAGACAAGTACTCGATACCATCCAAATAAAGAATTGGATGCTTGGCAACTGTTAACATCCGCTTCCCTCGTGTACGCCCAGACACATCCCAGCCCATGCGCACCCCTTGTCCATGCGCACCCCTGCCCATGCGCACCCCCTTTTATAAATAAAGAACAATGTTATATACTATTATAAAATGTTTATTCTGACATTATACATAACAAATTTAAAAATATTTAATACCAAGCATGGAGTCATTTAAACTTAATTTTAATACAAAGTTATACACAGAAGACAGTCCTTTCTTTATGTTTGTTTGGAGTGGTTTTAATTTTATCTAATTTTATTCGCAGCTTAAAATTTAAATCGACACCCAAGTCTTCTATCACCTTTTCTAGCCAATAGTTTGATACATAGGTTTTCGAATTGTAAAATGTACCGAAGTTTGCCTCTATATTTAAAGTCTTTGATTCCACCGACAACCAGATCCATTCCTTCGTGTAATTCTTGCAGCTTGTGACAATCTTTTAATCGCGGCTCTCCCACTATATCCTGCATACGTATCTTGTTAGCTTGATCGACTTCTTCTTGTCGGTATTGGAGGAAATCCTTATTCTCCCACACACTGTTGCGTAGTTGCATGTCGACCACTTTTGGGAATATATAGTTGTTATAGGTTGTAAGACCCTCGGTTTTAAATGATCCGAAAGGTTCTTTACTAGGCAAATATACAATGTTTAGCGGAACCCCTTTGAGTGTGGTGTACGCCAAGGTTACGAAACCCGCATTCCTTAATTCGTCTTTGTTATCTGCCATTTTGATAAATACGTTTTTAGAATAACCTTTTAAAAAGTATACGGATTTAATACCATCTTTTTCCTCAAGAACGCCTACATAACTAAAAGAGTCTTTCTTACTAACCGCAAATGCATACAGCTTGTAGAACCCGGATGTATTTAAGTCACTCCATCGGCACATAAAATAATCTTTTAATTCTTCCTCATTTTCTCTAATAAGATATTCTTTGTCTAACACATCTTTGTATTGCTCGCGTATTGTCGCAGTGTTTTCCATGTAGTCCAATTTTCGCCTTTTTGCATCCATTTCCTCTAATTCCAGTTGTCTTTTCCTTCCACTTACAGCGTATGGCATACATAATGGGGCAATTTCCTTTAGCGTAAACGGATAGAGTTTACTACCAATATTTGCGCGTTGTCGTACAACCTCTGGGCGAATGTTAGGTGTATTTATCAATCCCAATTCCGAAATGACTATTTCTTTTGGAATTGTAGAATATGGTGTTGCAGATTGTGTAAAATATGTACTACCTGCTTTAATGTAGCACTTGTGTAAGATTTTTATTTTATCTTGGCTATCTTCCTCCTCTACTATTTCCAAATAATTTACAGGTAAATAGTTAAAACTAAAAGCCGAAAGCACATACTTCATCAATGTTTCCCTTTCCTCAGGTTTTTCGGACAACTTAATTTGCAGGCCCGTCAATTTCTTTGTATTACCATTACCCCAATACACGTACTGTAGCAGGTTATTATACACTAAACAGCAGCTATTTTGTAGCTTGTCCGATAGATTACTACACATTTTAGCAAGTGGTATCGAGTACATTGGCGCCTTTAGGAAGTATAACTTACTATCTTCCAATAAGGTTAAACAGTCTTTTAAGGGTTTATACACCCGTTCCGCACTGACATAGCTTCCAATTGCACAGTTGTATATTGTCGCTTCCAATCGCGTAATACCATGTTCTTTGGCCAAAGTAGACGCAAAAGTTGCCCTTAAACGTACATCTGGGCAACGTAAAAAATCTACTATATGATTGCCAAGTTGTTTATTAACACCAGGACTTGTTATCTGACACACAAATTTGTTGTATATCTTAATTCTTGCATTGGTTGTTAGCCATGTTAAACAATCAATTCCCGCAGTTTTATCGTTGTCAACTATAATATTACACTTTTCTTCGTATTCGCCCTTATAGCAAAAGTTATACTTTGTAGTTAAATAATTACACATCTCCATCTTGATAAATATGCCAGCAAAATCTTGGGTTACATCCATGTCCAAAAGATAGAAATAATTTTTTTCGAGATCGTCTAATATATCTGGTAGTTCCTCCAATATAGTTTCCAACTTAACATCTGCTAGTTCCACTTTGTACGGAACACATATAGGATTTTGGAATTTTTTATTAATACATTCGAGGTCTTCTTTTCCGATAATTTCTTTTACTCTCTGGCCCATCTTGTTAGTGCTTTCCAGAGAAAACGGAAGCTTAGCTTTAACACCATGCCTAGCGGAAACAAATCGGTTGAACTTTCTTCGTAGATAACTGTTAAATGCACCACAAATTTCTTTTTTTAGGATAAACATTCTTTTGTTCGCAGATGTTTGCTCGGCGTCAGAATTGTCGCAAATTTTAACCAACATTATATTGTCACAAAATGGTTCTGTAATTGGTGTGTGTAGTCCACCAGTCAGCATCTGTTCGCCTTCGACATAACAAATATTACCAATATCTGTCACCAGATTATTGTTGCACATATTTTTGCCAAAAGCCACAATCCAAATCGTTCATTTGTTGGTTTCACTTTATTACCAAGAAGTTGAGGAACGTTAATCACCTTGGAGACGCTCATGTTTACTGTTCTAGCTACTGCCGAATACTAAATTGGATACGAAAAATTGCCCCTTATATATCCTACAGAGTGGGGGCGCATATTGCCGAAGATAGCCGAATATGTCGGACACAACCATATCGCCTACATTCTCTTGATTAGGAACAGTTTTGCTATCCGACCTAGGTCGGAGGGAGACACTCTCACCCTATGGGGCAATTTCACCCTATAGGGCAATTTCACCCTATTCTGATGGAAGTAAATTCAAGGAACTTTGCCATTAATACACCCCCACAACCAGACCTAGATCCGATTATACGCATAAAGAAATAGTTTAATATTATAGCAATATCACAAAAGTTATACGCAACAACCAATTTTATTAGTTTTAATGAATAAAAATATATTTCTATGTGTAGTGTACATGTTGCATCCGTCCTAGGTTGGATGTGGAGCTGTCGGGGGATAGGTTAGCTAGTGTTGTCCGGAGTTAGGTTAGGTTAGCTGGGCTTGTGTGGACTTATGTTAGATAAAAGTAAAAATTGATAGGTTAGGCTGTTTTTAATGAGTTTTCTCATTAAAAACCCATTAGCACTAATTGTTTTTTAATGAGTTTTCCATTAAAAACCCATTAGCACTAATTGCTTTTTAATGAGTTTTCCATTAAAAACCAAGTGTGGACCTACGTTAGATAAAAGGAAAAATTAATAGGTTAGGTCAGCGCCGCGACGTACTTATTTAGGAAAATGTTAAACCAGAAAAATTTTAAAAGTCATGGGTTTTTGCGATATTCTGAAAACGGCACATTACTCTTTGAAAAAATGATTTTAAATATTAAGCACTTATGGTTTATAAAGAACTCATTTCTAAAATCTTTGCGGTTTAGATTTCTAAGGAAATGGTTGTTTAAAGCATATGTTATAGATGAGCAAAACAATTTAAAGAGGTTTGGGAGCTTTAAAGGGGTATCTTTGTAAGGAGTAGTCCGATTTTAAATCTGTTTGCAGATTCGAGTTGTGCGTAAAATTGTAGACTAATTTAATGCATCGCATGTATAAAAAAATTTATAAGAACGCTCAAAAGTCGCTACAGGTAAGAAATCTTAAAATAGGGGTAGCTCCCTGGGGGATGATGCAATCTAAAAAATTCGGGTAGCTGAGAAAATTCTAATATTAATTGATACCAAACAAGGTAGGTTTATCTCGAAAGATGCATTGGCTAGCCGAAGAAAACTATTTGTTAGGTTTGCTTATAGAGCAATGAGCAAAATGTAGAGGTTTGAGAGCTTTAAAGGAGTAACTTTGCAGGGCGTGGTCCGATTTCAAATCTGTTTGCAGATTCGAATTGTGCGTAAAATTGTAGACTAATTTAATGCATCGCATGTATAAAAAAATTTATAAGAACGCTCAAAAGTCGCTACAGGTAAGAAATCTTAAAATTGGGGTAGCTCCCTGGGGGATGATGAAATCTAAAAAATTCCTAGAAATTCGGGTAGCTGAGAAAATTCTAATATTAATTGATACCAAACAAGGTAGGTTTATCTCAAAAGATGAAAAATTTAAGATATATTCATCTCGAAAGATGAAAAATGGTTAGTCGAAGAATACTTTTTGGTCCAGATGTGTGGGGAAATGAGGATGCTGGGGGAAATGAGGCGCCAGTTCGTCACTAAATACTCTACTAACGTAGAGAAGTAAATATTGGGAAAGGGGTGAGACAGGAATGTGCCTTATCCCCATTAATTTTTAACTTGTACATAGAAGAGGAAATGAATATTGTCAAATGCAGGAAGACATTTGGAATTACTATGCAGGCACAAAAGATTGATATGCTTAGATTTGCAGATGATATAGCGGTATTAGCATCTAGCAAAGAAGAGTTAGAAACTGCTCTTAATGAAATGCAAACAGAGAGATACGGTATGAAAATTAACAAAAATAAAACTAAAGTTCTAGTACGCAAAGGAGGGGAAAATAAACCAAAAACAAGAATACCTATGGGTAACGAGAACTTACAAAAGGTTAAGAATTTCTGCTACCTAAGAAGCCAAATAACAAAAGATATAACACAAAGACTAGCACAAGAACGTGCTACATTTAAGAAAAGCAACTACTGTGTTCAAAGACACCAAACATAAAAACAAGGAAAAGTTTGCTTAAAACATATGTGTGGAGCACAGCACTGTACGGCTGTGAAGCCTGGACAGTAGGAAAAGCGGACAAGAAAACGGTAGAAGTATTTGAAATGTGGTGTTACAGACTTACGATGAAGATATCATGGACACACAAAGTTAAGAACAAAGAGGTACTAGAAACGGTAGGGGAAAAAAGAAATATGTGTAAAACAGTAAAAAATACGAGAGATAGGATGATAGGTCACATACTACAGCATGAGGAAATAGTGCGGAATATATTATTAGAAACAGAGATAGGAAAAAAGAGAAGTAAAGTTAGTTCTAGGTTAGACTATTGTACACAGATAGTTAAAGATGTAGGATGTGAGAATTTCAGGAAAAGATGTAGGCTAGCTCAGAATAGAAATCGATGGAGGTACGTATCCAATCAGTCCCAAGATGGAAAAACTAATGACGAAAAAAATAAATGTATTTAAACATGATGATTATTATAAACAACTACAGGTATTGGTTTGTACAATATTCTCGAATAATGTTAATTGTGTGAAAGGATTTACTGGAAAACTATTAATTCGGTAAATGTCTAAGTTTTGGAAGATCCTTGGCAGCCCCAAATTGCTTAACCACCTTCACATACCACTCAATCTCGGTGAAATAGGGCATATAATTAGAAAACAATAGACGGGGAACCAAGCTGTATATAGGCTGTGTAGTTTCTAGTTAGCGCTTGAAGTGAGCGGACGTGTTTTGCAGAGCTCCTGCCTACAAGGCTACATGTAAGTTTTTATGTAGGATTTATTATTATATTTTAAGCGTTTAGTGTATTATACTTTTATTATTGTGTGACGTTAATTCTAACACATAGGGCAGTAAATAAAACCAAAAACAAAAAATTTAAACCCAATAAATAAATCCCGATTTAACTTAAAATTTAACTAAAATCCGCGTTTTAAAATAAACCAACTTAAATTTCGGGATAATAAATCAAAATCTACTAACTAAATAACCAATAATAAATTCAAAATAATTTAAAAAGGCGTTTTAATAAATGTATTGAAAAAACCGAGTAAAACGTGCTAAAACAGCGTAAAACCAGCAAATAAATTCGGGAAAATTATATAACGTGCGTGTAATAAAGTTACAATTTAAAAACCAAAATCTAGGCCCTTTTTAAATCAAACAAATAACTAAAAACCGTAAATTTTAAATCAATTTGAATATAAATATTCCATTTTTTAAGTACACGTGTACTTTAAGATTCCTTAAAGTCGATTTTTGGGTGTAATTAGTGGTGTAACACTTGAAGGTCGAGTAAACAATGGGTACTGCATTCCAACAAAGCGTGTTTTAATTAGTTTGTTTCTAAATTTAAATTTATAGTCTGGTATTTTATAAATTTGTTTTTGAGGTAATTAGTTAGTTTGAATTTTAAATAAATAAATACAGTTTTGTTATAGAGGTATTTTAATTGTGTATATTTATTGGGCTTGCTATCTTATTTTGTCTTCCTTGCTATTTTGACATTACTGTTTATTTTATTTCTCATAAATTTAAAATTTCATTTGGCGGTTTATAAAATTTAAATAAATAAATAAAAATAGAGAAGTTTAAGGGTCATTTGAAATCTAGGTCTTTTATCGGAGCAGCGTTTTTGTTCTGTACTTGTTGTTTTGCCGTTTAGCTGTACATCTTAGCTTCGAGTTTATTTAGCGTTGTCAGGGCATTTTAATCTGGGTTTTGTTTGTCCTTGTTGTTTATGTTGTCTGATTTTTCAGCATGGTAGTCCATCGAGATGAGAAGCCGTTGCCAAAGAAGAAGAAGAGGAGTGGTAGGTCGGAGTTAGTCAGGGCTGAGCAGTCGGAGGCTGGGGCGGTCGATAAGGTCGGAGAGAAGGAGGTCGTGGTTAGAGAAGAGAAGTCGGAGTCGCAACCCGACGGGGAGGTAGTCGTGTCGCAGAGGGAGCCTGGGTCTGTGGTGGTGGAGTCGGAGGGGCCGGCACCCCTTGTGCGTGGAGCCGGGCCTGAGTCGCCCGCAACGTCGAGAGGTCAGCGTCGCGGGTCGACTGGCAGCAACGGAAGCGTTGCGGCTAGCGATCTAGACGAACTGGATCTCTTGATGTTCCGGGGGAGGATGGCGCACGGCCTTATACACAAGCGGGTCCCTGCCACTTTGGCAACCATCACCGTGGACGACAGGAAGGTGATTTCGCAACGCCGTGGACGAATTCCGAGACGTTGCAAATCAGTTTTTGGGGATGGTTAGAGGTCTTAGGATGGTGCGAGGCGAGGTGAAGGAGGCTGTGGCGAAGGTAGCAGTCGCAGCGGCGAGGACGGAGCAAGTCGCAGTAGCGTATGGGGGATCAAGAGGTCGCTTGGTCCCAGGAGTAGCTTCGTATGCAGGTGCAGCGTCGACGGTCGCGGTTCGTGTCGACGCCAATCCAGGGTTCAAAGAAGACGTCATGGTGACGTTGAAGACGAAGGTTGATCCGGCCAAGGATGGGTTTGTTGTTGTCGGAGCACGTCGGACGCGTAGGGGTGGCGTTGTTGTCGAGTGTACTGATCGGGAAGACGACAAGCGGTTGCAGTCGACGGTGGCTTGTCAGGGTCTGACCGCGAGGATCATTGAGAAGAGGAGGCCGCGCATCGTGCTCCCTGGGGTAGAGAGGGAGATGAAGCAAGAAGAGCTCGTAAAGAGGTTGATTGTTCAGAACCCCCGCTTCAGGGGGCTTAGGTTCGAGAAGGAGATCAAGGAGAAATTTCGGTTTGGCGGCAAGGGACCCATAGGAGGCTAGGATTTAACTTCACTAAATTGAAATTTAACTAATACTTTTGTTTCCATTATTACAATCCGTACGTCGATCATGGAATGCTCCCTATTATCGGCTACGGTCGGTTTTATAGACAAATTCGTTCCACGTGATCGTATTGGTTGACCGCTCGCTATTTTGTTATTAGACCATGGCCAAGGCGTTGCAATCATGTGCTATCTTCAACCTGTTGGGTTTTATTTAGTATTCCATGTAATAGACGTTTGATTTTGCACGTACATCAGAGCTTTGTATTATGGAATTTGAAATTTTTGTACCTTGCAACTGCACGTAGTCTTAATTTTAGTGTCCATACTTTGTTTAGATATGCTGGGTTTTATTGAATGTGGCAATTCCTACATTTCAAACGGCACGTACGCATTCGCCTCAATTCTTTATATTTTATGAAATATGTCCGCTTTTAAATGTTTGCCTATAAGAACTGGTATAAATTTTATAAGTTTTATAGACTTAGATTTCTTACACAAATGCATCTAGGTTGAAAGAAGTTTCATTTTACATTTATTTTACTTTAGGTATGCCGAATTTGTATTTATTTGGAGCTCAGGAATGTTTTAAATGTTTTAAAATGGATTAGGTTGCGTTCGCAATTATTTGTTTTGATGAATGTGGTTAAGTTATTACTGAATGTGCTTCCTTGAATTAACTGCAGCTGGTTAGTGATGTTATACAGGGTGATATGTATCTGCTTTTGTATAATGAACGAATCATTTACTTTTTATTATTTAAATGTTTGGTTTTCTTGATTTTTATAATGTTTACATGAAGTATTCCTCCCTTGTAACCATATATACACTTAAATAACCCTATTATCATAGCAGCAGCAGTATATATATATATATATATATATATATATATATATATATTGTCGTGTAAATTATAGGTTAAGAGGGATAAATAGGTCAAGAAAATAAATTTGTAACCACTGGGTATATAGGAAATAGGGATAATTTATTTACGCGCCAGATTAATTAGTTTTGACATTGAAAACGGACGGGTAATAGCATATTTTTGTATTTCTAAATCGAAATGTTAAATTTGCATATCGTGTAGAAGCTTTGGAGTATGTGAAAACTCCAGGATGCGCATAATTAGCTTTAATACTTTAAATCAAGCGCATCGGATAATAAACAGAGCTTTTGGATATATAAAATCAATAATGTAAACGCATATTTTCCATTTAACTAAACTAAACGTTCGTTAAATACAAATCCTAACAAACTCTAAAACTTGGAAATACGATTAAAAACGAACAGTTGATTCATAGAAAGACCTGACAGTTAAAATAACAAGTTCAAGGAACCTTAAATGAACGTTGGAACAGAATTCTGTAGAATTGTATTTAACGGTCGATATAAAAGCTACGAAAACAACAGATGGTTTGAAGGCAAAGTGAAACAGAATATTCGTAGTGTAAAGCAGACAGAGAGCACGTATAATAAACGTTGGCTAAAACACTCGTTTAAAGTACGCGGCAGGTTTGGAGGTCAACCACAATATCGATTTTCTTTTGCTTGAGTGGGATTCTAAAACAAACAGCAAATATGGGTTAGACGAGGGAAGATAGCTAAAGGCTGGACGTAGAAATGAGGGAAAAGTGTCTGATTGGTCGAATGCTAGAAATTTTCAAGAAGCTCGCAACGGTTATATTTTGTTGAGCAGTTTTCAGCTAAAGCACGATGGAATGAGAATTTTCGGTTGTACAAGTTCGTTACGTGCAAAAATTTTAGAATCAGTTATGATGAAATGAGCTTTTCGACTGAAATAGGGTACAAAGAGGGGTGTATTGAAGAATATAAATACACTAGGAGACGCGGTAAAGTCCTCTTGACTCTCTTACTTCGCTTATCGTTTGACGTCGTTTAGCTTGTAATGCAACATCCAAATCTAAAAGTGTATAAAGCGGTGTTAGTACAGTACGTCGGTACTTTATTAAACGTGTGAATTGCACAAGTGGGTGCTGGTTAATAGACGGTGCTGTTACTACACTCGACAAACTAATGGACGGATGGTACTAGGGTAAGCGAGATGAGAAGTGTTTGAGAATGCTTGAGGTTTAGTAATTACGGAAGATTAAGCTTGGTCTATACAATTATCGGGCTGGAAACACTAAAGGCGGCTGCAGAGATTTGAATAGCGAGTGGAAATGGATTTGATCTACGTATAACAGCGAAGTGTATGGATGCAGGACGAGGTTTTGGACAACATCTTCAGAGGTGAGGATGGAAAAAGCTTACTGCAGGTAACGAAATTAATTTCTCTTGCTTATGCTTAAACATTTTGTGCTGTTATTTTGTGTTTGAGTGATTTGACATGTTGGGGGTGTATTTTATGACCATAAAAACTCATTTGAAGGAGTATATGTAAAGGACAATTGGTATTTATTACTTAAAAGTGTAAATAAATCATATAAAAATTTTGATGTAAGAAGTAAACGGTAAAGTTGTTTTAAACAAAGATGCGATGTATTTAGACCTTTAGAGTAACTGGGTTTATACTGAGCTCACCATAGACCAGAATAAAAGTCAATTTAGGGTTTCACGACGGGCCCATCTATTCGTATAAAATGAAACTGTTGAAATAAATAGAAATCATGAAATTTTAAAAGGTTTAGGGATTGAGATTGTAACATTTATAGAAGCTGTATATACGAATGTGTAAATATTTTCTTGGTAATGGAAACTTTTTAATATGTATGAATAAAAAGGTTGTATGTCTCGTTGCATTATTTGAGTGGTGATTTTATTTGACTGTATATGTGAGAAAGAGTGAACTTAGGATGGTAAGTATCCAGGAAGAAGCAGATTTTAGAGTTAGCCGGAGGTATTGGAAGATTTTTTATAAATTTTTTATGTTGGCCCAAGCATGGGCACGATTTACCCGACATCCACAGCAATATATATATATATATATATATATATATATATATTGCTGTGTTTCCACCAAAATCCGGGAACTACGGTTTTCGAATCGAGCCTCACGAATTGGGCGTCAAAGAATGCTGTGTTTCCCTGTATTAGATTCGAGCCTCACGAATTGGGTCTCAAGAATGCTGTGAAACCTACAAAAAGCTATTAACTTAACTGGTCCGTTGACTTTCTTCTGTTCATCGCCTCGGCTGCTCCCCTAGATAAATCTTCATCCTCATTCATAAAAAAAAACAAACACATTCCTACCACAAACATCAACGTTAACTCTATTTACATCAATATTCACAATACATTAAAATTTCAAAATTAAAAATTCAGCATAAATTTCAGTATCAGAAAATTTCAAGATTTAAGTTTGTTATCATTTTAATGTGCATCCAAAATTAAAGTCCTTGTAGGATGCCTACTAATTACTATAACAATATATGCAGACCTGAGTCTGAGTACAAAGGGAGCATCTTCCACCCCTTTACGTTAATTAATTAACCAGGTTCGTTTAATTGAGCTCAAAGACATACCCAAATTTTCATCATAATCCAGAACATAAATACTAAATACCCCTTTCTACTTAAACAAGCAAATTTCACCTTAAAATTAAAATTCTGTTGTTAGTACAATTTCACTACTGTCCATTTTAAGTAAATCAATTATAAAGTTATTCAACACACACGAAAACATCAAAGTTCAAACAAAATAGTATAATTTACCTGAAGGTTACTGCACTCGTAGCTTCAATGTACATCGTCCCTTTGTTAATCACACCATTCCAACTGGGTTATATTTACGGCTTCTGATTCTCAACGCTTTTAAAATTTTCTCCATCACCATTCATCTAAAGTTGTTTCAGGGCTTTTCCGGAACTCATCTGTGTATATCTGAACCTTGTTTTGTGGATCCAGACACGTTTACGAACCATTTAATTATTAACACCCCCGAAAAATAACAAAGAAATTCATACTTCTTTCACCAATATACGCCAAAACTGCCTACTTTTGTGTATTCATTTGTCGTTGTAAATTTTACTAATTGGTACAGTGATACTAAACTTTATTACCTTGTATCTTCTTTTCTAAGTGCACTAAAGTACATTCATTGTAGCACGTAAAGAACAAGCTGTTTTAAATCACCAAAATATACGAGCAAACTTTAAATTATTCTATCAAACTCGGAAAACTAAAAAGCACTGTTTAACGCATTGAATCAAGTCGCAGATCTAAGAGAGCTTGTTCATATTAACCTGAGTATATATAGAGGTTAGCCTGTCTGTCGGTCTAGTCCCCAAAACGGACAATTCTTCAGAATTTCGCATGCTAGGTTCCCATTCCGCAGCCCGGCATGCGATTTTTACGAAATTTGCACTCGCACCAGTTACATCTCAGAAATTTCGACACGGCTCGCAACGTCTGGAAATAACTAATTGAATTTTATACAGAAATGTTATTTTTACCTCTCAATTTTGCCTTTTATTTTCACCCAATCGCAACCCCGTGACGTTGCTCCACTCACGCCTTTTACTATATGTGTCTCGGTCTTGCGCATATTATCTGTCTCTATCTACCCTGTTCTTATTGGTGCAAATTGATATTCTTTATTATCGATTATTTCAGTCCATGTGGACTGTGAAATAACCCACCTTTAGCATTTCCCGTAACTATTATGCGACGGTTTCTCCAACATTCTCTGTAACCATTAATTATCTGCAAAATTTACGCAGAATGAGCTTTTTAAAAATACGCAGGTGTTTAAACATAATACTTCCAAACAACCCCTCTACGATTTGCATTTTATTGGGTTTTTACAAGTTTTTATAGATATTATATGTTACTAACGGTTCAATTAACTCCAATTAAAATAATACCCTTTAATTTTTAGTGACTTCTAATCAAATATTAATTATTATCTGTACGTTTTGTTTAATACCGGTTACTTAAAATTGAGTTAATTAATATAAATTTTGCCCATAATTTCCATTTGTTTCTTTACTCGGAATGATTTAAATTACACGTAGAGCATTTTAATACTGCTTCTTTTTATAGAAGGCGTCTTGTAAATAATTTAACTCCCTTATTTTTAATGAAACGACTGAATTTTTATGCTTCACGGTTTTAATAAAGCGTACCTTTTCCCAAAGCTTCTACACGGTGATTAAAATTATTTGATGTGATTATTTAATTTTCTACCCTGGTCTAAATATGAGTAATATATATATATATATATATATATATATATATATATATAATATACATATTGAATAATTGTACAAGGCAGGTTGATTAAAACTAAGGTGGTAGTTAAATAAGACGAAATAACGACTTAGACTACTACACAAAGCCTAAATGGTCATTTCAATTCGAGCTAGTAATTGAAAGATGGAAAATATAAGATCAATAATGTAAACAATATGTTCTCATTCGGAAATTTCCAAAGTTATATATTAATAAAATGTTGAGATTGTTTGTGCACTTGTTAATACATTTTTATTTGTGTATTTGTTTTGATTTGATGTTTTTATACATTTTTTCATATAAGCCATACTTTTGAATGCCTCTACCAGTATATCAATAACGTTACATATCATACAACAAATGAAATAAGAGGCACGCTTAAATGTTTTTTAATTTTATTCCAGAGAGGCCAAAGTTACCCAACTGATTCCAATACAATCTGCCATTGAATCCAGCAATGGTGTAAATGTGACCAGTGAGAATTTGGAAAAGGAAAGTAAAATTTCACCTGGAGTAAAAATCGTTAATGATAAGAAGACTCAGATGAAACAAATTAGTGAAACTGATATGTACCTGTTATCAGCAATTGAAAAACTTGTCTACCGAGTGGATTTTATTGAAAAAAGACTTAGAAAAGTTGAAGAAATGTTGTATTTTGTGGCAGCCGGCAATAAGGTTGATCAAGGTAAAATTTATTTTGTAATGCACGTGTATGCAGGTGTATACATTGTTTATTAGGTTGAACCTTATTTTTTACTTTCGAATTTTTTCACGATGCCGCTTAAAATTTTTCCATTTGATTAAAAAAAAATATGTGAAACACGAGATCGTGCGGGTTACGAGAAAACGTGTCTCATCGAGCCTAAAGATCTTAAACGTTAGTAATTAAACATGACATATACAGGTTACGGCTAATTAAGGGTACAAAGCAAAGCTGCAGATTTCTTGGGTAAAAATATTGAGATTTGGCCACACCTACCTCAGTTCAAAAGTTAATAATAAAAGAGATTGCTAAGTGTCAAAGTTTTAATTTGCATTTCGTTTTTTCTTAACAATTCATCGACAAAGCAAAATAACGTCACGAAATTAGTCATTTGGAAGTTTTCTAAGGCGAGAAATTCAAATTCGTTCTTAGTTGGAAGTCACTTGTAGAGAGCGCTACTTAGGGTATATTAAATTTCTTTAAAATGCCCTCTAGCTATTTTGTCTTACGGTGTATTAGCCTAAATGTTAAAAATTACGCATTTTTCATCTTTTTTATGCAAAAAACGTATACCTTGTAAATGTCTCTCCGAGTGACCTTTTTCCAGATATCTCCGTATCAGCTATTCAGTACACAATTTTAAATTCCCGAAAGTATTTTTTTTAAGTAGGTTGTGACTAAATCAGATGCAATAACAAACGCTACACATTTAGTTAATGTCAAACTTTACTGGTGTTTGTTGACATTTTACGTATTTTACAGTTTTTGAAAATTCTTTTACTAAGTACGTAAAATTATTAAAAAAAAGAATCTGTTGTAAGTGCAAACAAAGGTACGATAGGTACTCACGTAACTGCATAAAAACGTACTAGGTTTCGCAAATTTTACAAATAAGACTGTATAACTTGCTTCAAATTTGCAATGTAAATTAATCGATACTCTCTAACCTTTCTAAATTACGACATATTAACAAATTAGGTAATAGATAATAGTTCTTTTATCTCAGGGTTGTACGTCGTGGATGGGGATTACCGTCTAGCTCAAATGTCCGTATCGGAGTACGCTAGTTTTTCCTAAAACGTACAGATTAAAACACAATAAAAGGTTAGATATAGGAATCAACACTTAAGCACTCCACTACATTGTCTATAATGCATTGCACACGCAGATGTAGATAAGATAGTCAAGACAGACATGAATCTAATCGCGCTCCTTATTAGTCGAAGAGACATATCTCCATTACGAAAAGTGGAAAATTATACTTAACACTCCTTGCCACGGTAGAAAAAAACTGCTACATGCAAACACAAAAGATAATTCACAGAAGCCTAATTTATAAAACTAGATTACACAAATATGTGTAATATACCTAAATTAGTTATATAAAAAAATCCTTTACTATTAATTATTTATTAAAAATAATTCATGGCACGGTTTTTGACGCGTAATAAGTTGTATCACGCTACAAATAGTTTGAAATTTATGATATTGTGCCAGAAGCAGAAGCTCTATAATTTTTTGACAAACACACTTCCATTGAAACAAAGAAACTAATGATAGAGTCATTGAATTTCCACGATAGCACCAACGAGTCGATAAAAAACTGATAACAAGCGATTAAAAAGGAACAAATGACCGATTATCTACTTAACACTAGCGGATATTCCAATATTAAATGAGGAACTTGTTCAACGGAAACTAATATGTTTTCAGATAAATAGTAATAAATAATTTTGTCTGGTTACCAGGTAACGTTCAAGCAGAGCAGATGTGAAATGAGTGGCTGTTAAAATTATGTAATTTATTAGTTATAGTTATAATTTTTGGCATATTCAAAATTCACGAACTTCTAAGTAAACAAAATTAAAAACAAACTTAAAATTTCAAAATTTTGTGATATATTTTGTGATTTTCGTGAATCTTGGAACCGTTCAAATTACGAAATAAAGGTAAAACAAGTAAACCTCAAGAAACAAAGACTCGTAAGTAAACTTAGTTTCCTGTTAAAAAATAGAAGAAAATTACTGAACTCGAGCTGGAAATTAGGTCAGTTAAACTTTGCAAGAAAAATTACTTAACTATATTTAATTAATCAAATGGTATTTGTACGCTTGTAACAATTTTATTTCTTAGTTACTAAATCCAACCATAAAATGCAAAGTTATAAAACGCTTTTATTCAAATTATTCGTAAAATACATGCAACAAGTTTAGTAATACGCTAAAGTTGTATCTATAGTTAGTTTTCTATAAATAGTCAGGTGTCTGTACCTTCGATAACTGTTCGCAGGCGCGTTTTGGTTGAAGGTCTCCGCCGGGAACACGCCGTCGCTCGTGCGAGGTGATAACCAGTCGGCCCTGCAAGCTTGTTAAATCAAAATGTACGATTGGAAGCAGGCCGCCAATTTGCGGTTACATTTTGAAGAGTCGAGATCCATCTTTAAATAGCGGTTGGTATCCTATGAACAGTATTTAATTTGTTTAATTGAGGTATTTTGTTTAGCGCGTAATTAACCACCATAAAATCAACTGTAGAAACATCTATTCCAACCACAGATGTAAAACCACTTTGTATTGCAGTCCGTAGGAAGCGGCTTTGATAATGGAGAATTTGAATAATTAATAGAAGAACTTATTACTAGGGGTGGGCGATGCGGGATTTTGCGTATCGAATATCGATACATATTCTATATCGATATGTATCGATATATCGAATATCGATACGTATCGATACGTATCGATGCGTATCGATATGTATCGATGCGTATCGGTGCGTATCGATACATATCGATTCGTATCGATGCGTATCGATACGTATCGATGCGTATCGGTGCGTATCGATACGTATCGATACGTATCGATTCGTATCGATGCATATCGATACGTATATTTACGTAGCGGTACGTATAGATATATATAGAGATTCGTATCGGAACGTTTAGATGTGTAGATTAAGTATACATATCGAGACGTTGCGATACCTATCGGTACGAATCGATACGCATCTATAAATTTTTCTACTCTTTCTTTGGGAATAAAATCACAAGATCGTTTTAAAATAATGTATTTACTGACAATTCGATCTTTTACTTAAGATTGTTTGTTATCAAAATAATTAAAGTTTCAAGTTTAATATTTGTGACATAAGTATGTATATAGGGGTGGGCGATACGGGATTTTGCGTATCAAATATCGATACATATTCTATATCGAATATCGATACGTATCGATACGTACCGATTCGTATCGATGCGTATCGATACGTATCGAGGCGTATCGATACATATCGAGTATCGATATATCGATATTTATTTTTTGCTGTATCGGAGGGTCGATACGGGGGTCGTATCGATACGTATCGATATATCGATACGCCGACCCAGCCCTACTTATTACTACAAAACCTGATGGAAGTATGGTGATTACGGTTGATTTTACAACACCTCTTCACAGCCAAATATGCAGTTCTGGTTCGTAGATAACTTTAAGAAGTTTGGTTGTGTTTCGAATTAGAAACACGCTATTTTTGTTTAGTGCATAAAAGCACAAATGTTATAAAATTTCGATTATTAGTTGAGCTGAATTTTTCAGTGTTAAAAATTTTAATGCACAACTTGTAAAGTTTTAAGATACCATTCACGTGGTTCATTTTGTCCTGTTGGTAACAGCGACAGATGTTTTGTTACGTCACTTGTTTTCCTGCAGTATACTGCTGACACCTGTGTTCTAATAAACATATGCTTTGAACAATGTTTGCCTAAGTTGAGTTTATAAGAATATTTTTATGATCTTTCTTTATTAGAAACTGAAACTAACACAATTAATTTAGATAAGGAAACTTGATTTACTATGTTTTAATTTGTAATCTTCTCGAACAGATCTGTCCGGGTCGGCTTTTCTTTGTAACAAGTTTACACTAAGTTTTAAAATGTTTGCTTAGTAACTATTTTGATGAAACTTTATTTAAAATCCTTTTTATTTTGATCAAATATGGTCAAAACTAACTACAAGAAACTAATATCCGTATGAGTGGAATTTTAATGTCAACTTATATAGGAGATATTTTTTTTTTATATTTCTTTAGGTATGTTTGTGGTACACAAATAGTGTTCCACCCTTCTATTAAGCTAATTATTACCATTTCTTACAGGAGCAGCGTCTTATTCAGTTAAGACGGGTTTCTGTCATCGAAGGCGATTTTTTTCTTTGGGTTTCCACGTCCGCCCCTAGAAATACACTACGCAATTATCCTAATTAAGTCAGGACTTGGTGGCGCATTATTTGTTTTGGATTAAATTCAACTTACAATCAGAATTCGACTTACCCCCCCATTTCTCATAGCTCTACCCAAGGAATAGACCCCTAGTTATGTCGGAAGACTTCGTTACACTTGCCCAGGCGCGAGGCTAGTCATGTAACCATGCAATAAATACATATAAAAAAAGGAAAGCTGCACTGGCGCCGGCAACGTTTGGGGCTTCGAATTTGTTTATTCAAAAATTATTTTACTTCGAATTTGTTTATTCAAAAATTATTTTACTTCGAATTTGTTTATTCAAAAATTATTTTACTTCGAATTTGTTTATTCAAAAATTATTTTACTTCGAATTTGTTTATTCAAAAATTATTTTACTTCAATTTGTTTATTCAAAAATTATTTTACTTCAATTTGTTTATTCAAAAATTATTTTACTTCAATTTGTTTATTCAAAATTATTTTACTTCGAATTTGTTTATTCAAAATTATTTTACTTCAATTTGTTTATTCAAAATTATTTTACTTCGAATTTGTTTATTCAAAAATTATTTTACTTCGAATTTGTTTATTCAAAAATTATTTTACTTCGAATTTGTTTATTCAAAAATTATTTTACTTCGAATTTGTTTATTCAAAAATTATTTTACTTCGAATTTGTTTATTCAAAAATTATTTTACTTCGAATTTGTTTATTCAAAAATTATTTTACTTCGAATTTGTTTATTCAAAAATTATTTTACTTAGAATTTGTTTGTTCGGAAATTGCTTCGCTTCAAAATTTGTTGGCTCAAAGTTTATTTGACATTAGGATTTGTTGTTTAAGAGTTAGGTTGAAACGTTAAATCCCATTCAGTAATTAAGTGACTTAGTCGAATTTGGTTTTGGCTTTCATTCCGTTTAGCCGCAACATAAATTTTTTTGATATCGTTTTGGTAGAATTTATTTTCCCAATACACCTTTTGACTTTTACCTTTAGTTGCCCAAATTTGTTTTGACTATTTTTGTAAGGTTCAAATCATTTAGATTTATTAGTTTGATCTCAGTAAAATATTAGGCTTTTGTAGTCATGTCAGAAAAATTCCAAATTGTTTGTTTACTTAAAGAAGAATTGGAGTATGAACTGAAAATCAGAGGAGTAGTGAGTGAGAGACCAGTTGTGGAGAAGAGGAAGATTTTAGGAAGACTGTTAGCTAAAGAAGCAGATAAGCCTGGTTGTTTGATTGATCTTTCGTGTTATGAAGTAGACTTTGCAACAGAAAGTAAAGAAATTTCTATTTCAGTTGAGTCAGTTCGAAATATTTTGTCTGAATTTGAAGGCGATTCATCAGATTCAATTTTTAGGAGAGCTTGTTCAAGGTTAATCCACCTTTCTGGTCGAGTTAAGCGCATGAAAATTCCTGCGATAAATTCTGAAGAAGCAATTAAGTTTAGAAATGAGACCGTAGCAACAATACTAACCCTTGAAGCTGAGTTATACGATAAAATCAATCAAAGTACAGAGTCCACCTATTTTGATCGGTCTGTTGTAGTGCCTCCTTCAGTTGCTAGTGCACCCACCCATTCGATTTCGTACATAACACCTTCTCTACCTATAGGTTCATGGCCTGTAAAATTCTCAGGAAATCCCAAACAACTATATTCATTTTTGGACAGCGTTAGTGATTTGGCAGAATCTCGTAAGGTACCCGAAGCTGATTTATTTGGATCAGCATGTGAACTTTTTGTGGGAGATGCTTTGGTTTGGTTTAGAACGGTAAAAAATTCATTGAGAGATTGGAACTCTCTATTAGAACGTCTAAAGGAAGATTTTCTATCAGGTTTTTCTGATGATGATATTTGGGACAAAATCAGACATCGTCGTCAAGGTAAAGACGAAAGGATTATTTTATTTGTTGCGCATATGCAAACTTTGTTTAGTAGACTGACTAACGAGCCAGCGGAAGTCACTAAAGTTAAGATGATTAGAAGGAATTTGATCCCTGAATATATTTCAGCACTTGCATTGTCGGACGTTCAAGATGTTTCTACTTTAGTAAATTTGTGCAAAAAGTTAGAAGAAGCTTCTTTGATGAAACTAAACCTGGTTTCAGCACCTTCTAGTAAGCCTAACAAAACTTGTAGTCCTTCGAAGCGTCCATTTGAGACCAAACATCCAGTGTTGAATGAGAAAATTTGTGCTGTTAAGAGTAGAGTGTTTCAAAATAAATCAGTTAATCCTCAAGCAACCGTAGCGGATAAGAGTACTTTGGAGTCATTAGTTTGTAATTCTTTTAGTCCCGATAAGAGAAATAATTTTGTTTGTTGGAATTGCTCCCGTAGTGGACATTGGTTTAGAGAGTGTAGAGCAACCAAGAAAATTTTTTGTTTTGGATGTGGTCGAAAAGGCGTTAAGGCAACGTCATGTCCACAATGTTCAAAAAACCAGTAAGGCGGCAGGTGCATAGTGGTCGGTATCCTGTTCCGCGTCATAAGGCTACAGTTATGATTTGTAAACAAGAAAAATATTTTTGTAAAGACGATTGGTCTAGTTGGCTTACAGTTGTAAAAAGTTTTTGTCAGAACTCTACGAAGCCCAAGAATAATACTTTGTTCATTGAAAAGCAGTTTGATAATCGACCTTACATTATGGTGAAGTTACTTGATAGAGACATTACCGGTCTACTACTACTGCACGCTATTACGTATAAGTAACACTTTGCACGGAATTGTAACAGTAACCTTCAAACTATTTAACTTCCTTATTAATAACCGCAATCACAGTGAAATCATAACAAAATTTTATTTATTGAAACAAAAGTGATTACGCTGCATTCATAATGCAGTAACAAGGTCAAGCGTACACAATATAAAACACACACAGGAACTAGAATAATAAGTAGAACGATTTAAAAAATCTAAACAAAACTTATTGCTTAGAAATTAAATAGTGCATAATTCAAAAACTACTAAATTCCGGTAGGACACTCTCCTAGGCGGGGAGGTAGTGTTAGCGACCTAACCACAAAGTTAACACCGGATCTGGAAACAAAAACCGCAAAAACCACCGAGAATGCTGCCGTCATTATCACAGCTAAAATAGGAAACAACTGCGAAATACCAAATCCAACAAAAGCAACAACAAAAAGAATAATGGAACCAGAGCAAGAAACCAACAACATTACAACAGGACACCCACTTTACAGAATGTACCTGGAGCTGGACCTATTCATAACTAATGAAATGGACACCACCAACCGCCTAAAAGTAGGAATGAAGAAGGACTTGAAGGAACGTATTGCGAAATGGGCACTTTGCCAAGCAGAACTGATTAGGGAAAATAAACTATTACGAGAGCAAAACACGCAGTTACAAAACCAAAACCAACATCTCCTAAAATCACAGCACATACACGAAAACGCACAACACATCGAAACCATCACACCCAAGACAACATACGCGAACATTGCGGCACTAACAAGACTTCAACCACCACAACAAGACGCAATCATACGTGCAATACCAAACCAAACTGGTACAGTTTTCATCACTTCCGTACGTGGTGAATCCATTAATCAAATACAGGACACCTTCATGAAAACTATCAACCCCAAAACAGATGGCATTAAGATCAAAAACATTCGAAACACTAATAACACTCTAATAATAGATACGGATAATGAAAGCGAAGCAAGGAAACTACTTCAACATGGTAAACTCACAGAGGTATTAAAAATAGAAAACCCCGGAAAAGAAACCCATTGGTGATATTGTATGATGTCCCGACGTATCTAAAGGAATCAGAAGTCAAAACATTAATATACAAGCAGAACCTAGAAGAGAAGTTAAGTTGGAATTAATTCGACAAAGAATTCGTCCTCAGCTTCAAAACTGGACCAAAAGACAAACCCACGGTACATCATGTGGCAACCGTCAGCAGTAAACTACGTAATATGCTCATAAATCTAAACAAGTTATACATAGAATACAGATGCATTACAGTAAAAGATCATCTCGTCGTCCCACGATGCATGAGATGTCAAGATCTAGGGCACATCTCAAAATACTGCCCACTTCAGACGGACACCTGTAGCCACTGTGGGGAACAAGATGCCAAACACAAAAAGCTAAACTGTCCAAAAAGGGAAATGAAACCAGCTTGCATTCCATGCCAAAAAGACATCGAAAATGTACCGATAACTCAAAGGACTGTCCGACGTATAAAATGCTACTAGACAGACATACACAAAACCGAATATGGACAATAATACACATACAACCAACAATTATCGAGGAATCCAAACTAAGACACACCTACTGAAAACACGGACAGCTGGGATCGACGCTCAATCCCAAACAACAGTACCGGCCGCAAACACGAAAAACGGAACAACAAAAACTGAGACGCATACGGAAACCACAATTAAAATTGGACAGCTAAACGCCATGCGTAGCGCCACCGTAACGTAAGAAATCAGACACCTGACCGAAACACAACGACTAGATATAATCTGCATACAAGAACCATACTGCAAAAACGGGAAATTACCGGGAATGCCAACGACAGCCAGACAGATATGTAAGGGAGACAGACCAATGACAGCCACCATAATATTCAACCCTAACATACAAGCAACCACAATACAAAGATACACGAACGAACACAACGTCTGTCTAGCAATATCCGGAAAAAACATACACAGCTGGATACTGACCAACACATACTTCCAATTTCGGTTGGACACCGATCCATACATCACCAACATTAAAAACATTGCACGTACATACACAAACCAGCCCGCACTTTTTATGGCAGATGTAAACGGAAAATCTCCAATGTGGCACTGTAGCAACACTGATGCGCGTGGGGAGAGGGTAGAGGACATGATCAACGAGCTACAGCTTGAAGTGATGAACTGTCCCTTCAATCCACCCACCCACAGAAACCATCGGACAGGAGCAGAGAGTAACATTGACGTCACAATAGCAAACGGACTAGCGCACCCCCAAATACAAAACTGGAAGGTACATGACAACTTAACAATAAGCGATCACAACCTCATAACTTATGACATAAACAAGGATAACATACCATTACATGCGGAAACGGGCAAAAAAAGACTAAAATACAATATACAAAATGCCAACTGGCAAAGACTACCGGACACCTTCAATCCGCCCCCTGATATCCAACGCAACGACAGCGTACACGCTTACGCCCAAGCCCTAACAAGAACAAATAAAAACACTGAAACAAACATTAAAAACAGTAAGACAAACTGCGCCACAAAAACCGCTAAAATGGACCACAGAGGTCCAGATACTGAAAAGCAAAGCTCGCAAAGCAAGAAGACGCTATCAGGCAGCCCTAACACCGGCAGGAAGGGCCTTCCAGCTGACCAACTACAGACAACGCAAGGCGACATACGAACAGGAACTATACAACATGAAACGAAAATCCTGGGACACTTTCGTCGAAAGACATTTGCAGACGGATGCTTGGGTAGTACCGTACAAGATAATAACAGGAAAAATTGCATCACCGACAACATACTCGACTTTAACCAAACCCGACGGAACAGGAACTAAGGACTGGATTGAAACCGCGACATTACTACTACATACACTTCTCCCTGATGACAACTGGGAAGAGGACACACAAGAACAAATACACAAACGACAAAGAGTCACCGAACAAAACGCGAATGGGAATACACCATGGAATAGAACACAGGATGACGTAACACCTTTCACTGAAGACGAGATTAGACACGCTATTCGATCAAGTAAAAACAAAAAGCTCCTGGGCCAGACGAGATCCAGGCAGAAATCACAAAGGCACTAGACACCAAACTTACACCGAAACTTACTAAACTGTACAACGAATGTCTAAGACAAACAAAGTTTCCAAACTGCTGGAAGCAAGCAGACGTAATCATACTTTCTAAAAACCGAAAAAAGACCCGAAAAATTCGGGTTCGTACCGCCCCATCTGCCTTCTAGACTCGCTCGAGAAAACTTTCGATCGACTACTGTGCACGAAAATGCAAGAACATCGGAAGACGAAAGGCATGCACCCGGCGCAGTACGGATTTAGACAAGGACGATCAACCGAAGACGCCGTAAACAAAGCCATAAGCTCTGCAACCACTTCAAATAAAAAATATGTGGCCCTAATCATGATAGATGTAGAAGGAACCTTCAACAACTTATGGTGGCCAACACTGTTCCATAGGCTAATCGAAATTCGATGTCCAAAACAACTACATCATACCTTCAGAAGCTATTGCCAAGATAGATTTGTAAAACTGTCTGGTAGTAAAAACATCACAAAATCAATCACCAAAGGACGCACACAGGGGTTAGTGTGCGGTCCCATGTTTTGGGACATTGCGAATGAGGAGCTTTTGGAGCAGCTGGAAACCGTAAATGAGGTGAGGTCCGTAATAACTTATACGGACGATATCTTGTTGGTGGTGGAAGGAGGTTCCAGAAATGAACTACAGCACAATACAAACACCGCATTGAACAAAGCCCTAGCATGGTGTAACGCAAATAAGATGACGATAGCACATGACAAAACAACTTATATGATAGTTAAAGGTTCTCTAGAAAGAGACCCTATCATTAAACTGAACAGAGACAGAATACGAAGAACACGGGAGACCAAATACCTAGGGCTAACCCCTTGATGAAAAACTGAACTACGAAAAACACATTGCCACAGTGACTGCAGGTGCCAGTAAAGCTATGCAATGCATAGCAACTCTTGCACAACGTACGTACAATATCCCCCTAAACTGTGTAAGATTATACTTATCCAACGTACTTGCAGCAATAATAAGCCATGCAGCGAGCGCCTGGGCAACCAGATTACATCTAGTAAAACCCAAACAAAAAGTCAACAGTGCCCAAAGGGGGGCACTAATAAGACTTACTGGAGCATACCGGACCGTATTACACGACTACCTCTATGTGATATTAGGAGTCCTCCTTCTTGATCTGTATATCAGGAAGAGAGCGGCGACATACTGGTTAAAAACAACGAACCAGAAAAAGTCCGGGAAATCCTAAAACTAACATCAGAAATTCGGATAAAAAAGAAAATTCAGGACACAATACTGACCGAGTGCCAAAATAGATGGAACCAGAGCACAAATGGGAGGAGGGTATACGCACTAGTCCCAAACATCCGAGACAGGCTAAACTGTCACCACTTGGTCCCCTCACAAGGGCTCATTCATTTTCTCACGGGGCATGGTCCTTATCCAACCTACAGGAACCGCTTCGATTTCCAAGACAACAACAACTGCACATCGGAACATCTGGTGTTCCACTGCACCGAACTGCAACAGGACCTAGGAATGGGCAGGACAATCCTACGGGACATACCTCTTTCGGACATGCTCTGTAACGAAAACATATTTCCTTACCTAAACAGAATCACTCACCAAACTACTACTATACTACACCAAAGGTACACAAACGGACTCTGACAGGACACACACAAACACCATACAAACCCCACACATCACAAATACCACAAACACAGATCACACGAAACACAGAAGTTTGACGTAACGCATCGAATGTGCAATACAAAAGCACAGTCCACCCAACACACATGGGAACCGACAACAAACAAGCGGCATTCTCCCAAGGACATACCAGGAACCACGTGTCTCCTGAAGATCTACCAGAAGGTTCGTGAATCCTGACGACCGGGAGAGTACCAGTGAAAACGAAGTAAAAATAGTGAAAACGGCAAAAGTACGGCAAACGTACCTCAAACACAAGTTTCCCCCAGAACACTTATTAGCATTAGAATACTAACATTAGTAGGATAAGGACTCAATACTAACCATCTAACCAAAAAATGCAACTAACTAAAATAAACAAGAGAAAATACAAACCATATTCGTAATTGCTTTAAAAAATCTAACCCTAGCTTCAGTAACGTAATGTTTATATTTCCAATGTTGTAGCGCAACTAAAAATTCCTACAGGGGAAATATTCTGGCAACATAATTACAACACATGTTTACCTTTTACCTTATATAGGTAATTGGTATTACCGGTGCTATGCTCTAGACTTTACTCTAAGCGGTAGAAAGCATGGTTCAGGGGTGGGGGGAATAGATATTAAAAATTTAAACTAAATATTGAGCGCCACTACATTCAGAAGAAAAAGGGAATGTAGAACCCATAAGTTAGCTACAACGATGAAATACCTGAAATAAATTACAAGATTAAAAATATAACATATGAGGCAGCAGTTTGCTCCTCCAATATATTTCAAAATAACATGATTTCGTAAGTATTTTTAGATATTGTAATATTAAACTTTATGAAAATATCTTTATATACTTAAAAATTTTATACCTTTTTGTTTTAAATAAAAATGTTCTAGGTTTCTTAGAAAAGTATAATGTAGCATAATATCCTTTAACAAATTATATGTTATCACAAAAATTGAACGTATTTATAATTCAGGTACAAAAAAATGTTTGTGCAAAGGTAACTTAGCTTTCTTTAAATATCTTTTTATAAATTGAAAATATTGCTACACGATTGTCCCACTGTTACCAATCGTAACATTTATAAAAAAAGAAACGTTGGCTAGATAAAGACCGCCAGGCGCTAACGCCTAAAAATAAATATACATACAATAACGAGGACGAATAGGTATACCTGAACAGCGGAAAATACTAGGAACGTTTGCCGTAACTAGATCAGTGGAGGAGGGAGTGGGTCTCACGAAACCATCCCAAAAAGAAAGATCTGAGATCGAAAATTAATGAGCGCCACCCAATTGACATAACCTGAATTTCCGCGAACCCAATTGGGACGTTCTCCCGTCGAAAAGATACTCAAATATCCTACCATAAAATGATACTTAAATCACACATACAACTACGGAACATACCCAAATAAATACTAGTACACTATCACAATATTTACTAAATTTCTAAACAATCTACAGCATCAATACATATACCTTATTGAATCAAGTTTACGTAAATTATTTACCTATTATTTTATGTATGTGAAATAACGGAATAATTAATATTAATTGTGCACTGTATGTAAAGGGGATATTGGTGCACCGATATCAGTTACACAATGTTCAAATTAGCACAATAAATTATATACAGTGGTGCACTTGTAAATATAAATAAGCGTTGATTGTTATTGATTATTGTAAAATGAATAATTAATTGTGATGGTTCAAATTGTAACTACTGAAATATTTCATCATAAAATGTACACAAATATCATTAAAAAGTTCATGCATTAGCGTTACTAAATTTGTATTTAATAAACTTATAATAAAAATCATGCATAACGATACCCATCCAATGTCAACTCAGGAGGTTGCAATGACAGAATTTCCAACAACTGCCAAGCGTCGCAGGATAACAATTGAACTTTAAGCTTGAAGTTTATGAATATTCGGATTTCACGCTTCACAATTAAAACTCTTAAGTTAAAGACTTAAAGCCTAAAGCCTAAAGCCTAAAATCTGAAATCTGAAATCTAAAACCCTACAATTTGCAATATTAGCAATCAATATCAACACATAAATTCACATACCGTACAACGGGCAATGAACTACGATAACATATACATCGATCAGCTGATGATCAATACGAACAGAAACAACATATGGCACCTAAAACACCTGTACAATAAAATCAGTGGATTCGAATGTAATAATTAATTACCTGCAACTTCGATATGTAAATCCTCGTAAATGAGTTTATTGAGCAACCATAACAAAGCATCACCAAATAGATTGCCTCAAAACGTCCTGGAGTCACAAATCCCAAAAATGGTGGACGGCTAAACCGCATAAAGCAACAACCAGGATCGAAGTATATCGAAAAAGCAGAAAACAAATGTTAACTTGAACTGATAATGCGCTCTAGATATCCAATTAAATTGATTATACATCATATTCGAATCAACCAATAACATTTAAACATTTAAATTACCACGCAAGACCAATGCAACATTTCCTAATTATCCAATCATACTAGTAAATAGCGTTAGATCTACGAAAATTGAATTATAGCCTAGGAATTCGCAAAAATAATACAGAAATGTCGTTACGAGGAATTCGCCTGCAACAATATAACTCTCTTGATTTTAAATTTCACGTTAATAATGGAATTTAACGTTTGGTTCTAATAAAAATGCAACAATATTTATAGCTGTAGAAATCGGATCCGTTAACTACTTACAATTGGCATGAATAGATTTTAAAATTCATTAATATATTAAGTAAATGAACAACGTTTCCTACTCAGAAAATAACAGAGGCACAATTATACTTAGACAAAAAAATTTAAATCAGTAGCATGATTTATACAAGTCACGCATCTAAGTAATTTGAAGTATAGAATTTTGATAAGCAAAAACAACACATTTCTATAAACTCATAAGAGTATTAAAATGTCCTTCTTTAATCATAATAAGAAGTAGACAATATAAAACTTTACTTGATAGCTGTTATATCAAATTATGTTTAATTTAGTAAGAACTATGTTTAGGGTTAAATGTATTGATCAATATTGTCTAATTATTCAATCAACGTGAAATACACCCTGTTCCTAAGTTTTAAATTCACTTTAACTTTATGAAATATTCATAGTCAAATTAGGTTTTATTATACCATTGTTATAATGTAAACAAATGTAGTTGACAAGTGGCATCTGTCGAATAAAAGTATAGCTAGTACGCACCTTGACTATCCAGTTTGACACCTGTAATACCAAACACGTGTAAGTATTGATGTCGTGCTGTTTACGTCGCAAATTATTGTTGCTTGAACTTTGAGCAAGCCTCTTCGCAGATAATTAAAACATTTATTTAATTTAACTAAGTTGAAATCTTGCGATCTTGTACGAAGCAATTGTAGTACTTTGAAATTCTGTACATCCTAGATAGACGTAAATATATATAACATGGCGATTCCTCAAAAACCCGAAGTTGACAATCTTGAGTGTGCACCTTAAACGAATTATAATATTAGAAGACGTACCGAAAAATTTCTTTGCATTGTTAATACGAATAAAATCATCACGTCGACCATTCTCGACGCTATATTCAATTCTCCGCACTATCACGATTCTTAGGTTCGAGGACGCTAAACGAGCCATATTGGTTTGATAAGCAGCGACCTTAGACTGCCTTTTCGATTACGAACAATTTCGTATTTACCCGACACCTTCATCTTCGTATATTTTCGGCAGATGGCTGTGCATATTACCACGTATTTCATAATGATGTTAATTAAGAATGTATTTATTTATCTACATTATAAATGTAATAATTTATTTTTATTAAATCATTTAAGAATATAAATTAAATGTTGTAAACAACAACTGGCTCAGTTGTGTTATAATTATTTTGTCCCAACGTATAAGCCATAGCTAATTAGATATACCTACTGTATAGTGGGCACTACAAGGTGTATTGCATATATTTGGGTTTACTTATGATTACATAATAAAACTCTTATTGAGGTTATATTGACAAACGTACATTTGAAAATGTTACATCAGCACGACAAAATACACACAAGCACGCACACGCACAAGCACACACACACACACAACAGAGACTGTACGTGGCCTCCCTGGTTTCCGGCTGCCGACGGCCAGCACACGTACAGGAATGCGTACTTCTCGGTTTTTGATTTCCGGCTACCGGAGGTTGGAAACCGAGAGAGGGAAACAGTCCCAAGGACCTTAGCACAGACATAAGCACACGCACACACAAACATGAAAACAATAAACACACGCCATTATAGCACACTGGCACGACAAAACACACACATACACACACCACTACACACACAAATACGCACGTACACGTACCTGCACGAACACGCATACGACACAGACATATACACACAAGCGCACACATACACATACACAGCAGGGACTGTACGTGGTCCCCCTGGTTTCCGGCTGCCGACGGCCAGGACACGTACAGGAATGCGAACTTTTCGGTTTCTGATTTCCGGCTGCCGACAGTCGGAAGCTGGGAAGGAAAGAAGTCCCAAGGACATTACCACAGACAAACACACACAAGCACCCACACGCGCGCACAGACATACACACATTCACACACACACACGAGTATTTCCAAACGCAAATAATATAAAACTAACCAATAAAACTTAAGGTAGCAAATAATTCTGTTAGATTTCTTAGGAGTAACAGGTTTGCTGTAATTTTTAGGTATCAGACTAATTGTAATGTTAGAATAAATAAAATAAATAAATAAACAAAAAAATTAAAAAAAATTGGATAAGTAATTCAAGTATAGTGAATGAAAATTAGTTTAAATTGTTGGTTATTTTGCACAGAGAAAAGCCGATGATCACTTTCGCTGTTGTTGCAGCTCGTCAGACTGGCGTATTTCTCTTTGCAAAACAATAAACCAAGTTCTTGAATTATACACAAATCGTAGTGTATTAATAGGTACCAAATGTTTCTCATGCGGGCCCTATACTTGAATGTAAAAACCATTTAGTATACACAGTGGAAACATAATTAAAGTGGATCCTATACTAATAGTATGTTTATAAAGGCACTTGCCGATAACCTGATTCTCGGTCAACTAAGAGTTGTAACATAAATGACGTTCAAAGTGACGTTGAAGTTTAAAGTATTTGTTAAAACGTTTTTTTCAAACTTATGAAGTAAAATTCGACGTGCAAAAATAAATTTTATTAAGATCTGAACAACTTAAACGGAAAGCAGAAATATGGAGTTAATAAAGGCGATACATGTACCAATTCACAGCAATATATATATATATATATATATATATATATATATATATATATAATATATTGTGCTGATACTTTTATTTTATGGTGTATCTCTAACCGTCACCTTGTATCAACCAAATATTATATGTCAATCTTTATTCCTGTCAAAACCCTTAATCTATCTCGGCTAGCTCTTTATCTTCGGTTGATTTCACTATTTTATGTTTATTATACAAATTTAGTATGGTAAAATGTTCTAATTAAAGGCGATCAAGATAAAAATTTTATTTATAGATTCTAATGTCAAAGTGACACTTGTCAAATGTAGGTTATTAATTATAATTTTGATTTTAAATATCATTAGTGATATAGCAGCTAATACTATCTTACTAACGTACTCACTACTCGTGGTCCAGTATCCTCTGAGTCTTATTTAAATTTCTCTCCGTTGGTTCTATTTCTTTCGGTATTAAATTTCAGATACTGTCGTAACACCCGATGTTAGCAGTTCTCTCTGAAATATTCAAAAGCATTAATTTTGAAGATTAAGTTCCTTGATATTTCAACTATTACTTTGCTTAATTTTGTCGAGAGCCCTGTTTATAGATACTCGATCGTATAATACATTATAAGTGTCCAAATTGGTAAATCTACTACTACTCTAATCTTTACAAGCGTTCTAATAAATGACATTTTACTTTCCTTGATGAGAATCTGGTAATTTTGTTCTTGAATCTCCTTTTTCTCGATCGTTTTTGTGTTATAGGTTTGATAGTGGTGTTTCTTCTGATTTTATTTTGTTCATTTCTTGGGCATACCTATATTCTTTAACCTCCAAATTTATTTTATGAATAAAATAACTTTCCTTATGTAACTCCTCTATTTCTTCTTAAATACAGAAACGGCACACTAGTAACATAACTCGGTAGTATGTATTATAACTTGGGTTCATAATTCACAATCACGTTTGACAGTTCTCTTACAAAATGGTCCTGGTTTATAAATCTTATTATTCTACTTATGGATAACACATATTCTTCTATCATTATACTCCTATTAATTACTAATACAATTCATTTCTTAAACTTGTCTTTTATAATATTAATTGACCGGACTTGTTCTTATATGTACTTCACTATTCAAATTCTGTTTATCGACTGTCCTCGTTTCCCTGGTTACATATCGATCTCTATTATTTTTTATTTTAAAATTGACAGAATATGTAACCTACCTACTCTATTTACAATTAAAATTTCTTAATCCTAATGTCTATGTTTATTCCAAAGAAGTTTTGATTTTCAAACCGACTATCCATTCACTGACTACTTGATTCTACTAAATTAATAAAATACATCACATATATATATATATATATATATATATATATATTGCTGTGAAATCACCATTATTCGGGAACTAAGGTTTTCGAATCGAGCCCCAGCGTTGGGCCGCCCAGAGATGCTGTGAAACCTACAAAAAGCCTCACCAGAGTAAAAAAAAATATTCGAGCCTCTCGAATTGGGCACCAAGATTTGCTGTGATTCTCGCCCTGGTGAATCTCTTCTGATAATCGCCTCTTTACTCTTTCCGCCTCGGCTGCTCACCTAGCTAAAACTTTCATCCTCATTCATAAAAAAAAAACCAACACATTCCTACCACAAACATCAACGTTAACTCTATTTACATCAATATTCATAATACATCAAAATTTCAAAATTAAATTGTAGCATAAATTTCAGCACCATAAAACTTCAAGTTAAAATTTGTCATCATTTTAATTTGCATCCAGAATTAGAGTTCTTGTAAGATGCATACTAATTAAATAAACAATATTTGCAGACCTGGGTCTGAATAAAAGGGAGCATCGCCCACCCCTTTACGTTAATTTAACAGGTTAGTCTAATTGAGCTCAAAGACAGACCCAAATTCTCATCATAATCAAAAACATAAACCTGATAAATACTCCTTTCTACTTATACAAGAAAATTTTACCTTAAAATTAAAAATTTGTTGTTTATACAAATTTACTACTGTCCATTTTTTTATCAAACAAATTATAAAGATATTCAACACACACCAAAACATCTAAGATCGAACAAAATGCATAATTTACCTGAAGGATACTGCACTCGTGGCTTCAATGTACATCGTCCTTGCTCATCCCACCATTCCAGCTGGTTTATGTTTACGGCTTCAGATTCTGACCGCTTTTAAAATTTTTCTACACCACCATTCATCTAAATTGTTTCAGGGCTTCTCAGGAACTCATCTACGTATATCTAAATCTTGTTTTGTAGATCCAATCACGTTTACGAATAACACTTGATTACTCACTCCCGAACAAAATAGCAAAGAAATTCATAATTCGTTCACGCTATATTAAAAACTGCATACTTCAATGTATTTATTTATCGCTACTAATTTGGATAATTGGTACAGTAATACCCGCAAATATTACTAGACTTTATTACCTTATCTATCTTCTCTAAGTGTACTAATAACTTTTATTGTAGCACGTAATCACCACGTATTCTACTTAAAGTATTAAATAATCAAAAAATAAAGAGCAAAACTGTTTAAAGTATCGAATAAAATCAAAAATCTAAGAGAGCGAAACTCCTATAAACACGGGTTTATATAATGGCCCGCTTGCACGTCGAATTTGTCCCGCAACGGACAATTTTTAGAATTTCGCATTCTCTGTTCCCTTTCGACGGTCCGGCACAGCGATTCTACTGAAATTTGCACACGTTCAAGTTGAAAATCTAAGAATTTTCCACACGGCTCGCAACGCGTCCGCGAACGACTAACTAATTTTATACAGAAATTGTTATGTTTACACCTCTCATGTTTGCATCTTATTTCAACCAATCGTAGCCTTAGTGAAGCTTCGCAAATCACGCCTTTATTATCAGTGTCTCTGCTTTACACTTTTTATCCGTCCTTTTCTATCTTGGTCTGAGTGGTACAAATCGATATTCTTTACTATCTGTTATTTAAATCCACGTGGATTCCTATTTGAGTAAAATAACCTCTCATCTAGCATTTCCTGCTAAAACATCCGACCGTTTCCAATATACGTAGAATCTGCATGTTTATCAGCTCGAATTTATTAGAATTTGACATTTAAAAGTGTGCAGGTGTGCGCTCCTAATGAATGTTTTAAATATAATTCTCCGAGCTTTGTTTTCATGGTATTTTAACCTTGGATTTTCACAGGCTTTTATGCTTATTATATATTACTAATGGTTCAATTAACTCCAATTAAAATAATAATGAATGTCATTGACGTCTACCCTTTAATTTTTAGCGAATACCAATTAAATATTAATTATTATTTGTACACTTTGTTTAATACCCGTTAGTTAAAAATTGAATTAATTAATATATATTTCGCACGTAATTTCTATTTGTTTCTTTATACAGGGTGATTAAAATTATTTGATGTCGTTAATTAATTTTCTACCCTGGTCTAAATATATATATATATATATATATATATATATATATATTGATATGATAACACCGTACTCGGTATTATGACGTTTTACTTAACGCCACCGCTCTGTGTTCTCACTTCAAATTTTACTACTTTTATTATTATGCCACTCCTAGCCCTTTTTAATCTACACAGAGTGCACAACGTTACAATGATCAAATTCTCTTTCCACCCCTTTATGATTACCTATTTGAATTGATAAAACGAAGTCAATTAATTTCATATAATGAACGGAAATAATAATTACAATTTTTGAAATTCTTTAAATACACCCTTCAATCAATTAATATCATATGTATCATTTATCCCAAAATTTATATAGTTTCAATTCAATCTAAAGTCGCCAAAAACTACCTCTTTACAAAAAAATCTGGAACGTTCTAGACCTCTTTATGATATATTACGTAAGTTTAACGTATGCAACGTTTCTTGTTGACTTCATTACAAGTTTTGTATAAATTGAATAAATTCAGTATTAAAATTTAAATTGAAAAATATTTTAAAATTAAATAGACCTGACCTGTGATGTTGTTCGTGTTGTGGATCAACACCCCTTTGTTGTCTTCAATCGTCTACCAATGCTCTGCTTAGTTGAACCAGTATTTGAGTACAGTTACCCCTTGTTTTCCAAAAATTACCTCGTGCTTCTTTATTTTATATTTGTCTGCAAATGCTTTGAATCTCTTCCGTTAAATGCTTTCGACGCAGCTTAGAATTGTACCAGAATTGTACCAAAATTCGATTAGAATTGTCCCCTTAGAATCCACTTAGAATGAGAATTTTCCCCTTAGAATCCACGCAGCTTTGAATTATCCAGAAATACACCAGAAGTATTATTATCGACGCAGACTTGAAATGTCCAGTATTATTGTCGACACCGACTTGAAATATTATTGTCGGCCCAGATTTGAATTATTCAGAAATATACCACAATACTATCGTTGACGCAGACTTGACGTATTATTGTCGACGCTGATTTGAAGCCCTATCATTATAAATATTTAATTTAAATCAATTACCCAAATTCTACTCACGTTTTCTATAAAAAACGGCAAAAACTCTTCGTAATTGTTGCACTAGTATCACTGTAACATAAACTTGATATTCTATTATACTTTATTTATTTTACGCGTGGATTTTTGGTTAACAGTGTCACAGCTTCGACGTGCATCAGTTGTGAACTGAGTTGTGTTATCACTGCTCTGTTAAATAGCCTTTTCCCACTACATGTGGGCTGGGTTTTCAAGCAGTTCTGCAGATTATCTCAACCAACCAGGTCTTGTCTTCAATATTCCCTGTATTTTGAAGTGGTTTCTGATGTAATAAATTCGGATTTCCGTGTAATAGTGTTTATGTGCTATTGATACTTTGTTATTTTTGCCAGACGTTCAACTTTAGTGTGTTGTTTTGTGTAGATATCTCCTTGTGGATAATTGTACAAAATAAATGATGTAACTTTAATGCTGTTTTCGTTCATGTATTTATGCATCTTTGAAACTGCGTTTTCGTATCAAAGCGTTTATTGTTCCAGCGTAATTGCTGAAGCTTTGTTTTATCTTTTATCTTCGGCGTCTTTATTTTATAAATTGTAGAACACTTCTCAATTACATGTACGATCATTTCTCTTCTGAATACGCATTCTATTGTTGAAAGATATGCTCACTGGCATTACTTAAAATTAATAAAGCTCTATATACAGAGTGTTAAATGCTTGCTATTTACATAATGTATGAATTACCTATTTTTCTGCTGAATACGCGTTCTATTGTTGTAAGATATGCTTACTTGCATCGTTTAAAGTTAATTATGGTCTATATACAGAGTGTTAAATGCTTGCTATTTACATAATGTACGAATTACTTATTTTTCTGCTAAATAAATGCAGTTTTCTGATTCCTATTGCTATTTATTGTTACTACCTGACCCATGCTACTCAATACACCCCTAAACAACCCCTTATCGCAGCATATATATATATATATATATATATATATTGCTATGAAATTCGCCCCACAATTGGGGTTACCACATTTATTGCTGTGATATTTTACCCCGACTAGTTTACTGAATAAATCTTATTGAATCAAAGAAAGCAATTCTAGAACACAATATAATAATTGATAATATTTACAATACTCAAAATTTTTTTTTTGTACAAAATATCTACATATACCAGATTTATGCTTTTCTGAAAGCCAGCAAAAATATCTTTTAATTACATTCAGGGACCTTCGAACGTTCCAAAATACCTTCCCCTGATGACTCTTACAAATATACAATGCATAGCAAATATTAAATTGAAAACAGTCTTTGAATAATAAAGTGTATTAAAAATTGCTAACCTGGAATGGGTTGTAGAGTTCCATCCTAGTCTATGATCTGCATCCCCTTGCTGTGTCCGCTTTGCTTATTGGTATATTTTTGTTTGCGTTAAGACATCAACAAAATGCCGTCCCCATATAAGAATCGCCTCCCATAAATCGCTTCCAATTAAAATCGTACCAAATTAAAGTACATACAAAATTAAACGTCCCAATTTAGAATATGTCCAAATTAGAATATCAAACATCCCAAATTGGAATGTGTCCAAATTAGAATATCACCAAAATTAAACGTCCCAAATCACAATAGGTCCAAATTATACTATCACCAAAATTAGAAGCCCTGTTTTGTTAATATTAGAAATAAATTTAACTAAGTTGTTTAACCTTACGTCTGTCTATAGATCGGCTTATATTTCGTTGCACAAATTCTCGCACTTTTATTAAATCTCATTTGTTTAATTTCTACATCACTAATTACGTGAGTTTTTAACACCTTCGAACATAGTTGTTGTTCAGTTAAATATAGACTAAAATGTCGTTCAGTTTCTATCGTATATATAAGCCCTTTCTCCAACTGTTTTCATTGGCGTGTTTACAATCAAGGTCGTACTTTTGCCGTATCTGGCAGCTCGGAAGTTTTACAAATTACCTAGTTTAAATCTTCGACGAATGCTCTGTTCATCACGTCCGCATTCAGCATATTGCAGTATTATCCTAGGCTTTCCAACTTTTGGCTTTTAATTAACTCACGTATACGATGTTTGTTAATTTATTATATAATAGAACCGCCTGGTGTTTATTTGTTTTCCACAGAATATTGGTTTTCTAAACAAATGTGTTCTTCTCTAGTCACGTAACGATTTTCTAATAATGAATTATTTAGGATGTGTTTACGTTGATATTTTCGACGCAATTGTTAAATATTTGCAATGACAATTTATCAACGTTTCCCAATAATTTAATTTTGATGCAATCTTATCTTTTCTTGTAAACTATACTTAGACAAATATATGTTCTCATGCATTTAATTCCGTATATTTTATATACAGTGTCCTCATAATTGACATTATGTAGAATGACCTATTTACTCTTATAATTTCTGAAATTATTTGATTCTCTTAAAGTTAAAGTTGCTTATATTTATCTTACGATCCGTATGACTTAATCTACCCTTAAACTACCCTATTATCATAGCATTATATATATATATATATATATATATATATATATATAATGAATACATATATAAGGAAGTCTAAAGAATTTCTAAACTCATCTATGTTACTTAGAATATATGTGTCTCCTTATGTGATTGCTTTTGGGTATTTGCATACACATGCGTATTATCTTTGCAATGTATAGCGTGCATCTTTTTAAGAGCTACAATTAAAAATCCCTTTTAAATTAAAATATAGCTATGATTTTAGATCCATGTCCAGATCATTTTAACAGAGCAGGACAAAATTGTTATCTGTTTTCCGACGAAGTCGTAGAAAGTGAATTAGACTGGAAAGCTGCAAGTAAACACTGTAAAAAGTTGGGTGCTCTTTTGGCGGAAATGGAAACCATAGAAGAAAATCAGGATGTTGTTAGTTATATTCAGACACATAATTATCTAAGAGGTAAGTTAATTTAGTTAATTCGTTAGATTATGTAACATTATTTTGTAATGTTAACGAATAAAAAGATCAATTAATTAATTAAAATTCAATAACTTGCATAACTTATAGACAAAAATTCCACAGTAAATTACTTCATATTTTAGTTAGGCTCCCTTATAATAAAAGACCAGGGTTACAAATAGCTTCAGGCTAAACTATTATTAATTCCAGCGGTAGGTCATCATAATTTAAAGCTCTACCCTTGTAAATCATATACAATAAACTTAAAGCTTAGGTAGGTTACAGATTGACGAATCTGATAAAATTAAAATGGAATAGTACCTTTTAACGTAAATAAAGGAAATCAATTTTCTGTTTGAAAAGCTTAATCTTCTTAATATTTTCTTTGATTGACAGCGGGTTATAGAAAACGAAACATTATAAATAGCGAAAACTATTTCCAATTTGATTTGTTCAAAGATTGCAAGTAATTTTAAGTAGTCTGGAAACATCCATTGTATTTAAAATCCATTTCGGCTCAAGTGGGTTAACCGGTCTTTCGTTAATGGCAGACCACTGTCGCCATAGGTATGGTCCACATTTCAATAATTAAGAAATTCTTAGAAAATACAATAAATTTAAACCCTTAGAAAAATAATTGCTTCCGTGACCCTCATCTAAAAAGGGGTTGGATTTGGTTTCTGAAATCTTGTTTTGTGGGAGGTTCTGTTCAGTCATTGGATAACAGAAAATGACGTAATAATGGTTAGAGTAGGAATTATTCTATATAACTTAAGGCTTTATCCAAAAGCCAGGGGTTTTTCCAATGGGGCTGTCCGTGGTCAAGAAGTAGAAAGAAACGTAGTTCGCGTGTAGCGTTCTCTGGCATCGCAGATATAATATTTCACTTAGTATCACGATAGAAAAAAATTGGAAAGGAGTGATAACTCTTCCAGTTCGCGATGGTTATGCCCGTATGTTCGCGGATTTATAGTGATACAAGGTAAATAATAAAAAGCTTGTAGGCATGTGATGCACAAGTTAAGTGATATTGTCAATAAGATCCTGCCGGGTTCGTGTGCCACTCAATTATTTAAAAATTACAAACAGAAGCAACAAGCGAGATTCTCTCCCCCAATTTAAGAGCTGTTCTACGTTGGAAGGCAAGCCATCAAACAATGGACGATTTTTAGTAAGTAAGTTTTTATAGTTAAGTAGCATGACCAATTTTTAGTTAATTTATTTGTTAGGACGTTTTGGCCATAAACAGTAGGATTAATTTAGTGTAAGATTTATAATATAAGTTTTCGTTCATATACATGTGTTTGGGAATTACTTATGTACGCAAAATTTTCATAATTCCATATTCACCTATTCAATTAAAGTTCTAAATTAAAATCAATGAATGTAAGAGGTTCGCGTTTATTGCTCTGTTAATTAAATAGTTTTGTTTGCCGTTGATTAAGTCAGTAGTTTTTATTATTTTTTTATCATGGAAGTTGCATAAGTAGTAAAAAAAATAAGAGTTGATTACAAGAAACAATTGTCCTCCTTGAGATGACAAGTCTCTCAAGGTTTTGCACGAACATTTGGACATTCTCGATTTGTCTGGCGCCCTTGGTAATTGTCATTAAGCCACAATATTTATGAAAGGTAAGTGCCAAATTTTTTTGTAGTATCTTATAAATTAATTTAACCCTTTCTGCAAAATTTTAACCTTCTATATGAACCACGACCTACCGCTAGCTAGTGCCGGTGACCTTCCTTTAATTTTTGTTTTACAGGCCGCCCCCATTTTATAATTTTACTGGAAAATACATACGCAGTAGCTTTTCCGCCTGTAACAATTATTTGTTACAAATAACAATAAGTAGTCGAGTAAGTCATTTTTCTTTGCGAGTATTAATGGAGGAACAAAATTTATAAACGAAATTTATTAGTTCTTCATTGGGAGTCACCTGAGTTAACAATTAGTCTATCCTTGCAAAATAAAACACAATCAAATTATACTTAAATTCATACAGAATTAATGCTAATGTGTATTACAACACTCGCTATGTATTTTAAACATTGAGAAAGGCAATTGCTAAGATGCCGAAACATATGAGGGTTGGCTACTAAGTAGTCAAGTAAAAAGTCATGATATGTAATTTGACCTAAAATTCCAAGAATGATTAAGATTTATAATTATATATAAGATTGGTCAAAAACTACAATTAATATATATATATATATATATATATATATATGTGTGTGTGTGTGTGTGTGTGTGTGTGTGTGTGTGTGTGTGTGTGTGTGTGTGTGTGTGTGTGTGTGTGTTGACGTGATAAGGGGTCACGAGAGGTCATTGAATCCCAAACTCTAGAAATAGATTCCACCAAAATATAAAAGAATTCGGAAAAACTAGAAATTTCCGTAAATGCATGGTCACGCTCTGTATAACACCAGCGTACTTTTATTCATTGATGTGTATAAATGATCACCCTGTATGAATAAGCATATTGTAAATACATAACAACTAACGTATGCCGTATATGTAGAAATAATTATTTTTTTAGATACCCTAAAATGCAAATTGATCAATCTAAAATAAATAATTTCGTGTATTTAAAACTCCAATTTTAATCTTATTGTACTAAAATACGTTTTGACGTAAAAGCAAATATTTTCTATAAGAATAGCACGTAGTGTGAATTAAAAAGCAATTAAAGTTTAAATTAATTGCCTTTGTAGAACATAAAAATATTTTAAATAAAACATGTTCTCGTAATTCCGACAGGAATTCAGAAAAATAGTCATTTTCGTATGAACGAATTGATAAAGAAACGTTTATTCCAAAAAGCGGTTGGAACATTAAAAAACCCCAGAAAATATAATAGAAATTGATAAAAAATATTTATGATCTATCGCATTCACTGTATGATAGATGGAGCCCGCGAGCATTAACTGTAAGTATTAAATAAAGACGTACAGCACACATAAATCAACACTAACGAAGTAATAAAACGCGACAATTGTGAACGCTAATGAGGATTTCCTAGAATATTACGTAACATAGGCGTGTATTATTTAGAAAGAAATCACGAAAATACTACTACATTCTAGAAATTAGATAATTTTGGTATATAAATGAGAAATTTTATTAAAAACATTCATTCATGAACTCAATCGCAAAATGTTCATTTAAGTCGCGTAGACGTTATTTGAAGTATGCAATACACATACTGTAATTTAATATTTAAAATATAATAGTGAATAAAGAAGTATGTTTTAAACATTATGTGCACATAAATATGAAAATTATTAAATGTAATTATAAACAATGAAGATGAGAAATGCTTCGATATAAAAAGCTATTTAATAATACTGAGGGTGCACATTGGTTTCTAAATGAAGATTTAAATAATATGCAAGATTTTGTAAACTGGGATTTGAACGTCAATTTAAAATAAAGCCAAGAAGTCGAAGATATTTAATTGGAAAAGCGCTTCGTAGATTTTTACAAGTATACTTTTTTTTAAACATCGTTTATAACTAACACTTTTGTCATTTAGTTAAAATAGTTCAAGCATAATCATTTTATTTTTGTAAGGATCTTTACCCGAAAAGTTTATTATTAGAGTTCAAAACACTCTGACCTTTTAATAGATTACTGTTAAGGATTTTTCTGATCAAACAAACCCTACAAGCGTGAGAATAAAAAACCAAGTAAAATATCATTCATGTGAGAAGAGATTTAGTTCTGTAAATTTAAATAAGGTAAGGCACATTTTTTTATAATTAAGTAAATAAGTACTTGTTAAAAATAATTTGATGTTTGAAAAAAAATGCTGTAAATGTTCTATCTGCTTTTGTATGAGAGAAAATATTTTATGTATAAATGCTTTGCGATATTGCTAGGTTTAATTTCATTTTATAAATTCCAACAATTCCGTTGAGTTAGCCAGGCAAAGTTAGACAGGAAGGTAAGTGAATAGTTTCAAATTTTATAATTTGCTGTATCTGTATCACAGCACTCTTTTAGCGAGGCGTTGTCACAGCACTCTTCTAGTGACACCTCAACGTGCGGCGTTCACAGCAATATATATGTATATATGTATTGTAGCGGGCTACTACTACCGCGTCTCACTGTTTTAAAACAAGTAATAACAAGAGTCTTTATTAATCACTGTTCACAAGTCTAATTAACAGTATATGCCTTATTTACAGATGTATTAACAATTAAGCACTATCACACTAATGAATTTACAAGCACTAATATCTTCTTAAACTAGTTGCTTAACTATAATTCTTCTTAGCAACACTAACACAACTATTATAATTTATTTATTACACTTTTGTCTATTTATGTATTCTACAAGCTGCATGTACATTAGACACTTTCAGCTCATATAAATTTATGTATACTCTCGGACTTCCAAAAGCTCAACTATTTTTACTTTACACGATATAATTTATATTCGACAATCTGATATAGACTAGCCTCTTTGCTTCCTCATCGGTCTTATTTATACCCTGGATTAAAAAGGATGACTCATTCTCCAGAAATTACTAGAAAAATCTCGGTCTCTGTAGAATATGCAGTGTTTACGGCGCTTTCGTGTGTTTGACGGGTTGCCTAATAGTAGCTCGCAACAGTATAATAATAATCAGCAGTTCCTGGATTTTGGTCATCAAAATAATATGTAATTTATATGTATAATATCTTTTTAGTCAGTATAATAAAATAATTCATAAATATGGAATAAATTATATCAGCTTTTTTTTGTTAAGACGCGTTTCGGTCAGCGACCATTTTCAATTACAATTGTCTGTAGTGTAATTAAAAATACTAATAAAATATTTATACAACCCTAAACTTCTTTTTTGAAATGAGTATGATCATAAATTGTAGGATGGTATATATAATTCTTAAAATATAATATATATTGTTGCCTTGTTAGCAATGTACATTTTAAAACATTGACTTATGATCAAACTTGATCCCGATTCTGTCCCTAGCTTTTATATTTGGAATAAACCTATGCATCAATCTGCCTGTGGTGGCGTTATTCTACCTCTCCTCTCACTGACTAATCGATCTCTTCCGCAGCTTACTCTTAATTAACGACTTTGATATAAGTAATATGACGAACGGAACTCCCCTGTGGCTGCCTCCTTAGCCAACTCGTCGGCCCTATCGTTCCCTTTACATCCCTGGTGTGAACTAACCCAAAAGAACTTCAAATCTCGAAAGCCCAGTGCCATGCGCGCTATCCTCCAGACATCCCCCTGAAGGTCAGTCGAAGTAAGCATATTCGACAGAGCTACTAAAGAGGATTTGCTGTCCCAGATGATAGAGTACCCGCTCGCGCCGGAGTGGTTGACGACATACTCTATAGCTTAGAGCCACCATTTCGCATTGAAAGACATAAGCATCTAGTCCACAGCAACAAACAGGTAGGCCTACACAAAGAAAGAACCCATTTAGTCTCCAGCTAAAAAACGTGCATTGCTTTTGAAATACGATGACGAATAATGTAGAAAATATTTCGACGTACAAGCTGCAGAATCAAATTTAACATTGGTTAAAATGACACGAATTCAAACTGCAAATCCTCGCTTATCGAAACGTGATTACGAAAACTGAAAAACACGGTTTTATCGGATAGTTCAATACACTATGTAGACAAATGTTTAGATGGAAAACACATAAGAATCAATTATACGCTATCGGAATGTTTAGCAAATTAAAGGTTACCTAAAACGGGATATAAACTATTTTAATTGTAGCATAAGCTTGTCATTTCAAAGCAACTAGATTTAAGTTAAGGAATTATTAGAGAGCGTATTTATAATTAATTATGTTGAAGGATTTAACACTAGCAACGGAATTTATTCGAGCGGGTATTGAATTAACAAAGGAAATTTTAAAAGCAAAATTGGAACGTAACAAATCCCCACCCTCCCCAGCAAAATTAACAGATCGGAGTGGGAAAACAAAAGTACGGAAGTGTGCAGGACCAAAAAAAAAGAAAGAGAAAAACCCTAACAAAAAAAGTTTCGCTTATAAACTAAAAGGAAATTCGTTACGAAAACCAAACAAAAAGAAAACAGAAAAAGAAAAAAAAACACCCCAAAATTAAAAAAGAGAACTCTCATCTGGCTCGAAGGACCAATAATAGAAAGAGAGGGAAAAAAAGAAGGTAGGAAGGGAAGCAAGCAACGGGGACTAAGATGGAACGGCATCAACACTGCTAAAAATTCGGAGGACGGATATTTTTAGTGAAGAAACAATAAAGTCTTCAACGTCAGGAGAAGAAATTGGTGTCTCGCGACAAAACCAAAGTAAGAAAAGTAACGAGGAAAAAACCAACAGTACAAGCCAAAACAGGACCCAAACGTCAAGCCTCAAGTAAACAAAGGGATCATAAGGAAGAACGTGAGAAAGAGAGGGAGAGCGCTGGCAAAAGGAAACTATGTACTACAAACTGTGGTAACCAAAAATCGTAACCGAAGAACCAAAGAAAAGAAATGCAGACTAGTCCTAGTCGGCTGAGTCGTGGTTTCCGAAGAAAAAAAACGGACTAGAAAGCACCTACCACAGGAGCGGATGGACGAAACACAATCAGTATAGGGACCGACAGCAAAGAGACCAGCAAAAAGATAGGGAAAGGAAAGTGGGACGAAAGAAACAAGAAAAAGAAAGAAAAAACCAAAAAGAATAACACCAACACCAAGTACAAAGCCCAAAAACAAAACTAAAATCGTACAAAAGAAAATAAAACAGAATCCCAGTGTAGTTATGTATGAGTAGGTGTGGGCGTGTGCGTGCGTGTGTTTGTGTGCGTGGGGTGTAAGAAGGGTGTGTATATGTGTTATGCGTGTATAAAGTGTGCGTGTGTGTACATATTGGACCGCTGTAGTCGTCTCTTACGACAGGCAGGTCGTACCATGGGACTATTCTATTCCCAGACCCACACGGGGCCAAGGAGTACAAGGAGAGAACGGAGGAAAGAAGAACCAAGAAGAGAACGGAAGAAACAAGAACCTAGTAGACCTGTGTGTTTATGAAATGGGTGGGTGTATGTGTGTATAAAGTGTGTGGGTATGGATTGGACGTATATAGTGTGTGTGTGTGTGTGTGTAGTGTGTGTGTGTGTGTGTGTGTGTGTTGGACCGCTGTAGTCGCCTCTTACGACAGGCAGGTCGTACCGTGGAACTATTCTATACCCGGGCCCTCACAGGTTCAAGGAGTACAAGGAGAAAACGAAAGAAAGGAGAACCAAGTAGAACTGTGTGTCTATGAAGTTTGTGGGTATATGTGTGTGAGTATGGATTGGCCTTGTATAAAGTGCGTCTGTGGATGTATGTGTTGGACCGCTGTATTCGCCTCTTACGACAGGCAAGACGTACCATGGGGCTATTCTATTCCCGGACCCACACGGGTTAAGAAAAAGAAAGAAAACGTAAGAAAACCTAGTAAAACAGGGAAGTAAAACAAAATCGTAACGTCCAAAAATCAAAATCTAAGGAGAGCAAAGTCGGCATAATAATCTGGGGCGCGAAGACTAGATATTGGGCTTAAGGCGTTTACGCCGCCAGAAGGAGAACAAAACGAGATCAAAGACATTATGACTTCATCGACCAACATCTTCAGGTTCTGCATCAGTATAGACAAATTTCTGCCTGTTATGGGCAGTTTTCCGTTAGATAGGAATAGCAGGGGTGTAGTAGTTGTAGCACGGGGTATAGGCGGTGGCAAGGGTATTTTAGAAAATTCAAAACGAGTTAAGGAATAAAGTTGTCTATACTGATGTAGAACCTGAAGATGTTGGTCGACGAAGTCATAATGTCTTTGATCTCGTTTTGTTCTCCTTCTGGCGGCGTAAACGCCTTAAGTCTAATATCTAATCTTCGTGCCCCAGATTCTTATGTCGACTTTGCTTTCCTTAGGTTTTGATTTTTTGACGTTACGATTTACTTCCCTGTTTTACTAGGTTTTCTTTCGTTTTCTTGCTTTTTCTTAACCCGTGTAGGTCCGGGATAAAATAGCCCCGTGGTACGACCTGTCGTAACACGCGACTACAGCGGTCCAACACACACACACACACACACACACACATACACATACACATACACATACATACACATACACATACACATACACATACACACACACACACACACTTTATACACGTCCAATCCATACCCACACACACACACACCCACACACCTCATAGATACACAGTTCTACTTGGTTCTCCTTTCCTCCGTTCTCTTCTTGGTTCTTCTTCCCTCCATTCTCTCCTTGTACTCCTAGACCTCGTGCGAGTCCGGGAATAGAATCGTCCCACGGTACGACCTGCCTGTCGTAAGAGGCGACTACAGCGGTCCAACACATACACACACGCACACTTTATACACGCATAACGCATACACACACCCTTCTTACACCCCCTCGCACACACACATACACACACGCACGCACACGCCCACACCTACTCATACATAACTACACTGGGATTCTGTTTTATTTTCTTTTGTACGATTCTTATTTTTCCTTTTTTGGGTTTTGTATTTGGTGTTGGTATTATTCTTTGTGTTTTTTTTTTCTGTTTTTTCGTTCCACTTTCCTTTCCCTATCCTTTCGCTGGTCTTCTTTGCTGTCGGTTCCTATACTGATTGTGTTTCGTCCATCCGCTCCTGTGGTAGGTGTTTTCTAGTCCGTTTTTTTCTTCGGAAACCACGACTCGGCCGACTTTAGGACTAGTCAGCATTTCTTTTCTTTGGTTCTTCGGTTACGATATTTGGTTACCACAGTTTGTAATACATCTTTTCCTTTTACCAGCGCTCTCCCTCTCTTCCTCTCGAAATACGGTGACGACTAATGTAGAAAATATTTCGACGTACAAGCTACGGAATCAAATTCAACATTGGTTCAAATGACACGAATCCGAACTGCAAATCCTCGCTTATCGAAGCGCGATTACGAAACTGGAAAACACGGTTTTATCGGATAGTTCAATACACTATGTAGACGAATGTTTAGAAGGAAAACACATAAGAAGCAATTATACGCTATCGGAAGGTTTAACAAATTGAACTTTAATGCTTTTGCTTTTGTACTTAACGTTTCAATTTTGCTTTTAAAATTTCGCTGGTTAATTCAATACCCGTTCGAATAAATTCCGTTGCTACTGTTAAATCCTTTAACATAATTAATCATAAATACGCTCTCTAATAATTCCTCAACTTAAATCTAGTTGCTTTGAAACGACAAATTTATGCTACAAATAAATAGTTTATATCCTGTTTTAGGTAATTGAAGGTTACCTAAAATAAGATATAAACTAGTTAATTGTAGCATAAACTTGTCGTTTCAAAGCAACTAGATTTAAGTTGCGGAATTATTAGAGAGCGTATTTATGATTAATTATGTTTAAGGGCTTTAACAGTAGCAACGGAATTTATTCGAACGGGTATTGAATTAACCAGCGAAATTTTAAAAGCAAAATTGGAACGTAAGTACAAAAGTACAAAAAGCAAAAGCATTCAAGTTCGAAACTTTTCTAGTAAGGATTTTACCAGAACAAACATTGGCGAATCTAATTTCAAATTTGGTTTATCCCTGGGTATGTTAGAAAAGGAAAACAAGTCACATACATGTGTCGGGATACTTATCTTGTCATCCCTCGGAAGCGAATTGACACAGCATCGCAGCGGTAGCCAGCAACAACCATGCTACTACCGTAATTACAACGGCAGTCTACATGCAAGAGCAGTTGATCTACATCAAGGAATAATCGGGCTACGCAACAAGCAATTCAGCCTCCAGCTAAGAGCGATACACGCCAAATCTACACATTTGGTAGAGAAGAAACGTGCATCGCTTTTGGAGTAACAGAACGAGTAGTTTTACAAGTCAACGCACAAGTTGCAGAATCAAAATTTAAAAGGAGTTCAAAATAACACGAACTCGAAAAGCAAACATCCGCGTTATCGAAACGCGATTGAAACTGGGAAACACGGTTTTACCGGAGAATAGTAGGATATATTCTTTCGACAAATCTTTAGGTGGGAAACCCACTAGAACGCAATTATACGTTATTGGAAGGTATAACGCGCTCAAGGATACCTGAACAGGATCTTGGCTAATTAATTGTAGCATAAACTTGTTTCAAAACAACTAGAGTTACGTTGAAAAATTCTTAGAAAGTGTATTTATTATTAATTATGCAGAAGGATTTAACAATAGACATGGAATTTATACGAACGGATAATGAATTAACAAGGAATTTGAGTTAAAAATTATGGTAAAGCGAGCTTATCTGAACAGGTACAATATATCGTGTAATGTTGGAGAATTTAATACTAGAAAAGGAATTCATGTAAATAAAATAACTAATTATTGCCGAAAATGAACGTAACAAATAATTAATTTAGCAAATGTCTAAATGTTGGGGGATCCTTGGTAGCCAGAGGCTGCTTAACGCTCTTCACATACCACTAAATCTCGGTAAAATAGGGTATATAATTAGGAAACAACAGAAGAGGAACCGAGCTGTATCTAGGTTGAGGGAATTTCAGGGAACGGTGTATGCTAGCTCACAATAGAAATAAGTGACGGTACGCGTGCAACCAGTTTCAAGACGGAATACCTAATGACGAAGAAATAATTGCACTTGAATCTATCTGATGATTATTATAAACAACTACGGGTGTTGGTTTTAAAATATTTTCAAATAATGTTGATTGTTCCAAAGGATATATTAAAAACTATTAATTCGGCAAATGTTCAAGTGTTAGAGGATCTTGGTAGCCGCAGGTTGCTTAACTCTCTTCACATACTACTGAATATCGGGAAAATAGGGTTTATATTTGTAAACAATAGAAGGGAACCGAACTGCATCTAATAAGAAAGAGCAGTTGCTATATTCGAAGACAACAAACATAGTAACAAGGAGAAAATTGTTGAAAGCATATGTGTGGAGCACAGCACAGAACGTCTATGAAATAGGGGCAGTAGGAAAAGCAGACAGAAAGAGATAGAAACCTTCTGGAATGTTGTGCTTCAGATGTATGAGGATGATAGCATGGACAGACAAAGTTAATAACAAATAAGTTATAGAAATAGTGGGGGAATAAAGATGTCTGTGGAAAACAAGAAAAAATAGGAGAAATTAGAAGGGCAGGATACGTTCTAAGGCATTTTTGGAGAATATTGCATGATATATTACAAGCAGGGTTAGGAAAAACAGTTAAGAAGTAGACCTAGATCAGACTATTGCACACACATAGTGATAGATGCAGACTGTACAAATTTTAGGGAAATGTGTAGGTTAGTTCAAAATAGCAAACAATGAGGGTACGCGTCTAATCAGTTCCAGGACTGAAGACCTAATGATGATAATGAATTGTAAGTTACCAACATAAAAATGAAAAACGCGACTCCACTTATTAAATGATAATTTAACATGTAGTAGCAATGAAAACTGCACATTTAAAAGCAATTTCTACTGTATCAATAATTATAGCAGGGATATTGATATTGTTTAGGAAAAAGGAAGTGGTAAGTCACCACCATGGTTAAACAGACACGATAATGTGTATTTAATAGAGGACTTTAATGCCATTAATGACATTGCACCCTACCGCAATTTCCTTCGTATGGATCAAGAAACATTTAGTGCACTTATAAAAAAATTAGGCCTCGCATTAAAACCTTGGTTGTTTGTTGTACTGGCAGTTTTGAAATATATTTATTGCTGCAAAAAAAATAAGCTCAGTTCTATCACGTACAATGCAACTTTAGTTGCACCAACCGATTCAAAATTTTCTAAAAACGCAAGCGTGCTTAAAATATTGCGTCTTGCATAACATAATGTCACGTGGTCTTTAGATCGCTTGATATTATAATAATAATAATGGTCTTTATTGCAAATTTAACAATTTACAAAAATAATTTTCCAAAGCAAAAGGCGAAGTTCAGATGCTTTCACATAGTTGAGAGCCCTGTTTTCCACTTAACCATGTTATGTAAGATGCAATATCTCACGCCTGCTTGCGTTCTTAGGAAGTTTTGGATCAACTGGTGAAATTAAAATGGCACTGCACAAAAAAGAACTGTCTGCCGTCTGCCTGCTTTTCTTTTCCTTTTCCCAATCATTATTAATTTCTCTGATGTAGTTATTGATACAGTAGAAATTGCTTGTACATATTCAGACCTATGTGAACTTAGCACCCGACTATGATAAAAATTGTTTTCATATATGCATTCGATTAAGCTCATTTTGTACCCGTTTGTACCGTTTTTTACTTCATTTGTACATCAAACTGGTAAAAGTTACAGGGGGTAAAAAATGTTAGATGTTACTCCTATTTTGAAAATTCGGTACAAACACTTCCTTAAGGGTACAAACGAAACGGGCGGTGGAACAAACGGGTACAAACAATTACGAAACAGCACCCGCTTGCGCATTTAAGATATCTCTAAATATGGCGGAGTTAGGTATTACCCCTATTTCGAAAATTTGGTACAAACACCCTCTTAAGGGTACAAACGAAACTGGCGGTCGTACATACGGGTACAAACGATTTCGAAACAGCACCTGCTTGCGGATTTAAGATATCTCTAAAAAATGGCGGAGTTAGGTGTTGCCTCTATTTTAGAAATTCGGTACAAATACCCCCTTACGGGGTACAAACGAAACTGGTGGCGGTACAAACGGATACAAACGATTATTAACTAGCACCCGCTTGTGCATTTAAGATATCTTTAAAAATGGCGGAGTTAGGTGTTACCCCTATTTTGAAAAATCGGTACAAACACCCTCTTAAGGGTACAAACAAAACTGACGGTGGTATAAACGGGTACACACAATTACAAAACAGCACCCGCTTGCGCATTTAAGATATCTCTAAACATTGCGGAGTTAGGCGTCACCCCTATTTTCAAAATTCGATACAAACACCCCCTTAAGGGTACAAACGAAACTGGCGGTAGTACAATCGGGTACAAACGATGCTTCATCGAATGGCATTTAGAAAATTTCTGTATCTCCAAGTCGGGTGCTGATGATTTTTTTACCCCCTGTAACTTTCACCCCTTTGAGGTACAAACGAAATAAAAAGCGGCACGAACAGGTACAAACTGAGCTTAGTCGAATGCATATATGAAAATTTTTTTTATCAAAGTCGGGTGCTAAGTTCACATAGGTCATATTCAGGTATCTTGCTATAACGTTTGAAATTATCATTTAATAAGTGAGAATTGCGCACTTTTCATTTTTATGTTGGGAACTTGCAATTCAGAATCAAAATATTGCACAGCGTGTATGTAAAACGTCCAGGAAGACGCAATGCGGTATCTATCTTATTGCATAACTCAGGCATTGCATAATATCAAGCGGTCTTAAGAAATACTAAGATATAGAAATGTTGACGAATATTATTGTTGCGATCCACTATTAGGCAACCCGTCAAACATACAAACGCCCGGGGCACAGCGTATTCTTCAGCATTTGAGAATCCTTCTACAAAGTTCTAGATAATGAGTCATATCTTAATGCAGGGTATATATAAGGCCGCTTATGAATGTAAGAGTTAGTCTATTCTTGAATGTCTAATATAAATTATGTCGTTGTAAAGTAAACGTAGTTGAGTTTTTAGAATATATACATAAATGATATGCTGTGTCTAATGTGCATGCAACTTGCAGTATACATAAATAAATAGAAGTGTATAAACAAATAGTTGTGTTAGTGTTGTTAATGAACTTATGGTAAAGGAGTTAATTTAAGAAGATATTAGTACTTGTAAATTCATTAGTGTAATAGTGCTTCATTGTTGAGTGGACTGAAAACATCTATGAATAAGGCATATACTGTTAATTAGACTTGTGAACAGTGAGCAATAAAGACCATTATTATTACTTGTTTTAAATTAAAGAAACGCGGTAGGAGTAACCCGTTACACTGGTGTCAGGCTGTGTTGGGTGATTAATTAAGTCTAAAGACATTTAAGTAGTTTGTATATGCCTGTTACAAGAAACCAAAGTAAGATGGAGGCAGAGACTTTAATGAATTTCCTTAAGGATTTTAAATCCGGTATGGAGGAAAAGTTAAGCGAAAATACTACGAAATTAGAGGAAAAGTTTAGTGACAATGCTGAGAAAATGGAGGAGAGGTCGGCTAAACTGGAAGTGACACTAAAAGAAAAGTTGAATGAAAGTACAGCCACGTTAGAACAAAGATTAATGGAAAGTTCCATTGCATTGAAAGAAGATTTCACTGAACAGGTAAAAACAGTTGAGCAAAAGTTGGATAATAAATTGGTAAAAATGGAAGAAGATGTGATGAGGCTTCAAGAACAAATGATTTCACTAACAACGCGACCACTTGAATTACCAAGCCAGTTGTTAATCAGAACATTCCAGAAATAAGAACCATGGAAAGAAGCGAGTCAATTCCGTCTAAATTTAAAGTAAAACCACCTACATTCGATGGTAAAACACCTTGGCCCACATATTTGAAACAATTTGAAGCTGCTGCAATAGCCAACGGTTGGTGCAACAAAGAGAAGGCCATCTTCTTAATAGTGGCCTTACGGGGGGAGGCTCTTAACATCTTACAAACGATTCCCGATCACCAGCAGAATGATTACGGCCTCTTAACATCAAAGCTTGAGATGAGATATGGAGATGCTCACCTTCAACAGGTTTACCACGCACAAGTTAAGAACCGCTCGCAAAAGACAAGTGAAAGCCTGCAAGAATTCGAAGCTGACATTGCCAGGTTAGTTAGATTGGCATATCCAACGGCACCAGATAGCTTCCTCGAACAACTTGCTGTCCAAACATTTGTGGATGGCGTTAAGGATGGCGAAATACAGCAAGCGCTAAGACTAGCACGGCCAAAAATGTTGATGACGCACTGGCCCATGCGCTTGAATTTGAAGCAGCTAAGCAGACATCACACAGGATGGGTCACAAAGTTCGGTCTGCCTTAGAGGAACCTGGTCAAGCTCAGAACAGCATAGATGAAATAGTCAACCGTGTGGCGGAAAGGCTCGAACTACAACGACCGCGGCGATTGCGTCTGCGATGCTGGAACTGCGGTGAAGTTGGTCACATACAGAGACGCTGTACTCAACCAAAAAAACAACCGGTTGAGCAGCAGGAAAACTAAAGCAAGTCGACGTAAGGGGGCGAACGTCGACAGCACAACGTAGTGCCCCGGAGATTATCATCCGTGCTGCATCGTCAATGGGGAGTCTGGACAGCATTTATATCGATGGAAGAATTAATGGTGGGGGTGTCCGATTACTAGTGGATACAGGAGCGACAAGGACTATTGTGAGACCAGATTTAGTTGGTCGTGGAAAAGTGCTACCTGTATCGGTGTGTCTTCGAACGGCAAGTGGTGAGAAAATTTGTACTCACGGAGAGACTGCCGTTATGTTGACAATTGGGGACAAATTAATTAATCATCGAGTGTTGGTAGCTGAAATTACAGAAGAAGTGATCTTGGGAATGGATCTCATGAGAGAATATGGGTTTCATGTAAACATGAAAAAAATGTGCTTCGGATAGATGATGATGAGATTCCATTTCAAGGTAGGAGTAACCAGACGATGCAAGTTCGAATGATTTGCGATATGAAAATACCCGAGAAGGCGGAAATGATAGTAATGGGACGCCCGGATGGTACGCTCCGGGAAGGACAAGTATGCATGATGGAAGCAACTGAATCGGGAATGGGTCAGGAGGGACTTCTGATTGGAAGAACGCTGGTAAAGTCTCGAAATATGGTACCAGTAAGGGTGCTGAACATTAATCCCCATACAGTGACCCTGAAGAAAGGCATGATTGTGGGAAGTTGCATTCCAGTATGTCATATTAAACGTTGTGTGGACGACACGAAAATAAACCAACCAACGGTTGCTCACAGAAATTGCTGGATATGTTGATACCCTCGTGTCAAGGATTAAATGGCGACCAACTGGGCAAGGTAAAAGAACTGGTCGGACGATATCGAGGTGTGTTTGCACTGGATGATAGTGAGAAAGGAAGGACGAATGTTGTGCAACACAAGATCAATACTGGAGATGCGCAACCGATAAGACAACACCCAGGCGGCTTCCTTTGGCAAAACGTAAGGAAGCTGAGCAAATTATCACCGATATGGAAGAACAGGGAGTGATTGAACCTCGAATAGTCCATGGGCATCCCCGGTAGTGCTTGTCAAGAAAAGGACGGGTCGACAAGGTTTTGTGTAGACTACCGGCGGCTTAATAATGTGACAAAGAAAGACAGCTATCCTTTGCCCAGAATTGATGACACCTTAGATACTCTATCCGGATCTAAATGGTTTTCGACCTTGGACTTGAAAAGCGGATACTGGCAGGTAGGCTTGGAGCCAAACGATAAAGAAAAGACTGCCTTTACAATTGGAACTGGATTATGGCAGTTCAAGGTCATGCCATTTGGATTATGCAATGCTCCTGCTACTTTTGAACGATTGATGGAGTCGGTACTGCGTGGACTGTCCTGGAAGACATGTCTGGTGTACCTGGACGACGTGATAGTGTTAGGTCGGTCTTTGAAGAACATCTTAAGAACCTAGAGGAGATATTCCAAAGATTACGGGGGGCAAACCTTACATTGAGCCCCAAGAAGTGTCACCTGTTTGGAAAAGAGGTGAAATACCTAGGACATGTCGTTTCGGAGACCGGAATAAGAGCTGACCCTGACAAAATAAAAACGGTACAGAGTGGCCTACACCAGCAGATATACACCAACTACGCAGTTTTCTAGGATTGTGCACATATTACCGACGTTTTATACTTGGGTTTGCGAACATTGCCAAACCGTTAACAAAATTAACCGAAGATGGACAAGAATATGATTGGAATGACGACTGCCACAGAGCATTTGAACAACTGAAACGGCTACTAGTTACAGCACCAATTTTGAGTTATCCACGGATGGAGGGGAAATTTGTGTTGGATACCGATGCCAGTAACACAGCTATAGGAGGCGTTCTTTCTCAAGTGCAGGACGGACAAGAAAAAGTTATTGGGTATTTCAGCAAGGTCTTGTCGCGGCCAGAAAGGAACTATTGTGTGACAAGAAGGAGCTGTTGGCCGTCGTCAAATCCGTAGAGCACTTTTATAAGTACTTATACGGCCGTAAGTTCCTGTTGAGAACAGACCATGCTGCACTGAAATGGTTATTGCAGTTTCGAAATCCTGAAGGGCAAGTGGCAAGGTGGATAGAGCGGCTGCAGGAATATGACTTTGATACAGAACATCGTGTAGGAACTAGCCATCGGAATGCAGACGCTCTATCAAGGAGACCTTGTCCGATGGACTGCAATCATTGCTCCAAGATGGAAGAGAAAATAAGTGTCATCCATAGAATGACGGTAACCGATGATACTTGGCAACTCGAAAGAATACGAGAAGACCAGGAGAATGACGCCGAATTGGGACGTATTATTGAGTGGAAAAATAGAGGACAACGACCAGCTTGGGAAGAAATTAGTATTTCAAGTAGGAGCCTGAAGGCATACTGGGCACAGTGGGACTCCTTGATGATGGAAAATAGAATCTTGAAACGACGCCTGGAATTTGAAGATGGCACTGAGAGACTTCAAGTGATAGTGCCAAGAAGCAGAGTGCCGGAGGTGTTGCAGCACTTGCATGATGGTATTTCCGGAGGGCACTTTGGCGTGAAAAGAACTCTCGAAAGAGTGAGAGAAAGATTTTATTGGGTGAACTGCAAAGAAGATGTGAAGGAGTGGTGCCGGAAATGTGAATTGTGTGCCTCTGCAAATGGCCCGGTCACAAAACGGAAAGCCCCAATGAGACAGTATAACGTGGGAATCCTTTTGAGAGGGTAGCCATTGATATAGCTGGTCCGTTTCCTGAATCAGAGAAAGGAAATAAATACATCTTGGTTGCAATGGATTATTTTACCAAATGGCCGGAGGCATATGCTATACCTAACCAAGAAGCCGAGACGGTTGCAGATGTACTAGTCAGGGAGTTGTTTTGTCGTTTTGGAGTTCCGTTGGAATTACACTCCGATCAAGGTCGAAACTTCGAATCGGCGTTGTTTCAAAACGTCTGCAAGCATCTTGGAATCAGGAAGACTAGAACCACGCCACTTCATCCCCAATCGGATGGAATGGTTGAAAGAATGAACAGGACGTTAGGGAAGTACCTGACCAAAGTTGTCTCTGAACATCAACGAGACTGGGACCAATATTTACATTTGTTCCTACTGGCGTACCGATCTTCGGTACATGACAGCACAGGATACTCGCCCGCTTGCGTAATGCTAGGACGTGAATTGCGGCTACCATGTGATCTTCAGTTTGGATTTAAACCTGGAGAAGAGATCGCAGGTGAAGATTACGTTAGTAAGCTTCGTGAAAGATCAAATAGTATTCACGAAAACGTCCGAAAGAATATACAGGCAGCAAGCGATCGAATGAAATCACAATATGACACGAGAGCGCAAGAAGGTGGTTATCAACCTGGAGATTTAGTGTGGTTGTACAATCCACAAAGAAAACGTGGATTGTCGCCAAAACTACAAAGACAATGGGAAGGGCCGTACGAAGTGTTAAAAGGATTAATGATGTAGTGTACCGGATCAGAAGATCCCCGTGGTAAACCGAAAGTGGTACACTTTGACCGTTTAACATCCTACGCTGGCAACAACCAGGAAGACTCGAATAATGATATGGTGTTCGACAAGTTATTAATCATGAGCCAAATGTAGATTTTGAGAGCTTTATGGCGGCATATGGTGGTTCCGCTAAGGCGAGATTTGGCGTTGTTGTTGAAAAACAGCAAGATCTGTTTAGAGCACCAGAAGAGTATTCCCTTGCACATTGCGTAGCTCAAGATTTGGCAATGTCAAGGGAATAGCTGTTGTTTTCAAGAAAAGTTTGGACGTGTAGATGAATTAGTACAACAGCAGCCAACTGTAGGAAAAGCTTTAGGTTCTTCAAGATAACAATCGTTATGTTTACTATCTGGTCACCAAAAATTCTTCATGGCAGAGACCTAGTTATGGACATCTATGGGAGGCTTTGCTAAATCTTAAGGCGCAGATGATGGAAAATGGAGTAACGAGACTAGCGGTGCCCAAGCTGGGCTGTGGACTGGATCGCTTGGATTGGAGGATAGTCCGAAATATGCTAGAAGTAGTTTTCCAGGAACCAACGTCCAGGTTCTTGTTTGTTGTTATCAACCGGTTGCCTACCAAGACCATGAAAAGAGTGTTGACTGTTACTTCCAACGACGCGGTGGATGCACCAGAGGAGATAGCTGCCGATACCGTCACCAGTCATCGAATTGGCGTCAAGATGGATTTACAGTTACGAGACGTAACGGTTTTAAAGAGGGGCAGTGTTGCGATCCACTATTAGGCAACCCGTCAAACATACAAACGCCCGGGGCACAGCGTATTCTTCAGCATTTGAGAATCCTTCTACAAAGTTCTAGATAATGAGTCATATCTTAATGCAGGGTATATATAAGGCCGCTTATGAATGTAAGAGTTAGTCTATTCTTGAATGTCTAATATAAATTATGTCGTTGTAAAGTAAACGTAGTTGAGTTTTAGAATATATACATAAATGATATGCTGTGTCTAATGTGCATGCAACTTGCAGTATACATAAATAAATAGAAGTGTATAAACAAATAGTTGTGTTAGTGTTGTTAATGAACTTATGGTAAAGGAGTTAATTTAAGAAGATATTAGTACTTGTAAATTCATTAGTGTAATAGTGCTTCATTGTTGAGTGGACTGAAAACATCTATGAATAAGGCATATACTGTTAATTAGACTTGTGAACAGTGAGCAATAAAGACCATTATTATTACTTGTTTTAAATTAAAGAAACGCGGTAGGAGTAACCCGTTACATTATTTTTAAGTGAGGTTATTTTTTATTCAAAACTGTATAAAATTAATACTCATACATTGTTACAAAACCGAGAATAAATGAATGTGTGTTGTTATTGATACGTTCCAAGACAATCTTTAAAAATACTTTTCTCCAAAAGAGCTCATCATAAGAAACTGAATAAAGTGAACTTTACGCCATCATAAATATTTTAAAAAATCTAGATTATTAATCGATTGAGAGTTATTTGCCCTTTGGCATTAAGAGATGAATCCCAAATTTCATTCAATTGTATAAAAGAACACTAGTAGCAATACGCCAAATTTGAAAAAATCGCTTAAGGTCGCTTGACATTATGCTATGCAAGACAATATTTCACGCGCGTTACGCTGTTATAAAATTTTAGACCAGCTGATGCAATTAAAATTGCATTGCGCGCGATAGAACTGAGGCTATTTTTCCTGCCAGAATAAATAAATTTCGGAATTGTCAACACAACAAAAAATAACGTAATCCAAGGTTTTGATGGGACGCCTAATTTTATTTATAAGTGCATTAAATTTTTCTTGATTCATACGAAGGAAATTGTGGTGGATTGCTTTGTTATTAATGGTATTAAAGTTCTCTTGTAAATGCAAGTTACCTTGTATGTTTAACCACGGCCGTGACTATCACTTGCGAGGTTTTCTTTTTTCAATCAATATCAATGCGTCGACTATAAATATCAATACGGTAGAAATTGCTTAGAGATGTTCAGGTTTCATTATGCTAACATATGGAATTATCATTTAATAAGTGAGGTTAGAGCACTTTTCAATTTTAAGTTAACAACTTACCATTCCCAATTAAAATATTGCATAGTATGTCAAAGGTCTAGGCAAGACGCAATACAATACTTATTGCATAGCTCTTGCGTTGCGTAATGTCAAACGACCTTTAACCAACAAATAAAGAGATATTGGAAAAAATTTACTTTAAAATTTTTCTTAGAACCACTTCCAAATATTTGGCGCATAATTTTTGAACACCTAGTGTATGTATTTTCTTTCCTGGAAAACTTCCTTTAATCCAATGTACAGGCAAAATTAAGAACAAAGAGGTACTAGAAATGGTAGGGGAAGAAAGAAATATATAGAAAGCAACAAAAAATAGGCGAGATAGGATGATAGGCCACATACTCAGGCGTTAGAGAATAGCGCGACATATACTAGAAGCAAAAAGGAGAGATATAGAACTTGATTACTAATCAAGTTAATTTAGACTTTGGGATGTAGTTCTACTATGCGAGATCGTGACGGTTGTTTCAGGCTTTTAGAAATAAATTTATAAAAGTACTTACATAGCTTGTTAAAGATGATTATTTTCCACTGCATGCGATATGTTCACGTCTTGTATAACTTTCAAATATTTTTCAAACTAGAATTAATCTAACAATTGCGTAGTGTAATAGAGTTTATATACAAACCTTCTTCATAATAATTAAATGTTTACCTTGCTGAATACACACTAATTTATTTGGAGTTATCTTATAAAAATTTTACACACACAATAACTAATACACGTTGATTAAAATAAGTTTAATATATTTGCGTAAATGACTAATAGTGAAAATTTTCCATTGTAAAATTTTATTCTGTAGTAACACTTTTATTATTTATATCTAATTATATATGTATCTAGAAATAAATGAAAATAGACAAACTTTGCGTATAAACAAACAGTTAACTGAATCCCTACTCATAAATTAAATGTATTTAACATATATAATTGTGATGCTGAAAATCAAGTTTGATTTAATACCACTGATATGGGCGTTACACATACCTCTGGTTTATTACCGAGATACAATTGATAGTCGGCTGTTTCCATAAACACTTTCTGTGCTGCATTACTGAAAACTGCTATTTCCCCATGTTTAGACCTCAGGTAACGGAAACCATTATGAATTTCTATTAGACAATCATCGAATTTATTAGACATATCAAACAGATATACAGGTTTTAATAACGCATTACGAATCTGTAAAGCAATATCGAATTGAATAGTTAAACTTTCTCGCACATATTCTTCTGCTAATGTGACAGGTTCCATTGTGTAAAGCGAACAAGCTCTGTAAATAAGGGAGCATTCGTTTTATTTAGCAGGCATTGTAAAGGTCAAAAAGGTTGATTTATTGCGATGTTTATTATACATACGTACGCGGTATTTTACCGACTGCAAGTGTAATGTACCGCGATTACTAATATATATAGTTATAGTGGTAGGAGTAAAAACAGGTATAATTTCAGAACGCTGCTTAATCCTTGACGTAGGTAAATTTACGAGCGTCTCATGGCAGAAATGCCGTGGCTGCAATGACAGGTTAGGTTGCTGTTAGAAATAGATATTATTATTGAAAAACACAAATCACTTAACACGCATATCAGAACAGTCTGCAATAGTTTAAGCAACAACTGTTCTGATATGCGTGTTAAGTGATTTGTGTTTTTCAATAATAATATTTATTTCTAACAGTAACCTATCCTGTCATTGCAGCCACGGCATTACTGCTGTGAGTTGCTCGTATCTCGTACCATAACCTCATTTATTTCCTATATTTCTTTAGTTTTTGTCAATTATATCAATTTCTTACTGCTACTTCTAAACGTTTTAAAGATTTTTCAAACTGGGAATAATGTATTGATTATCTATATGTCAGTATTGATAGCATCGCGCCAATTTACTTAGTACAAAGCTTCCAACACGAAAACTAACATAAGTAGGTATCCAAAATTACTTTCATGGCATAGAACTCGCTGTCAGATGCCAACTCTATTGGAATATATTGTGTGGATTGCAACGAAATATTGTTTAGGGCACACTTAAAGCTTTCATTCTCATTCAAAATTAACCAATTCTCAGTTGATAATAAACATTTGAAATGTAATAAATGTTTTAGGTGTGGGACATGTTTGCTAAAGTATTTAACGAAATTGTATCAGGTTAAACGTGACACCGGTAAAGATAACTTAATTTATTGAAGTTAACAAATATAACTTATGGTTGCAATAAAAAAGTATGAATTCAGATTTCGAAGGATGGTTATCGGAGATTGAAAAATAAATGTAAAATATTCGTAACGGTGGTCAAGTTGAAGAATTACCAATATTTACTATTCAGTGTAATTGTTCACATCTGTAAACAAAATATATATTAAGAATTAGGTGTATAACGTTTCAATTTATGTTTAAGTTAAAGAGCGATGTAACAATGAAGACATTTCCTAAATTTCTAGTATTCTCTTAAAATTAAATTTGTTTGTACAAGTAATATCATCATCATTAGATCTTCAGTCTTAGAACTGGTTGGACACTTACCTTCACTGTCGAGGGGCAAACTGCTGATGAAAATTTGTACACCTAATACAAAAATTGCATGTAATACAAAATAATTCAATATTTAATGCATAATACAAGGTAATATCCGTAATCCAAAAATAATACAACGTAATACACGTAATTCAAAAGTAATGCAGAGTAATTCACCGCAATATATTGTAATTCAGAGTAATACAATGTAATTGGCTCCATAAGTCGCCTCCTAGGCAAGACGCAATACAATACTTATTGCATAGCTCTTGCGTTGCGTAATGTCAAGCGACCTTCAAACAACAAATAAAGTATATATGTGAAAAAAATTTATTTTAAAATTTTTCTTAGAACCACTTCCAAATATTTGACGCATAATTTTTGAACACCTAGTGTATGTATGTTCTTTCTTGGAAAACTTCCTTTAATCCAATATACAGACAAAATTAAGAACAAAGAGTTACTAGAAATGGTAGGGGAAGAAAGAAATATATAGAAAGCAGTAAAAAATATGCGAGATAGGATAATAGGACATACTCAGGCGTGAGGGAATAGCGCGACATATACTAGAAGCAGAGAAGCAAAAAGGAGAGATATAGAACTTGATTACTAATCAAGTTAATTTAGCTTTGGGATGTAGTTCTACAATGGGAGATCTTGACGGTTGTTTCAGGCTTTTAGAAATAAATTTATAAAAGTACTTACTTACTTACTTACTTAAAGATGATTATTTTCCACTGCATGCGATATGTTCACGTCTTGTATAACTTTCAAATATTTTTCAAACTAGAATTAATCTAACAATTGCGTAGTGTAATAGGGTTTTTATACACGCCTCCACCGACAAAAAAATTGGAAAATCTTTTTCAACATTTTTCAAAGTCCGGACTGACGAAACTCATCTACAGACACTGAAAAACATTTCCTGAGAAACAATTTAAAAAAACAATTCACAAAATAGTTACAACACATACACACGCGTGCGTGCCGGCAAACATGCATGCACACAAAACATTCTAAAATTATAATATAGTGAATACCTTGACATACGAAGTAATACAGTTTTATGTTGGGCACAAATATAAAAACGATTTGGACTAGATACGTATAAATTTTTTTATATCTCATGTGAAACGCTTTATTTATTTATGTATTATCTTACAGAAATTAATCCACTTACAAGATAGAGCTACAAACAAAGAAGATAAATAAAACATAACTATTATAGTGGGGAAAGTGAGAGGTGAGTGGTATTGTGAATACAATTCATTTAGCTAATATAATTTCTTTAATATTTTTAATTGAGGTGCAGAAAATGTCTAACTGTGTTTGAATTTTTGAGTAATTAGAACAGATTACATGCAATGGGGAGAATTTAAGAACATTAGTACCGGTATGACACAATGAAACGTGATAGGGTTACGGAATTAGGACGGGTATAGAAAATTGTATCTGATGGAGAATTGTAGGGCAGTGAGATAGTGAAAGGATATTATTCAGAAATATTATGGAGTGCAGAAAACGACGGTTTTGTAACAAATGAACATTAAATGCAGCTAGTAAAATGTTATGTGGATATCCAATAGGCGGGTAAATGCCTTGAGTACGCAACATAACTAACTTCAAAAATTTTCTCTGAACATTTTCCAGTAAGTTAATGTGTATAGCATAGTAAGGGCACCATATAATTGAAGCATATTCCAGACGAGAACGTATATATGCATTATATAATGTTAGAAAAGTGAAAGGATTTGAGAAACTAGTTGAATTGCGGATAATGAAACCCATTGTCTGATGTGATTTTTTAACTAGATAGTTAACATGTTCAATGAAGCGCAATTTTCTGTCAAAAATCACTCCCACATCCTTAACATGAGGTGGTCTATGAAGAGTTGTATCATTCAACAAATTATCAAATCTAATCGGATTATCAATTCTAGAGAATGTCATGACGTAACATTTTTTAACATTCAGCGGGAGATTATTGATAGTGCACCAAGTAGTTAAAAGATCCAAATTGGTCTGCAAATTTCTACAATCCTCCTCTGAATTTATTTCATTGTAAAGTTTTAGATCGTCTGCATATAGAAGATAGCTTACTTTTAGTGTGTCTCCAATGTCATCAATATATATTAAGAAGAGAAGTGGCCCTAGAATTGACCCTTGAGGCACTCCTGAAGTAACATTTATGAAATTTGATTTGTGGCCATGATACTGTACGTACTGTAAACGGTTTTCTAGATACGAAGCAAAAGTAATATTAGATTATCTGAGAAACCAATGCGGTGTAACTTAGCGAGAAGAGTAGAGTGGCAGATGCGATCGAATGCTTTTGAAAAATCAGTATAGACAACGTCAACTTGAGTACGGTGGTCCAGAGAATTAGCTATAAACTGTGTAATACAAAACAAATTCGTGGTAGTGGATCTACCTTGACAAAACCATGTTGATAAATGTTTATCCTATTTTTACTTGTTCCGATAGGAAGGAAAGCATGAAGAATGATTTTGAGAACTTTACAGAAGTTAGATATAATGGCAATTGGCGGTAGTTATTTATGTCACTCTTATCGCCGTTTTTGTGAACAGGAGTAAATCTGGATAGCTTCACATTGTTGGAAAAGTCTGTTTGAATTAAAATGAAAAGGTCAATAGCCTTAACAATATGTGTTTACAATCTCGTAGAAAGAACGCAGGTATGCTATCTGGACCCATCGTCATATTCGGCTTAATGTTTTTAATCGCTTGTAGTATGTCATGTTCAGAAATAACTGCCATATTAAAAGTGACCGTATTATGTAGGATTGTTTGTGGTAATTTGAATGTATTTTGTATATTATAGCTATAGCAGGTTGAAAAGTATTCTGAAAATGCATTCACCACTTTCGGGCCAGTGTTGACTGTAGTTCCATTGAAGATCATGTTAGATGGAAGAGAAGCACGTCCACTTTTATATGACATGTACGACCAGAATTGTTTTGGGTTGCTTTTGATATTTATTTCCACATTTTGTAAGAAGTCTTTATATGATATAGCAATGTCTTGTTTAGTTTGAGATCTTAGTTCATTGAACTGCTGATATATGTGTAGGTCGTTTGTTTTTTTATAAAGCTTCCATAGCGAATATTTCTTTATCTACTTCTATTTAGTAATAATACCATTATTCATATACTTTTGAACAAGTAATAGTGTTCATAATTAAACACCGTGAGTTATGAGCGTGAGTTATAATAACTCACGCTTCCAGCTTATATTTCTATTTAATTACCTACCAAAAATATCAAAGTAGCCATGCTCATTGACATTTACGTAATGTCAAACAAATTTGTACTATAATTTTTTTAAAATAATCTTGATTACATGTGTTTATTAAAACTAGATAAGTATAGTATTCAACATAGGTAATGGCAATAACTCACTTGATGAATTACGGCACCGCCGCTCGTGCCGCAAACTTCATCTGCGTGAGTTATTGCCTACATTACCGTATGTTGAATAATATACTATTTTTATATTCTTAATAATTAACCTAGTAAACCAAGGCGGATAATCATTTTGTTTTGGAACTGTTTTCGGAACATTTTTGTCAAATACACTATATAAAATGCTATAGAAATAATCACAAACTTTATTTATATCAGTGTAGGTATAAGTGCTTCCCAATCAATTAAAGTAAGCTCATTGTATAAGCCTTTAAGATTGGCTTTGCGAAAATTATAAGCTGGGATATCGGAATGCAATAAACTAGAATCTATTATTTTGCCCATGGAGAGTGAAATTGTTAGTGCTGGATGATAACAGTCCTCAGTGAGTATTGTGTTTTCTGGTTTACAAACTGTGCATGGTGTCGATGAGAAAACTAGATCGAGTAGTCTTCCATTGATGTTAGTTATTTCATTATATTGATGTAAATTGTAAAAACTACGGAAACTTGAGGTATATGTTAATGTGAGACTTGTAGTGTTGCCTTTATTAATGTAATCCGGTATATTTAAATCTCCAATAAATATTATATCTGGACCATAGTTATGTTCCATTGAGATAAGGGCTTCAAACAACAACTGGTATTCATTTGACGGAAGAGATGGTGGTATATATAGGACAAAGACGATTAGATGTTTATTATTTACTGATATTTTGACACCAACCACATCCACTGGCAGATTTACCAGTAAGTCAAGATCTGTATTTATTTTAGATGATACTATTTTATTGTTTATAGCAAGTAAAACTCCACCTCCTCTTCTTGCTTGAGTTGTGGAGAGGTTTCTGTCAGACCGATAAACCTGAAAGCTACTGGGGAATAGTTCACTATTTTTTTACACTGTTGTTAAGCCAGGTTTCTGTGAGAGCAAACATATGGAACTCATCACCGTTAAGTAGTATGCAATTAAAAAGAATGTGGGTTTTGGTATTCAAACCACGAACATTTTGGTAGTATACACTTAATTTTAAACGATCGGAGGGTTTATGTGGCAGTTCATTCATGACCTGTAATTGCTATATGCTTGTGTGTGGTTGTGTACCAAATAAATTTGCTTTAAGTTTTGCAACTGCTTCTTTATATACTGCAGGAATTGTGATCCCATGTGGCATGACAAATATCAATATTTTTACCAGATTTCACATTTACTAACCTACAGTTAATACAGCGAAACTCAGATTTTTCGACAGTGCAGTATTTTGGTTCATGTTCTGACCCACATTTAGGACAGTAAAGTTCGCGTTTACACAACTGAGCAGTGTGATTGTAGCCATTGCACTTGAAACATCTGGTAATTTCGACTGCATCAAAGACTTTGCATACATCCAGACCAACGATTATGTGCCCAGCCTCTAGTATTTTACTGTAAGTAAGATTATCTAATTGTAATAAACCTTGATACTTATTCTCTTTATTTCTTATAGGATCAACACTTAATACGGTTACGCTAGCTAAATCAAGGAAGATAGCAGTGTTTTGTTTGATTGCATAACCAGTGAGAATGTCTGTAGAAAATTTCTGAGATAAGCCTGAGATTCTAACTCTTGGAAGTCCCTTTTTTAACAGTTGTACGTCATACTTTGAGGAGAGTTTCTCACCAGCAATTTGTACTAATTTACCTGCATTTTCAGCATCATTACATCTAACAATCAAACCACCATTTTGAATATGCTTGACTGTGTTAATTTTAATGTTAGCTTCAACAGGATTGACACTATCAACAACCTCCATTTTAGTTTTAATATTTTTCTGCGTGTTGTCTTTTGGTTTAATTATCACTGATTGTTGTAGCGACTTAGACACGATACCGGCATAGGTAGTACTTATGGGAACTTGAGCATTTAATGAGACAATAGAAAGCTTGTCAGCGGTTATTTGCATGAATTCTGACTTGAAGTTTTCAAACCATAAATTCAAATCTTTCATGGCTTCCTCAAACTTCGTTTTTAACACTTCCTTTACTAAATCAGTAGTAGTAGTACCATCGCCACTCTTAGCTAGGCAATTCTTACAGTGGAACCGGAGTGTTCTCTTTTTTAGCTCCATACACCGTAGTTCTGATGAGGTAAGATCACTGCAATCATAACATTATGGTTTAAATATAATATATGATTTGATAAATTACGAACTGCTTTAAATAAACACTACTTGTTGTTGAATAGAATTATTGGGAACTATTTATTTCGATACGAAATGCTTGTAGTAGAATGTATTTATTTATACTCCTAACGTTTCGAATCTTTTTTTGATTCTTTTTCGAAGTCTACAATGGTGACAGTTAAAATACAATTAGGTGCATAATAGGAAAACTTACATATAAATTTACATCAGCATTTTAATTTTAACTAGCAAAATCTTAAATAATTTAAACTTTAACAACATTAAAACGATAAAAAAGAATAAAACTAGATATTAACTATTAATGTACAAAATTTTGATTGCAACTTGTCGAAAAATTAATATAAATGTCAAATTTAAATCGAGGCATACGCCTTCTAATCTATCAAAATTATAATGTCTACAAAACGAGGTTGGCATCTCTTTAACTATTAAATTTATAAAGCGAAGTATAAACCGCACTTAGATTGTCTATATCACTTTTAGAATTTAGATTGTTTTTAGTCCTGTTAATATGATAAGATTCTAAAAATAGTCTTTTTTGTAGTCACGTTCAACTTCCACTACTTTCACATCAACAAAATTGGGGTTGTGGTGAGTGGTTTGGACATGTGACGCTAGTGCACAGGACATCTTCCCAAGTTTGGCATCACTTTTATGTTGCGTTAACCTTCTGCAAAGGTACTGTTTCGTTTGTCCAAAGTATAAACTCCCACACGAGCACTTTATTTGATATATAACGTTGCTTAACCATTGTCGGTCTGTCCTATCTTTGACTCGAGTAAAAAGATTTTTTATCGACTTGTTATAAGTATACGTGATCTTAATATCATTGCGTTTCAAAATTCTTGCTAAAGATGGAGAGAGTTTGTGAATGTAAGGGATGGTCTTATGAGTGATGGCAAGTTGAGTTTTTTTCGGTTTAATTTCTGCTGTATTAACGTCTACAAATAAAATTTTATTCACTGTGGATTTAGGAAAGCCGTTGTTAATAAAGGTTCGTTGAAGTTCTAAAATGTTTTTGTGTAGATATTCGGGATCACATATTTTCATAATTCGATTCTTCATGGCTAGAATAGTGTTTATTTTGTGTTGGTAACAATGATCAGAATAATAATTTAGGTAACGGTCTGAATTTGTTGGCTTTTTATACCATTCAAACTTGATAATATTTGCAGAATCTCGTATGACAACAGTATCAAGAAAGGGGATCTTTCGGTCGACTTCTATTTCATATGTAAATTGTAAGTGGTAATTGAATTTATTGAAGGCATCTAACACAATGTCAATCATATTTTTGGGAATGCTACACACAATATCATTAACATATTTTGCAAAGAATGGAAGATGGAACGGTAGTTATGGTAAAACTTTGTCAATCAAAGAATCCATCACAATTTGAGCAAGAATTGGAGAGAGAGGTGTACCAAATTTTTGCCGAACAAAGTAATGAAGAGGTTCTAACCTACTAAGCCTACAGCTACAAAAATCCTTATGTATACTTCAAACCTAAACTAAGTTTCTTATATTGCTTGGCAATATTATTAATGTCTGCCCTTTTTATCTTAAATGGACCATTACCAATTAGTAACAGTGGGCCATAAAAAAAATAATTTCTACTGACAATGTCTATGTCCTCATTTTTTGGTCATACAAACTCGTCTAGCTCAGCTTTAAGAAATTTGACTTTAAATAAGTCGTCGTCGCCGTTTACAATTTCAGTGACTCTCCCAATATACCACCGGAGTTCATGGCAAATAGCGTAATAATTTTCCAATGATATTCTTAAACTCTTTGTGGGTTTTATTTCTCCAGATGCATCTGAGACGTTCTCGATGTCTGAGGAATCGTCTTCTGAGATCGCCTCTTCTGAGGAAGTGTCAGAATAAGATTGGCCTAACTTAATCTTTTTTCTAACGTTCTTCTGCGTTGGATTTTTAGTTGAAACATTTGGAGCGCCCTTTGTATTTCTCATAAATCGTCTTAGTCTGTCATTGCTTAATTTTCCTGATGATTCATCAAGAAGCCAACAATAAGACGACGTTTTGACTACCATACATTTATCGTTTGTACTGATTTGCAAGAAGGGAGATTCTTCTGATGGATTATTTATATCGCCGGAAAAGTCTTTCAAATTCAAATTTTCTTTAATTTTGTGTGGAGTTAGCAAATTGTCAAGTGAGTTTTCTGCAAGACCAATAGGACCACCCGGAAGAAAATTGTTATCAATATGGACATCCTCGTTGTCGGAATCTTCATTGTAGTCAGCGTGCATACATTTTACATTGTCTACAACTTTATCAATGTCCAGCCAATCGCCTGGCACTGCAAAAATTCCCAGTTGCTCAGTTTCCACTAGCACGTCTGTAAGAGCTCGTTCAATAGTAGTTTTTATATTGATCTGTTCAATTTCTTCTAGTTTCACTACACCCTTTGAGAATTAAGAAAGGAAGCTCTTTTTTCTTCTCTTGGGAAAATAAAATCATTACTAACATCACTCACAATATCATTGATAGCCCTAATTCTATTTATTCTGTGAATAAATTCTTTTATACTAAAATTGATAACTGTGGAGTAAGTTTCTGTTATAGAACGAGCCATCCTAAATAATTGTTCGCAAGATTGGCTGGAGAAATATGGGAGATAAAAATTATATTGAAAGTTTATATTATATGTAATAGAGTCATTATTCAGTTTCAAGCGAAGTATAAGCTGAATTAGTGCATGAGCATTAAGTTCAATACAGACATAACAGTTTGTAGAAATAAAATTATTTTTTATTGTTAGGTCTTTGTTTTTCTTAACAGAAGCTCTCCAAAAGCGCATAAAAAAAACTGAGTACCAAATTCTATACACTCATGTTTCTAGTGGCAGAGAATGATCTAAATATGATGATAATACGTAATGCATGATTATTAAATAATTTAGAGTACCATTGCTATTGGGAATATTCTCTAAACAACTTATGACAGAAGGAGAACACATTTTCTCTGCCGATGAGTAATTCATTTTATCATCAGCTTTTAAGTCACACGAAGTAAGTAAATTTTATCTTTACCGACAGACCTGACCAATTCATGAAGATGTTCTGCAGTTGCAACTTTAGTGCCTATTTGTAGTTTTACTTTTGGGTTTAAAATTCTCACTCGTAATTTAGTCAAAATATGAACGGTATCTTGCACATAATATTCATTATTGTTAAGTATGGCATGAAACCAAGTCCATTTTTCTTTATAGATATTTGTTTCGTTTTCGACTTCAGTGCTAAACAAACCTGAATTAATTCTCATTGTTTTTATATATCAGGAATCTCCATCTATCCTAACACAGTAATTCCATAGGTTTTGCTGTCACGTTTATATATTTCCACCGTTCCATGTCACTATAGTTAAATTTATTGTCGCTTCCAAATATTGCTAGGCAAAAAGATGGCGAACCAAGTGACAGTGGCTGAGCCACTATAACATATGCATAGGTGGATTTTTGAAGCAGTTTTAAAGTAGTTTTCGATAACAATTGCCGATGTTGTAATATACGATTTTGTCTGAGGTAATCCTTTTATAATAGGAAGCACGAAGCCCACTATTTTGTTGGTTTTCGTATCATACTGAACTTTGCCAGTTACTCTAGTAGCATCCTCTGAAATCCAAACAAATTTAGATAGATTTCGTTTTTCCAGATGTCTCAAAAGCCCTCTGAAATCAATTTCGCCCTCATGAATATTGGTTTCATTGTGACCTAGGAATCTATTTAAAGTAGATATTGATAGTAAACTGTTTTTTAAATTAGAGTAAAATGTCTCGTACACTAGTCGTCCCCGTGTGTAAAAAATATACACTGCTATATTTTTCGACAATTCATCAAATGAGTTTCGGTTATCAGAATGTTTTGAATTTTTGCAAGCGTTTGTTAACAGTTTTCTTAGAAAGTTACTTAAAAATACTTTTTTATCATACAAATGACAATTTGGATTTTGTAAGGTATCAAGTTCAGAGGTAAATTCCTGGCTCACTGTCACATTGGATCTACTACTGAGGAGTCATGTATTGGAATTTGACACACTTCATCTACAAATTTATAGTAATCATTTACTATTGTCTGACTGTTATTATTAAACCGTTCTCGTGACCGTCTTGTTCGTTCGCGACGCTGGTATTTAGGTGATGCCCATTTTGATGTAAGTTGTTGCTTTTTGTTCAAATTTGTTTTTCACTTGAATGTGACTACTTTTTGCAGATGGATCTATGTTGATTGATGACGTTACTTCTGCGGAATATTAATATAAAGAATGAGTTGAATCTCTAGTTTCTTTATCACTCTCCGCTACCTCATTGGCATTATTGAACAAGGTGAAGTTTAAACTTTCAGGCACATCATCTTGATTTTGTTGGATCAGAAGCAAATTTTCGATTGCATTATTTTCCTTATAACTTGCAGCGGAACTCATGGACTCGTAAATTTTCATTATAGTACCTTGAATATTATCGCCTCGATTATCGCAGATTTTAATATCCTGGATGATGTTTATTTTTGGAATACTACATTTACTTATTTGTTTCTCTGACTCAGGTTGAAAGAATGAAGCAATATTTGTTTGGCTTTTAGCGTCTTTAATATTGAAATGCTTCCTTATTAAATGTGTATGATAATTTGAAAGTATCCAACACTGTGAAACTTTAGATATTTTACAAGTTGATCCACAAAAGCAAGTTATTGTGCATATTAATTGATTATTTCTGGTTTCCGATGTGTTAATTAGAATTCTGTCAAATGCCCGATTAAAGAATATCCATTGTTCGGAAGTAACTTTGCTTTTAGTCCAAGATTTTAAAATTTTTAATATTGTTAAATTTTCTGACCCAAAATTGAAGGTTGACCTCTGACTTAATACCGTCGAACACTCAGACGATTCTGCACCAGAATTCGTACAATCAGTGTTCGAAGCATCGGAAGTGTGGTATTTTAATTTTGATTGACCAAGTACTTTTTGCTCAGATATATATTGATATCGTGCCATTCCAACTTGAGTAATTTTATCTTTGCAATACGTTATTAACATATTAATAATTGTCCGGTGTCCTATAAGAAATTGAAATAACTGTGGTTTTTAAAATAAATATCATAATATTTTGAATAATCAGTATCTTCAGTAATATTTACAAGGTTATTACGTACAAAATGTTCAATATTCTTAATTGCAGCGTCATCAATTTTAGAGATAACAGTTGTGCACTGATAACCAACAGATATAAAAATTTGTTTTATTTTAATGTTGAGGACTTTTTCGGCTTCAGCAAAAATTTCAACTGGTGGTCGGTCTTCGAGTTGAGTTGTCGATTTCCTTACAAAATCATTTTCGGATGGATTTCCCTCACGAGCTGAGTCTTGTTCTTCTAAAACACTAAGCGTGCTTTCATTCATCTGTAAAGAACATTTTGTTGTGCTATATAGTCATGGCTAAAAATATTTATTTATGTACCAAAATTAAGATTAACAGAGCGTGTATTAAATTAGCAGAAAAAATCTTAAAATGAAATTTGCCTTTTTTATTAAACGCTTTTATTAAACTTCACTTTATGGCACAGCACTACAAATGTTGTTATCAGTTTTTAACCAACTTCCCGATGCCATAGTGCTTTGAAATTTCGCACATTTATTTGTTTCCAACGGGGTTTCCGATGACAATGTAATAATCAGCTTTTAGTTCGTTTTAGAATTGCAAAAATTAAATAATTTTCAAGTATGGAAGTCTAATTCGCGGTATACATAGGAATAGTTACATTTGATAGTGTCAATGTTGACAGAAATTCAATTTATTGTTGAGTTTTTCTCGGAGGTTTTAGACCGCTATGCTCTCAGGATTAAAAATGAAAAACGGAAAGAATTACAAATATGCATGGTGTATCTGCGAAGGAAATAATGAAACAATATGTTCTGCAAGAAGCTGTTAAATATTATATGTATTATTAAAATAAAATAACGCGCCATGCGTATTGTGCTCTTTTTGGTTATTTATTCAAATACATAAATTAACTTGGGAGATAGGGGGTAGTTTTTTTTATATGTGCACGGTATTTTACATGGCAATACTAAGGACAATTAATTCTGCTAAACTATTTACTACAACACGTCATTTTAGAATTACAATTTTTTACTGAGAACGTTTACCGGAATATCCGAATCTGCACTCTTAAATTTAAAATAAAGATATCTATACATTGTCGTAATCATACTTACCTCGAGTTAGTGATGGGATTCGAATCGCAAATTAATCGAGTGACAACCCTACTCATGTGAATCGAGTCAAATGACAATGCTACTCGAGTCGACTCGAAACTCGAGTCAACTCGCCACTCGAGTCGACTCGCCACTCGAGTCGATTCGCCACTCGAGTCGACTCGCCACTCGAGTCGACTTGCCACTCGAATCGCCTTGTAGCTCTAGCTGATTTGCAACTCCATTATAATCGAATTATAATTTTTTCGATTCTTAAGTTGAGTTGGGTTTTCAGTTAACTCGAATTTTAAACAATCGATGTTGGTGAATTTACCGTATTGCGTCAATGATCTTCTTTCTGCGGTTTAGTTCGAAGTGAATCATTACCATTCATGATCATATCTCGGAAAGATACAATTTAAATTTTCATCTTTATTACCTTTTACTTTTATCTATATTTTACATACGGACAGGTGATTCGATAGTGTTGTCTGTTGTGTACTGAAGGAAAATACAGAACGTTATTGTTGTTATTTGTAGTTTGTGGGAAAGTGTATAGATAGAGTTTTGTAATAAAATATAAAATAATATAACAATTATTAAAAACCTAAAATATAAATAGCTGCAGGATAGATAGATTGTTTTGTATTTATTATTGGTGTCAAATTGTAAATTGCCAAAACTAATTGAAAATAAAGTGTATTTATATAGAACTTTACATAGAACTAAATTTATATATCAATATGGAGTTAGTTCTACAATAAACCAGATAATAAATAACTATTTAAAAATATTATGCAATCAAGCTTTTTAGGTTCAAGCCTGTTTCGTCTTGAATTGCATAGCAAGCCAGCTTTTGAAAAAACGCGTTCTGATGGCACTGATGTTGCCGGAATACCTAAGTATTTCAGTGCAATTATATATAATTCCGAAGAAAGTTCCTTACGGGATTCCCAAAATTCCCATGGGTCCAATTTTCTGTCTACGTAAGGTAGGTCGATATATTGTTTTATAATAATGCTGGCAGATGATACGGGTGTTTATACTGAAAAACGGTGTGCGATTTTATTGTCAAAATGCTCCCATATATCTTCGCTTGGTGGCGTACTCGATTTTGAAGATTGAGCACTAAGTGACGATGATTGTAGGTTTTGCGAATGGACGTTTTTGGGGATCAGCAAAAATGACAACTCATCTATAATCCATTGCACAGCCTTGTCAGCGTTGGATTCTACTCCAAAACCGGCCTTCTTAAATCTAGGATCTAATACTGTGCTCTTAGCAGCAGTTTTGTTACTTTCCAAAATGCCCAACCGCCTATTTAGTATGTCGAGCATTGAACGTTTTATACTAGCAGCTAGAGGTGTAGTTGGTTCTTTTTTGTTTACACTTGCTTGTACATTTCGTACAAGAGGAATAACTGAGGCCAATGTAGGATATTTGTCCCCAGAGAGTATGCTGGTAAGTTGTTCAATTGGTTGCAAAATGGAAACACAATTTGCTATTTCGCTCCACTCCTCAGAACTAACATTATCAGGAGCGTTTGGTAAAGCTGTGAGCATTGCCGAAAGTGGAACTTAAATTTTTTCCAGTCTATCAAGCATATAATAAATAGAATTCCACCTGGTGGCGACATCTTGCTTTAGTTTTAACTGTTTTAAGCCCATTTGCTCTTGTATTTTCTGTAACTTATAAACTGCTACATTACTTCTCTTAAAGTATGCAACGATAGTACGGCATTTACTAACTAATTCTCAAAATCTTTATTTTCCGTAACACAATCACCAATTACCAAATTTAGCGTGTGAGTTTTTTTTTTATGTTGGCAGCATTATCGGATACAATTGCCACAATTTTGTCAAAAATTTTCCAGTCATCTAAGACAACTTTAATTAATTCAGCAATGTTGATGGAAGTGTGCTCTTTTGGCACTTCTTTCGTACTCAAAGCAATAATTATCATTTGTGTTTTGATTATGAAATGAGCTGTAATAGTTATATAACTCTTATTGTTATCTGACGTCCACATATCAGTTGTGAGGGATATATTTTCCACTTGCTGAATTTTTTCAAATACTACAGCTCTGGCTTTTGCATATTTGTCATCCAAAAGCTTATCAGAGAGTGTTTTACGAGATGGTAAGTTATATAGACTGTTCAATCTTAAAGTATACAATTTGAATCCTTTATTATCAACAATTTGCAAAGGTTGAAAGTCTAAACAAATCATATCAACCAATGCCTGATCTACGGAATCTGACATTTCTTTCGTAAATCTTGAAGTTGAAGATGACAACATCAACTGATGTGCATGCTTTCGTCGAGGGTGGCATTTTAGTAACTACCGAAGTATCGTCGCCGATTGATTCAGATTCATGTAGCTCAACTGCTGTGGTTGATTCATTTGATGTTTCATGCTGAGTACAAAATGTTTGCTGAATGGATTTCTGGAAAGTTGCATAATGAAACGGATGTTTTTTTGTCATATGACTAATAAGATTTGTTGTATTTCCAAAATTCTTATATTTGGTTGAACAGTACTTGCAGGACAATATGTTAGCCTTTTTATCTAAGTCAAATAAACTCCAAATTTGAGACTTTCGTTCTTGAAATGCCATATTTAAATAGTTTTTATCTGTAAGAAACAATAATATAATTACACGTTTAATGCTGTGACATAAAGTTAAGGCGTCGCCGTGGATCAATGTAGTAAGCGTAAGACTACGGATCCCAAGGTACCAGGTTCAAATCCCGACACAGCCGACTGCTTGAAAAATGGCAGGTGAGCATTTTTCACAAAAAATTACGCCCTCGTTCGGATGAGAGGTTAAATGGAGATCCCGTGTGTGAGTGTTGTCACGCACGTTAAAGATCCTTACCTTGCCTGGAACGGCAAGGGTTCGGCAAAATTCTAAATTTCCAGGCAACAAAAAACTCGCCTCTTGGCCAATGTAGTACCTACAGGTGGAGCATTGGAAATGTAAATAAACTGTGACATAAAGTTTCATACCTACCCAGTCAATCAAACGTATTGCAATATTTGTAAAGTACCCAAATGCAAAAGTAATTAAATGAGCACTAAATGTGGCGCGTTTTAAAAATACGTTAAACGAAACACCGCATAACTTGTGTGTTGTAAACTATTTTCATTTGATACTGAAATGAAACTGAAGTAGACACATAGACAGACAGTATATGATACCCACACAATAGCAATTGCAACAAGACACAAACTGCAAAAGTGCAAAATGTAACCTTTACAAACAAACTTAGGGGATGCCCAGAACCAAACGTGATGAAATTGATAGTACTTTATACAATTGATGCGGCTCCATCGTTACTACATCAAGATCGTGTATTTATTACAGACTACAGCATTTTTCATAATAAAATAAATATTTATATTTAAATTTTTATAAAGCAATGAAAGGCGGCACCTCCAATCGTCATAGTAGTTACTTACCATGTTGTGACTGGGTTTCAGTTTAAACTCGAATCAGAGAAGAATTTATATTAGAGTCACTCGAGTAAATAAATTGACTCGAGTTCCATTACTAAATTTGTTAACATGAGTTGAATATCGAACCGAGTTCTAAATCGACACGAGTTCTTACTCCAGTCAAACAAATATTACAATCGAGTTACTCGAGTACAAAAAATCGACTCGAGTCGCATCCATACCTCGAGTGCAGTTACTATAGTTTTCTAATGAAACACACAGACACGACCTATTGTTTTTTAACACCACTTTGTCACTCTTGCATTAACTAGCAACGTACTGAATGCAAGAAGGGAATTATTACTCTAAACCTGGCTGCACGCACATTAAAAAAGCGAACTGATGCAGCAAAATTCAAGAAAATAGACTTCCTGTGCTGAATATAAACAAATAATACTGCTTACTACAACGTAATATAGTGAAATTCCTTGTAATACAAAGTAATTCACTGTAATACAATGCAATACTGCAAAATTCAGACCACTACATGTAATTCAATGTAATACAGAGTAATACAGTGTAATACAAAGTAATACAAACGGCTTGTACACCTAATACAACCAGCGGTTTATCCTTCGTTCATTGTTTCCTAGTCTGAACGAACCTACACATTTCCTGAAATTTGCACAGTCTGCCTCTATCACTATCTGTGTGCTAAAGTCTGATCTACCTCTCTTTTTCCTATCTCTGCTTGTAATATATCCCGTACTATTCCCCAGAAATGCCTTAGAACGTATTCTGTCCTTCTATTTCTCCTATTTTTTCGTTTACCACCGATATCTTTATTCCTCTACTATTTCTACAACCTATTTGTTACTAACTTTGTCTGTCCATGCTACCATCCTCATACATCTGAAGCACAACATTCCAAAAGGCTTCTATATCTTTCTGTTTGCTTTTCCTACTGCCCCTATTTCATAGATGTACTGTGCTGTGCTCCACACTATGCTTTGAACAGTTTTCTTCTTGTGTCTATGTTCGTTGTCTTTGAGCATAGCTGCCGTTCTTTCTTGTTTGATGCAGTTCGGTCATCTTCTATCGTTTTACAGTTATATACCTTATTTCCCCAATATTCAGTTGTGAAGGAGGGTAAGCAGACTTTGGCTGCCAAGTTCCCAGCACTTGAACCTTTTTCGAATTAATAGTTTTTCCTATTTATCCTTTCGCACAATCAATATTAGTTGAAAATATTTCACAACCAACACTGTTACGTGCCGAAATCGGCACTAAACATTCTTAAATAAGTTTTAATTTGTAAGAATTTCGCGCCATAAATTTAAAAGGACGTGCGCGTATTTCCGTCACTTTGAGCAGTGCGTTTGCGCCAGATTGCGCCGACGCAGTGTGCCAAGAGAAAGGAGAGGGAGATTTCCGAGAGACGTGTAGAACTAGCCTCCGAGATGTGAAGAAGTGTTGTTGTCTTTTGTGTCTTTTCGTATCTTTTTTTGTTATGTAGGTCCCTTTTTGCCTTCTCTTGACTATCGTTCCTTATAAATCAGTTCCTGTCGTTCCCTACATATAGAAAGAAGATGATTAAATTTGGATTCGACCAGGGCCCAGCAATCACCCACACCCGAGAAAAGCTAGCGAAGCCGCCGACCATCATGGAGTAATTCTGCAAGAAACCCTACATGTTCACGTGAGTACCCCATGGGGGTTCTCTTTAAAATTTGCATAACCGTTTAATTATGTAACAATAATTTGCATATTGTGTGATGTCATCTATAATTTGCGCGTCATTTTTACATTATCTAATATTGTTGCCAACTGACGTAGTGTCTCGCGTACCTCGACGACGGGGTTGTAATAGTGGCGCCCAAAACGTGGTTAGGTTGTGAAAAAAAATTTTTTTCCTTTTGGTTTATACCTTATAATGTATTAATTAACTATATTTGTAGCTTTTTCATTTAAAAAAATAAATAGTTATTTAAATTTTTTAATATCCGTTAGTTCAAAATTTAGAGTGGTAGCTCTGGAAGTTACTATATAACCATCTGAAATGACATGACAGCTGTTATGCTAATCTAACATAAGTGGCCATATTGACTACTGATTTCTAGTATATTTTTTACAATGTATTATTAATCCAATTAATTCTCTTGTAACTATAAAAATAGTGTGCTTTTTAACTTAAATTCTCTTAAATAAGTACCTAATTTGTTTGGAATAAAATTAAAAGTGCACTTCTTTCAGCAGTGTCTATTACATAATATAACCTCATTAAAACACATGTTTGGATTATATAATTCTGCCTGTGAGTATTTTTAACTATAAGTAAATAGCTTTGTTTTCTACCCATTATGAAGAAAAAAGGAAAAAAAAACCTTTTAAATTGCCATTAAGGTTAGTTGAAATAATCACTTTACTTTTGAAATTTTCTTGGCCTACCTTAACTTGATTTTGAAATAAATTTTTAAAGCTACCGTTTAAATAACACATATAATATATCTTTCTATAATTTTGAGTGTCTCTTTATAACCTAAATAATCAATTGTAAATTACAATTACCTTTACAAAAAAATTTCTTCCAAAATGTAGATTTTGTAATTAACTGAGCTTTTAGTACATGTTCTAAAACGTTATAGTAACGTAATCTTGTTATATTTGTTCCCTTAAACATTATCTTGCTCTGATACCGTTCTAAAAGTGTTTCCTTAGTAATTTAAATAGTTGTAACCTACAAATTCCTTTTTTTAAAGAAAATTTTGCCTTCAAATACAGTTAACGTAATCATTTGAGTTTTTGGTATACCCTCTACCTTTCAAAATATTATAGTACTAATTTCCTTATATTTGTTGATTTGTTGTCTTAAAGACTATCTTAAAATGAATATTGTTCATCTCAAGTCATCCGAACTAATTTACGAAATTCAATCTAGGGATATCAAACCAGCATCTAATCAGAATGGTAGACGTTTGCAACTTAAAGCTATACTAGCGCAAGAAGCTAAAGGGGTACCTATTTCGAGAGTAATCGTTTCTGATATACCTTAAAATATGTCTGAAATTAAACAATCCCTTAAAGATATAGCTAATATAGTAAACAAAATTGATCCAGACCCAAGCAAAATCGAATTAAAGCGTGTTGTTTCTCGCATAGCTCACCTTAAGCAACGGATAGAGTTGTTGTGTTTATTTGACAATGAACAAGCGAACCAAGCTAAACAAACTTTCTTATCGGACATTCTGTTACTTGAAGGAATAGTTCTTGATAGACTTAACCTGGATGTAGACACAGATATACCTGTACCTTTATTGAATCTCGCAATTTCTCAAGCTCCGTCTTTGGGGAAATCCATACCTGTCTATAAATGGGGTTTAACTTTCCAGGGCTTTGATCCTAAATTTCTTTAATGTCTTTTCTTGATAGGATTAACGATTTCAGGATTTCACGGAACTGTACAGATCAAGATTTATTTGTTTCAGCGGGTGAATTATTCTCTGGTTCTGCTTTGATTTGGTATCGCAATATTAGAGGTCAGATTTCCACCTGGAAGGAATTAGTTACGTGTTTAAAACGGGATTTCTTACCCCACGGTTATATTACCGATCTTTGGAATGAAATACGAAACCGAACCCAGGGACCTGACGAAAATGTAATTTCCTTTATTACCTCAATGGAAGCTCTATATAGTAGACTTGATAATAAACCATCAGAATTTGAAATTATCGATCAGTTGTGTAGGAATTTAAATCCATATTTTTCCGAACGGTGTTACGCTCACTTTCAGCTAGCGTACTTAAAACACATCGTTTTGTATAGCTGGTTGTATAACGTCGATTTTCATTAATAAATAAATTGAATTATTCGTTTTATAAATTTTGGTTCCTTATGCTATTATCAAGTCGAGATAAGAGACGCTCAGGTGTGATGTTAACAACGAGTTTATATAGACAGTTGTTCTTTGTTCCTATATATAATGAATGGTAGATTAACTGCAGAGCGGAGTTCCAATTCGATTGAAGTATGCTTTATTAACTGTGTTTTAAGAACATTGACGTACTTTAGTGATACGCGGCTTACTGATTGTGTTTTTAGTTGGTTTTCTTGGGGAAACAACGTTGTAGAACTTGCTTGCTAAACTTGACCGATTCTTTTCTTAGGATTAATGTGTGCGATCTAATCTAGTGGCCCTTTTTTATCGGAGTGCGTGCAACGGACTTGTACGAATTTTAACGGAGCCACTTTGGTCAGGTTTTAAACTCCTAAAACAATTACATTCCGTATTAATGATATGTTAAATTTACCTCGCATTTAATAATAAGTAAATAAAATATGAACGTACCTTTTTTTTTAAAGACGAGATTGCGAGCGTAATCGTGTTTTTAAGTGTTTCACCGTATCCAAACAATGCCTTTACCAACTGAAATTAGCTTTAGAAGTTAACGAAGTTCTTCTGCTGAAACAGATCCGTAATACGAAAAATTCTTGGCGGATCTTTGGATCGGAATTATACTAACTTTAATTTTTCTTAGTTGCATGGGTTACATGTGTTCCTGTCTGTTGTACCACAACTTCTACCCCCGCGAATAGACTGTGAATCTTTGCCAAGCTACACCAGTGCATCCGGCTTACCAAACTATCAGGAGGCTTTAGATCAGTAGCCGAATTATTCCAATTCTATAGAAACTCTTCCGGGCTCCTGGTTGTGTAAGTGAACTATTTCATACTTATTATTACTTTAAATATCTGTCCGTTTGTAATTGTTCTTTATTCCTAAAATTGCTTGGTTGTATATTAACGGTAGAGTGTAGTTTCTGAATTTTCTAACACCGAAGAATCGAAAATAGATTACTGCTTGCGCAAGTTTCGTTATGTGCGAAATATAACCGATTACCGGTTTACAAAGTTGAACTTAAACTAGTGTTACAAAATACTTCGGAATTATTGTCTCAGGAAATAGAATTAACATGAGTTATCAATGCCACATGGTTCCATTCAGTATGATAATGTCTGGGGCTAACACCAGTGAAGTGTGGTGAAGTGCTTCGTTAGTGTAAAGTGTACTAAATTCTATCAACCCTATCACAATCAAGGGTGAAGTACTTCGTTCTGCAGGACTTTCTGTAAGTGAACTATTTCCTACTTTTTTTATTTTAAATATCTATCCGTTGCTTACCATATCTTTGTCGTTCTGCCACCTTTTACAAAAGACTTGCATGCTATTAATTAAAAAAAAAAGACTAATACTGCTGAATTACTCATCAATTGTGCTTATCTATTTATCTTTTATTAAAATTTTGTCTGATTTATGTTAAATTGGTGTGTGAGGAAACGTTTCTGCTACTCCCCAATATTACCTCACTTTGTGATAAAATTTTTGTACTGCCTTTACCGTTGTCATATTATATAGATTATCCAAACGTTTTTACATTCCTTTACATTCTTTTACATTCTTTTTTTTCAGGTTTACTTAATTATTTTTATTGCAGGTTTGCTATTCTAATTCTTTTTTTTTTCAGGTATCGTTACTAATTCCTTATAGCCCCGTACGTTATATGTTAGTCTACTTTCTACAACCCCCCCTAATCTCCGATTGAGCCCGGTCATTCCGTGATTCTCTTTGTGTGTTACGCCCGGCTACAAGAACAACGTAGCAACGGTTAGCGTTACAACACATTTCTTCTTTACCTCAATTCAAAGATTTATGTCGCTTGCTCCAAGAAGTAAAATTGCGTGTGGAACTCAAACGAGAGCTTCCCATTCTAGTAAATATATGTGTTACAAGATATCTTTCCGTTCTTCAACAATTTTATCAGTAAATCGAGTTTCTATTACTCTTATCTCTTCACATATCGATTTAAACTACACTAGATGGCATAAAATTATCTTTAAAATCGTTTAACTGTACGTACATCCAAAAATTTTCACGTTTCATTTCCCTAATGATTTACCTAATATTTTTTGTTTTTACTACTAATTAGTATCTTTAATTACTTATTCCTTCTCTTATACACCATATACCTTTTATATGTTTAACTATCTTCTTGCTTCTGGTTGATTTTTCCTTGAACTTACCGTTAGTTATATATATAGCTCTATTGTCTAGATCCCCGAGTATAACTCTGTCGTTTCATTTAATTAATCTTCCCACCTTTTCTACAACATATTATTTTGGTTTCAGTATTTATCTTACATCGTTTAATTTTGTGGTAATTGTCGTAACTTTGGTTGTAATAACTCATTGAATTTTTATGATTGGTTTTAGCTGATGTTAGAGTGGATGCTTTCTTCTTTGGGCTCACATAGGAGACGCGGTCTATGCCATTGTAAGAAATAGTTCATATTTTTTATATCTTTTGCACTTATTACCTTTCACATTATTCGACTCAGGTAGTAGAAATCATTAAGCCCCTTATAAGTTTTCGCTTCCTAGTTGTAGTGAGGTTTTTTACTTATATTCTCCTCCTTTAGATACTAGTACTTTGGTTTTCGTTGATTTTTATATTCTATCTCTGTTAGTGTTTTCATAAATAAAGTGCTGCTAGTGATTCCTCCTTGCTAGATGCTAACACTGCTATATCCTCCTAGGTCATGGATCGAAACTTAAATAAAGACGATTTTAATATCATTGAGCGGTTTATTTCCCAAAGAAAATTAAGAAAAATACCAAACAAACACACCGGGAGTATTTATATATCAATCTTTTGTCCTTGCAAAATAATTCCAAATGTATTTCTGCATTTGACAGCATACATTGCCTCTTCTATTTAGACGTTAAAAATTAATGGGAATAGCACACATCCATGTCTCACCCTTTGCCTAATGTTTACTTATCCTACGTTTCTGCTTTAATTTTATTATAGCTGTTTGTATAAGCTATATACTATCAGTATAACCCTATAACTCGTTCCAAATTTTTGAGAACATTTTTCCCATTCTTACATTGTTTTTATTTTTCCAAATCAATAAACCTTATATACACGCTTTCTCCTTTTTCTATTCTTTTTAAAAACATCCTATATCACCGATATTCAATAGCAGGTGGCAGGAAACAACCTGATGGCTACCTAAATACCCACTACGTAAACATTTGCTGAATCAAAAGTTTTCCAATTACTGACTTTGCTCGATCAACATTTGTTGAGAATATAGCAAAACCAATGCCTATGGTTGTTTACGATAATAATTAGGTTTTTTATCATTAGGTTTACCGTGCTGGAACTGGTTGGATGCACACTTCTATTATTTTTTCTTCTGAGTTAACCTATATATTTCTCTGAAGTTTCCACAGCCTACATCTTGCACTATTGTGTCTGCAATAGACTAATCTCGGTCTACCTCTACGTCTTTTTTCCTTTCTCTGGTTCTAATATATTTTGCAGTATTTCCTCATTTCTTGGTATGTGTCCTATCATCCTATCTCTCATATTATTTACTGTTTTCCATATATTTCTTTCTTCCCCTACTACCTCCAGTACTTCGTTCCGAACCTTGTCTGTCCATGATATCTTCATCATAAGTCTGTAGCACCACATTTCAAAAGCTTCTATTTCTTCCTGTCCGCTTCTCCTACATCCACGTTTCACAGCCGTACAGTGCGGTGCTGCACACATATGTTTTCAGCAATCCTTGTTCGTGTGTTTGTTGTCTTTGAACATACTAGTTGCTTTTTCTTGCTAAAGGCAGCATGACCTAGTTCTATTCTTTGCTTTATATCTTTTGCACTTTTCCCATCTTGTGTTGTTTGGCGTCCTAGGTAGCAGAAATCCTTAACCTCTTGTAAGTTATGCATATCAGTAATTATGCATATTCACCAGTTAAAGATTTTCTCAAATGATTAATATGATTTGCAGCTTTTACAAATTTTGCTATTGCCTTCAGCGTAATATTTATGATGGCCACATGTAGCAAGTGCTCAAAACTAAAGGTCAGTTCCTACCCCTATTACAGAACCCTTTAGATTATTCAAAAGTATGTCATGATTACACAGTCAAATATTTAACTCACACCACAGTATATTGCTAAAGGATTCTTATTGTTGTCCGGTAGACATTTCATTATAGAAATCGAGAGTGACGATCATTGTAGATTCACTTTCAATGAATATATGTTAACACAAGAGATTATATTACATTTGTCCTATAATTGCTTAACAAGACTGCTGTAAGTTTAAATGCTTCGTTTTATTAATTTTTATACTGAACTAAAAGCATTCTTTTGTTTGAAAGTCAATATTTATTGTCGATGGCATAATTATTTCAATTCTCCTAATTCTTTTCAATCATGTATATTTTAATACTATCAATTTTTTCTAGGAAAGGACTTCTGGACTGGTGGTTTAAATCCTGGTTTACTTTGGATTTGGAGTAATAGTGCTAGACCCGTTAAAACGTCTGGCAATGGAAACAAAAATGATGTAACAAGCACAAATACCACAATAGCAGGAAATGGCCGCTGTCTAAAATTAGCTTATAATCCAGCTTTACGTACCTACTCATATCGAGGTACAGACTGCTCTATTAAGCACTATTATATTTGTGAAAAGTCTGAAAATTCTGCAAGCAATGAGTTGCAAAGGATAAGTCGAAAATTGTTGATTTAAATATTATTTAATTCTGTAATGATTCTTTTATATATTATATTTATAAAAATAAATTATTGGTTACTGTTTTATAGTTTTCCACTATAACAAATAGCAACCATGCTATTATATTTAATTAAAACTACATATATTCTGTCAACAGAAGAATCCACACTAGAAATGTTCTTGCTTTCGTAGGAAAACAACATTTTCTAATATCGCATAATTGACTTTTTAAACGTTACGTATGTTTGTTGGTAACTTAAAAACAGAAAACAAGCAAATAGCAGTTCACTGTATTTGCTACTAATCGAACTGATCTGACATATGCAATTACGATGGAACCAATCATGCCTTGTTCCCTTTATGTTATATTTAATTTGGGCAGTTCAGCAAATACTAATTTGCAGAGTACGTTAAATTTAATTACATGTATAACTAACAATACTAACAATAATAATTAAAAATAGAGTAGAAGCTTTGACTGAGAATTATTTAGGCGAAGACCAATATGGTTTTCGTAAAGACAGAGGGACTAGAGAACCGATACTAATGATTAGGGTAATTATCGAAAAAGGTTACAAAAAAATTAAAAGATTCATTTCGCGTTTGTAGATTTAGAAAAAGCATTTGATAGGGTTAATTGGATTGTTATGTTCAGGGTTTTGCAAAAAATAGGAATCTCTCATAGGGATAGAAAAATTATTTACAGTCTATATAAAAACCAAAGCGTAGTAATTAGATTTGATGAAATAGAAAAGGAAGCTAAGATTAGAAATGGTGTTAGACAGGGTTGTATACTGTCTCCTTGATTTTTAATGTTTATATTGAGGAAGCTTTAAACTTAGTTAGAGAGAGAAAAGAGATAGGTATTAGTGTACAGGGACAGAAAATAGACATGTTACGTTTTGCAGATGATATAGCAATTATGGCAGAGTCTAGAAAAGAGTTAGGAGAGTTTTTAAATATTTTAGATGAGATACTACAGAGTAACTATAGTATGAGAATTAACTCAGTAAAGAAAAAGATAATGACAAGTGAGTTACAGCCTAGTTCTAAACCAAAATTAAAAATAGGTAATACTGAGTTAGAGGAGGTAGATGAATTTTGCTATTTAGGTAGAAAAAGTTTTTTAAAGTCGTACGTATGGAGCGTTCTACTATACGGTAGTGAGACTTGGACAATTAAAGAAGTAGATAAGAAAAAGATAGAAGCTTTTGAAACTTGGTGTTATAGGAGAATGTTAAAGATTAGCTGGACAGATAGAGTAACAAACGAGGAAGTTTATAGAAGGATAGGTGAGGAACCTTGTATGTGGAAACAATTGAAGGTCAGAAGAGATAGAATGATAGGGCACCAGTTAAGACATGAGGGACTATTTAGTAAAGTCTTAGATTATAGACTACCAAAAAAAAATAGAGTAGGAAGGCCTAGACAAAGCTATATTAGTCAAATTATTAGAGATTTAGGTTGTGAAGGGTATGCAGACCTTTTTAGACTAGCTCAGAATAGACAAGAATTTAGAGCTGCGTCAAACCGACTTTAAGTAAGTTTGAAAACAAAACAAAAAAAAATAAAAATCAGGTAACTAAATGTCACCATGACATAACTCACAATTAGTTAGCGGTCTGGCATGTTGGTAGCGTTTCGTTGCTTAAGCCTTACCATAACATATAATTTAATAAACCTCACCATGACATAACTCACAATTAGGTAGCGGTCTGGCATGTTGGCAGCGATTCGTTGCTTAAGCCTTACCATAACATATAATTTAACACTTTTCCTTTTTGAAGCGGATAACCAGGTTATATTTCATTTCCTTATAAATGGTAATCATGTAAACATGTTAGAGTTCTTTAACAACCATCAGGTTGCTAATATCTATGTAGAGCCAGGTGGTTAGGAAAAAGATAGAAGGATATAGGAAGACCTAGACCAAACTATATTAGTCAAATTATCAGAAATTTAGGTTGTGAAGGGTATGTAGAGTTTTTTAGATTAGCACAGAATGGAAAAGAAGTTAGAGCTGCGTCAAACCGACCTTAAGTAAGGCCGAAAACAAAATGATGATGTATAACTATGTCAACTAGCGTTTAAAATTTACACGAGTTGTTAGATAAGAACGGATGATTACTTACATTTAAAAGACATTCAAGTGTAAGTTACACATATCTGTCAGCTTGTATATACAATTTATAATGCTGTGTTAGTGCTGGCCTGGTTTAGTAGGTGGAAAAGGAGAACATCAATGATGATGCCTGCATTGGTAGATATTTGAAGAAGAAAGATAGGCAGAAAGAACACGTGAACATTGATCAAGGAATTCATCAATGGGGTATAAGCTATGTTTTGAGTTCTACAAAAGTTTAATTGGATTAATTGGGTCTATTTTTAGATGATGTTAGGCTGGACGCACACCGAAAGCAACAACAGACAACATTTTGCCTCTAAACAAAACTGTCTTGTCAATTCGTCGGTCGACTATGTATTTGTCTTGCTAGTAGGCGGAGGGCTGCACATTGACCGCAACACGACATTGTCTTAAGACAAAAATCTTGTTGCAAGGTATCTGTCGATGTCTCTTCCAATTCTTGCCTCGAGGCAAAATGCTTGCAACATTTTCAACTACACGTGCGACGACTGCATATAAAGTGTTTGCTACTTTCTTGTCAAAGATTTGTATAGGTTTGTTATTATTATTATTGTTCGTGTAGTTTTTCAATAAGCATGTTTTATTTCTATGAACGTGGAGGAGTTACAAGACCATCAATTGGAAGTAGATTTGGACAAATTGATTGTTTTAGTAGAATCAGGTCCAGAAATTTACGATATAACATTAAAATCTCATCATTTTGTCACAAGGTATCGCAAATCATTGCCCACTGGACGTCACACGATGCAACATTTTGTCTCCAGGCAAAATGTTGCATCGTGTTGTATTCGGTGTGCACCCAGCCTAATAGTTTTAGTGTACAGTATGTGTAATTCTTTATGTGGAGGCATACTTAAGAATTGGAAATGTAAAAAGTTGAAAGCGGCTGTAGTATTATTTATAGAAATAACAAACACCTCTAAAGCTTTTAATCAATTAAAACTTGTACGTGAATACTGACATTACTAAACCAAATAAACGTAACTATAGTAACTTCATAGATAACTGTGAACCGTCTTTTGTTGTTATTTATTTGTTGTTTTTTTGGGGCCCTAAACGTTGTGACGTCACTGTAACGTCTTCTTTAGTTTTACAGCAGGCACCACTGAAACGTTATTTCTTCTCGATTGAGGCGCTAGTGTAACCTATTTTTCTTAATGGGCGCCAGTGAACAAAAATCTTCCGACAAAGCTAGGGGTCTATTCCTGGGTAGAGCAATAAGAAGTGGGGGGGTAAGTCGAATTCTGTTTGCAAACTAAAGCTAAGCTAAATCAAATAGGCGCCACCATGTCCTGAGATAATTACGATAATAGCAGAGCAAGGTTCTAAGGGCGGACGTGGAAATCCAAATATAAAATGATCGCCTTCGTTAACAAAAACCTGTCTTATTAAAATAAGACGCAGCTCCTGTAAGAAATTGCAAAGATTAAATATATAAAAATGTAGAACACCATTTGTGTCCTATAAAAGTATAAAAAAATTAAAAAAATGTATATCCAATACGATATTGGCACGAAATTATTACTCAGAAAAATTGTACCTTTGTGTAATTAAATTTGATCGCATTTGACCAAAATAAAAGCCTCAAATTTGAACTAATTGTTTACTAAAAAACTCTCTTTTAAAATTTCGGACTTTGTAACAAGTAACAAAAATTTATCTTTAACATCTATATTAAAGTCAAGGTTTTGACTTGTTTAAAACAACCAACTATATTTTAAATATGAATTTGCTATAAATATTTGAGTGAAAATAATTTGTAAGCATAATACACTGAATTACGTTCTAACCTGGGCAGATCTTTTCAGGTTGATTACAATTTCTAGAGTCTTACATAACGTGGATTTAAACTTTCATATTTAGATTTAATAATTTATATGTAGATAAAAGCTAATCACAAAAATAGGAATGTTTGGTTTAAATTCCATTACAGCTGCACAAAGCATCTGCTTTCATAACAACATCTGTCAATTGTGCAACACAAAAAATATGACGTCGAAAACATACGTTGAAATGATCAAAGGTTCAAATGGAACAAAGCTTGTAATTATAGAAACCTAATCTGACAAAATTTTGTTCTACGGCTTATAAAACCATTTCAACAATAATTGAAAATTACACAAATTACATGTTGAAAACATAATAGCAACTTTACGTGCTTTAACCTCCAAAACACATGCATGAAATATCTTATATCTAATAACGAACCCAACTGCTATTTGTTGCTCCACGATAAATCGAGATGGAAATTTACGTTCTTCAAACAAAGTTGCCAGCCATTTCTAACTAGATACGACTGCATCCAAACTAACATCCATAATTTCTTGTTAACAAATTTTTAGTAGACAAATTCCAAATTAACAAATTTCAAATGATGAATCCTACATGACGAATTCTACTTGACGCGCTAAATAAATTAATTCAAATTAAATTAGTTCATAAAATATATACTTTACCAACCGTTAGTAGAAGATATCTTAACAGTTTCAGGTCTGGCACGACCTGACCTGCTTTCTTAGTAATGAATGCGAAGGTCGCCTGCCTCTAGCCGAGAATACATGTTTATAAAGCTGTTGCCAGCGGCCGACTGATTTGACGAAACAAGAACCGAATGAATGCCATGTTAGAGGCGTGGAATACGAAAGAAACAACTAGAGGTGCGCGTGGAAATAACTTTATGTCGCACAGATACTTTTATATAAGTAGATTAATAAGGAATAATGCACGCTTAGCGCATTATCCTCGTAATTCAATGCGTATAATTACTACTGAAATTAAACGTGTTACAACTGTAATGGTTAAAAATGAATCAGTCATTTAATCAGTTTTATCATAGTCACACACCGCTCTAAATGTAATCACCGTGAAATCCAGGTTTATAACGATTTCTTTCAGAATGATGTAGTGGTTTAATTTGTAGAGACTGGTCGTTATTTTGTTGTAAATCAATGTTGGCTGGGATTTCTTCTAAAGAAAGCTTGTTTGAATTTAGTCAAAAGGTCCGTTATTTTAGACCTCATGATTGGTATTTTTAATTCAAAACTTCATCGTCTTTTTCTGGAGTTAAATCTCAATTGGACATTATTACTTCTCTTTCGCAGTTAAGATAAGCTAAAGAATAATGTGCATTTAAATGTAACATTTGTTTTTCTTCTGTTGTAGGTTCAAACTGGCGGCTCCGTGGTTGAGCTGGTTCCCGTGTGATTAATAAGTCTAAAGTCCCAGGTTCAAATCCTGACGCGGAAAGCTTGAAAAATGTTAGGTGAGCATTTTTCACAAAAATACGCCCTGGTTCGGATGATAGGTAAAAATGTAGGTTCCGCATGTGAGTGTTGTCATGCACCTTAATGATTCCCACCTTGCTTGGAACAGCAAGGGTTCGGCAAAATTCAAAATTTCCATGTACAAAACTAACTTCCTGGCCAATGTAGTACCTTCGGGTGCAGCATTGGAAAATCAAATGTAGCGTAGGTTCATACTAATCGGCTCCACAGCATAGTTAGTCCCAGTTTCGAATTCCGACGGTACGCTTGAAAAATGTTAAGCGAGCATTTTTCATAAAAATATGCCTTTGTTCAGATGAAAGATAAATGTAACTTGGTACTCCAAAGAGGATGAACATTTCTGTTAAGCACTTGATCACTGTGTTTGAACTAACGACCTGGCAAGTAAAGACAAAAGGAAAGGAGAATATTCGTCCACTTTTGTGAGTATGTATTTATCCTTGATGCTTGATGGTGTAGGTTCCATGAAATTTATGGATAGCCTCTAAAAGGCTGCCGCTGCTTTAATCAATGTAGCAGTTGGACGTAACTTTCCTGACATCCTCTACAGCATATGATAGATTTTTGCAGCATACCCAATAAGTTAATCTTGTTATTCGTGAATGACAAAGATTCTCGTGAAGCTTGATTACATTTTATAGAATCCAGAATAGCAGCTATGCATGAAAAGGCATCCACAACAGTATTCTCGAAGCCTGGTGTATAAACTATATCAAAACGATGACCTGAAAGTTCCAGACGCCACTGAACAATTTTCTCATTTTTTATCTTACTACTGTGTTTCTTTCCAAATCTGAAACTGACAGATTTGGTGTTTGGCAGTTAGTTAAATAACTTACTTAATAGAAAGTGACGCCATTTACATAAAGATTCCACCATGGTATAGGCTTCCTTCTCAATGGTGGAGTGTTTATGCTCTGTATCTGGAATGTTCTTGTAAAGAATACAACTGGATAACCAATTAGTGAGAGCGCTCATTTATAGTGAACTCAGAGGCATCTGTTTCAACGGTAAATAGTATGCTTAAATCAATAGCATTGACTGCTAAATTAACAATGTCCTGCTTCAGTTGATTAAATGTTATCGCTTCTTTACTAAGAGGGAACGTTTTCGATTCAATTACAGCGGATTTATTTAGAACATCTGGCAATGTATTTAGCGTAGTATGCTAACATCACCATGGTTCTACATAAAGAGGTTAGATTTATATGTATGGTTAGCTCGGGCAACGTCTATCTGGAATAGGTTTAATTAAACCACCTGAGATGTGGTGACCTAATATTTTAATATCAGTTACAGAATACATACTTTACTTTTCATTCATGTTCAGATTGTATTTGTGAGCGATTTCAACATATGTATTAAATTTTCGATCGTAATCTTCTTGAGTTTTACCATAAATAGTTAAATCATTTGAATAAGCTTCTACTCCTAGTTATTCATCATGAATAATTTTGGGGATCATTCTTTAGAAGTTACTATTTGTGATGCTAAATGGAATTTGATGCAACTGGTACAGATTGCCCATGACTTCAAAAGCTGTATAAGAGTTTTGATCATCTACTATCGGTATTTGATGGTAAGCCTTATTAGGTCAATTTTACTAAAAGTTCTATTTATGGCTACCCTACCAACCTCAACTTCTACAGATTGCAAAGGAAATGCATGGTTTGCGAATAGTCTATGCACAAACGTTATTATGCTTGTCGTCCACAACAATTACTAGTTTTCTCTTTAGTAAAAAGTTCTCTTAAATAATTTCATCGTTTAGTAATCTTTTGAATTTCGCTACTAATAAACTTTAAGTCGCTCTGCCAATACCTCCGAGATCTTATAGCTATCAGTTTTTGGTTTCGAGTAAAGTATGGGAATAACTTTTAGGATTCAATATTGGCTGCTGAAAAACCACACAACTGTAGGGCAGTCTGTGGGTTTCTAAAATTGAGTTAAACGAAAAGTATTTTTTAAGAACGTCATGTTCAAGTAAAATGTCGATACACAGATCATCTAAGATTAGTAGTTTTACTTAGTGATAATTACTTAAAACTTCCAATGCAACGTCACAAATTCGTTTAATTTTTGGTCAACATGAGGATGTATCTAACATTACTTGAGGCATAGCTATTTGACAATTTTAGCATCCATAAATCTGTTAGCACTTCAAGCATCAATTAGAACTTTGATGATGTTGTTTCCTATTTAAGTAGGAACTATAGCATCCCCTAATGTAGAGGTAGTAGATAAGATGCGCTATATGGTTTTGGGCTCAAATTCCTGTTGCTTTTCTATGTCTATATTGGCAACGAGTCTCTTGCTTTTACACACTTTCTTGAAATTACCTTTTTCCTCAATCCAAACAAACAGCATGAAATCTACTCAACTTTATTCTAGTTTTAAATAATATTTCTTGTACAAACGCTTTTATTTACACATCATTTCAAAAAACATAACCAAGAGAGGAATCACTTACTTTATTTATATACCCTTATACATGAAATTTTGTTGTTCAGCCATACTATTATTAGTCCTGATATACTACAATTTCCCCCTCAGATAAACCTATCTGGTAATTTAACGCTCTGTTGTGGCTTAACATATCTAGAAACAGTTTCCTGTTCGTTCCGGCACGTAGTCATAGCCTCACTTAATTGAGTCGCAACATTTACAGACGCACTAATCACAGATAAACAGACTGCATATCCCTGGCTACTGCTGTCTTACTGACTAGTGCATACCCACTAGGACTTTAGCAGTGCATACCCACCACCCCTCAGCAGTAAGATATTAATAGATGAAGGCAGACGACCAGATCTTCAGATACTGGAGAAATTTATTATCAAGGTATGAATAAAATTGTGACTGCTGTACTCACATAAGCATTGATTTGTATTAATAAGTAGATTTTGTAATAATTCAATGAGCACGTTTTTAGTGTGACGACGTTAGCCGACATAATGCTTATGCAAATGCACCTGATAATTTGGACATGCTTTTTGCAATTTTATGCACTGCTACACGCTTAATGCTTATTTAGATGTTTATTTATATATTTATATTATATTTGCATTTATATGTTTGCCTGTATTTTTATTGTTTTGTGGATTGATTTGTTTTGTCTGACATTCTGCCGCTTTTTTTTTGTCCCAGTACCTATAGGAAGGAAGATTGGGATTAGAATATAAGTCAGTTAGGGAACGATAGATAACGTTGGGGACAAATATAGGATGAACTTAGAATAAAATACTTAGACCAGGGAGGTTGACTTTGTAAATTTAGAGAACAGGAACAAATAGCTAGATTCGCTATTAATATATTTGGCATATGCTTAAAAATTTGAATTCAGTTTTAAAAAATTAGTTAGCTAGATTTGGATAGTTTTAAGACGACCCTTCAGGTCGTACACGTAAGCAGAGCTGACAACTGCTATCTGGTATAACGGATCCCTCCCCTTTTACTTTTTCTAGTGTCTTGTTGATCAGGCACACCCCAAAGTCAAAGCTAGGGATAACATCATTCAAACCCTAACTTTAGTTTTAATTTATATATTTTATTTAGGATCGATCAACTTTGAAATAAGATTTAATTTGAAGCACGTTCTTTTTCACGTTTAAACCCAATGTAGTACCTTTGCATGGAGCATTGGGGACATGGTCGCAAGCATAGCGGGCCTTAACTACATTATACTGTCATACTCACTAGGCGGGCTACGTTGCGTAGTTTTGTGTATGACTACTGTACCCAAGATCCGGGTTCGAATGCAGATACAGTCTGCTTGAAAAATGTTAGGCAAGCACTTTTCTCAAAAATATGCCCTCATTTAGATGAGGGGTAAAAATGGAGGTCCCGTGTGTGTGTGTTGTCACACACGTTAAAAGACTCCTAGCTTGCTTGGAACAGCAAGGGTTTGGCAAAATAAAATTTTTTCCAAGTAATAACTCGCTTCCTGGCCAATGTAGTACCTTCGAGTGGAGCATTGAAAAATCAAATGTGGTGTTTTATTCGCTACCTCTGCTACAACATCTGGTAACCGTAGAGAATCCCTTTCACTTACATTTCTAGGCAATTCTAAGTTACTCAAATTTCCCGCCGCACTGCTAGATAGCTTCTTAGTAGAGTTTTTCAAACTTCCCAATCTAGCATTCTCATACGACATTTCAACGAGATATTTTACAATCTGATCTTAGTGATGCTTCCAAACTAGTTCTTCGTCACATAGTGTCTACAGATATACTGCGCTGCCTCGAACTTTGTCGATCGTTACTTTTGCCCAAGACTTTTCTTGGGACTTCTATAGCCTCTGCAATACACTATTCCCCAACTGAATCTTTTGTCCCTCCTCTTTTTTGTGCTTAAACTCTTGACCCACACTACTACTGTTTAAAAGACAAACCGTGTTCTTGGTTTGAAGTTAAATAGCAAACTTGAAGGTGATACTTCCATAGAACTGTGTTTATTATTCATATAGCTAAATAAAAACCTATCCATCAAGATTCTAAGGTTCACTCTCTTGTTAGAAGGATCTTTTATATTCTTTATAAGCCAGTTTTAAAACTTTTCACCAAACTTTCAACCTGCCGATCACTAGATGGATGCCACACTGGTGAAGTCATAAACTGGATGCCATTTTTAGATACAAATTCAGTAAATTGTGATGAGCTAAACGGTGTTCCACTCTCAGATACCAAAAGATTAGGAGTACCAAACCTCCCAAAACATTCTCGAGATTTTTGTCCACAGTCTCCTTCGTTTCTGCACTTCCCTTCATTATAAACACCCGAGGCCACTTGTTTAACCCTTTAACTGCTATGTCCGTAAATATACGTTTACAAAACGTATACTTAAAGTGCTATGTCCGTAAATATACGTTTTATAATTTCAAAAATCTATGCGTTGTCAGTAAATATATGTATGAGAAGCTCGCCTACTCTATTTTATAGTTGCATATATATATATATATATATATATATATATATATATATATATATATATACAAGTATTTGCGGTTTTATTAGATTTAGTCGTGTTCAGATTTTCAATCGTGTCGCAGGTGCTTTGGCTGCTAAATAGTGCATAGGTATAAATTCTTGTATAATGGCAGGATATGTCGGTTTGACTGATAAGGAAGCTTAGCAATTACCGAAAAAGAGGAAAGGACAGTGGATATTGTTGTCCGGACTGTGACATCGGACTTTGCACGGTACCCTGTTTTGAACTATTTCACACATTGAAAAGTTTTAAAATATTTAGCAAATTGATTTTTATTTACATAATAAAAAGTGTAGTATTTATTTGCATTTTTTCAATATCTAAGTTTGACAGGTATGCTATGAACGTATGAACGCACCACAAATTATATAATATATATGTTATATCAGTATTTATATGTTCTATGTAATTCTGAATGCTACATCCGTATATATACGTTTTTAGATTTTCTTAATTCAGCACACAAGCGGTGCAGTTTCATCCTTAATTCAGCAGCGAAAGGGTTAAAGAATCATTCGACACAAGCACCGTTTGACTGTAGAAAAGTCCTAAAAACATCTATATGTCGGTGTTGCAATACAACATAAATAATAGTAAACTTTGGATTTGTTTTTGAATTTATGAAAGTTTAAGAAGGCATATGTTGATGCCATGGTTATTGTATTTAAATTTGTCATATAGTTGTTATTAGTTTTTGAAAAGGGAATGCATATCACAAATAAACCTTACCCTAAACTACAAGATTTATAGTTTTATTGTGTGTACCTTGCCTGTCTACACCTCCCGCCTAATCTTATAGAGGTTCTATTTCTTTGCATCTCGATTGCCAATTTGCGGAATAGCCAACCGCAACATCTTTCATCCGGGTTTGCTGTGCATCACCAGGAACTACCTACGGATTTACATGGTTCTGGTCTCTGCTTAACGCAAATTTCGCACCTTCAACACTCCTTCAATTTCAATATCCAAATAAGGTTACCAAAAATACAATCTGGCTAGTGAGTTCATTTTTACAATGCCTTCGTGGTTAATGTGCAATTCTTTTAACATTTGTTGTCGTAGGTTTGACAGTACTACTACCCTGTAACCCCACATTATAACGCAAGTTTGTATCAAACACATACAAATACAATTAAATGCCTTTTTCTAAAATTACATCCTTCTGAGTTTTTGAACTAACCTTTACAATATTCAATAGTTTAGGTTCTCTACAAAATGTAGAAAGTCTAAATCCGGGTCTTTACTATTTTGTGGCTTGATATCTACTGCTAAAGGTGATAACACATTTGCCTGCACATTTCTAACTCTCTAGTGTACTTAAATGTATAATCAAAAACAAACACCATCTCTGTATCCAACCTGATATGAAATTTGTGGCAAACCCTTATTTTCCCCAAACAAGACTAATAATGCCTTGTGATCCGAACTTATTTGGAAGTGTCCACCCACCAAAAAGTAATAGAATTACTTAACGGCCCAATACACACTTAAGGCTTCTTTATATGTTACAGAATGTTCTGCTTTACTCGAGACCCTTGAGATATAACCAATTGGTTTTTCTGAACCATCCAGTTCTACAAGTGACAAACAGGCAACTACATCATAAAATGAAGCATCACATGCTGACTGCACTGGTTTATCAGTTATAATGAGCTACAACATTAACCAACACCAAATCTGCCTTTGCTTGTTTAAAAACTGCTTCACATGCGTTCGACCACACAAAAGTTTTATTTTTTTTGTTGACACAATTCATGCAGTGATTTCAATTTCACTGATGTTCTTGTTGTAAACTTGTGGTAGTAATTCACCATTCCACAAAATTTTATTACTTCAGAAATATTTTGCAGTCTGTAGCATTTTAAAATGCCTGAAATCTTATCAGCATCTATTTCTAAACTGACTGTCTGTCAAAGTAACATGACCTAAATACTTAATATTTTCTCAAAGAAAACACATTTGTCCTTATTCAATCTAAATCGAAACTTTCTCAACCTTTCAATTATTTTTTTGTAGATTAAGCAAATGCTCCTCTTTTGTCTGCCCATTATCAATAAAGACCCCACCCCTTGGACACCTGCTAAAGTGTTCTCAATTATCACCTAAAATATGCCACAAGCCAGTTTCGTACCAAAAGGCAATCTTTTTGGTTTGAAAATTCCCATTCATGCGCTTCACGTATCATACTCTTTCCTCGTAGACCTCTAACTGGTCATAGGCATCTTTTAAATCCAACTTACTGTAGCTTGTGTCACTTTGTAGCATGGCAAAACTGCTTCAGTTCTGCATAATGGACGGTTCACATCCAATAAATATTTATTTATGGTTACTTTATAATTTGTGCATAAACGGATACTTTTACCATAGCCCTTTAAAGCAATAACCAACAGAGTTCCCCATTGTGAACTATCAATTTTATCAATTACTCCTTGGATCAGAAATCGAGAAATTTCATTCTTTGCTAATTCTTTATATGTATAAGAAATAAGGCCGAGTTTACAAAAAGTAAGTTTTACCCTTGCAACTAGTGCTAAATACCTTCAAACCATTATAACACCCCAATTCATATTTAAAAAAAAATCCCAAATTCTTCCAACAAATTCACTAATTGCAAATCTTCTTCGATTTTATTAGTATCATGGTTTTTTACGATTTGAGACAAATTAATTTGGAACCAATTCAACATGTCTGTACCCATAAGTAGCCTACACCATTTATCAACGATCAACAGATCAGTCTTTAATAATTTCTCGAATTCTTTTAAATTAATTTTACCCTTCGGTTTAATAATAGACCCATTATATGTCCTTAATCTAATACTAGTATCCAACAATGGTACGTACGTACGTACTTGAACAATATATAATTACTAAATGGCAAACTCAGACCTGCACTCATATCGACCAGCATCATCAAAGGCTGTTTGTTCAGTTTTACGCATACAAATGCCCACTTTAGAATTTTTGAAATTTAGTGGCGAAGACATGTTTGGCCTGTTTGGTACAAAAATGACAAACAAGTTGTTTGCCTAAATTCGGATTTTTTCCAAAATGGAAAAATTCCAGTATTTGTAAAGTAGTTTAAACGGCAGAACCTTAAAAACTTTATCAATTGATCAACTTTCAGATAATTATGATAAAATATTTAAATTAAAGGAATGTACGTATCAGAATGATAAATTACTAGCAAATGTATATTTGGATCGGACGATTGCATTTCGTCCTATCCAAAATTGTGCACCAAACAATCTACAAGTATTGTTAGAAAAATATAATATCCATGTAGACGCATTGAAGTGATTGAATATCCTTGAGTTAGACGACTACATCTTTATGTATTTGCCTATTTCCAAATTGCCTTCAGAAGTGGTTTATTTCGTTTGAATTAGTGTGAACCAGCAAGTTTCAAAATACGAATTTATTAATTTTGTTAAACACCAAAGCAAAATTATTTGCACGCCAGACTATCAGCGTCCGATATTTAGCAGACTTCTAAATACTCCTTTATTTGCAGAGTCATCCATTTCATTATGGCCCCTTAGTGCTAATTCGAAAAAACCACAAAACTTTATGCAGTTAATTATTTTCGAAAAAACATGTTTTTGCAATTTCTTCGTTTTTTTTAAAGAGGGTTTCTATATTCAGAACTTAATTGAACTTGCACATTCGTCTTACCTAATAATTTAAAACTAAACACACTGTTGATATGACCAACCGAGGCTTCATGTTTTTTAATCTTAGCTACAATATGAACTAAATCGGTGACACCGTTTTTGGTTCAAGCAGTTTCGCCTCCATAAAGCACTGTCTCAGGACATCTTCGACCATTTCCCTGCAACTAAGGTTCAGTTTGATATTTTAGTAAATTAAATTTTTATAGTAAATGTCTATTTATGATTATATTGCTACCACAGTTGGCAACAGCATTGTACTGCTAATAAATAATATTAATAATAAAAATGAACTTACATAAAGCTATTTTAAAAATGACTGAAACATATAAAAATGTAAAAATATGTGTTCCATTTACAATAACAAAGTTAATATCAACTTCTGGCATGACTGGAACTGTTGTCAAACCGATAATATTTTAAATCGACTCGGTATGTCGAAGGAACTCCACATATAAAATTTCATTCTTTTATCTCTTGTATTTTCTGAGAAATATCTAATGCGCGCTCATCGTGAAAAGCGCTGTAAGTTCCTTATGTGATTAATCTATAAAAGTTTAAGGATTAGTGTTACCCAAGTTTATTTGGTCTCTACTATATTTAGGTGCATAAATAAAAAACAAAACTGCAAAATTGATCCTCGATAATCCTAGTGCAACAATAAATTTAAAGAATTCAACCATACTGTCAATATCTTATCCAAAACCACCAATTAAAATAAAATAATATTCAGTCATAAAGTGTAATGTAAAAATAAAATACACTTAACACAACAATAACACCTTCATCAATAACTAAATTAAGCATCATATGTACTAGCTGATATGTTTCCCCCATGTCCAGTCCAATTAATGTGAATAAATTTGCCTTCTTGACCCACAAGTTCAAACGTGTGTGCTCCAAAATAGTCTCGTTGTGCTTGTAAGAGGTTAGATGGTAAACGTTCCGATCGATACCCATCATAAAAGGCTAAAGCTGTTGATAGAGCTGATGTAGGTATTCCTAAAACAAGAAATGCTGTAACACAAAATAACAAATACAATGAAAATTAATTACCCATATTAACTGCAGAAGTTATAATATTTCGCCATCCTTTTTGCGCTTTATCAAGAGCTTCTACAAAGAACGGAGCCAAAAGTAATGAATTCAAATTGGGATCTTTATCAAATGCCTTTTTAATTTGTCCAAGAAAAACTGATCGAATAATGCATCCACCACGCCACATAAGTGCAATGGAACCATAATCCAAGCTCCATTTATGAACATTAGCAGCTTCCCGAAATAACATAAAACCTTGGGCATATGAAACAATCTTACTTGCATACAAAGCCTAAAATTGGAAAAATCATATTAACATTGTTGCGCTTTTCAGCTGCACCAAATTTTATTTTAATAGAATTAAGGGATTTTTAATCCAGCATGCAAAAGCATTTTTCTCAATCCTCAGTTTATGAATATAGTTTCTCGCGGACCAGAGAACAATAATCCTAAGATGATTTATGGTATGTATTCTACATAAGCTCGCATTTCCCAAATTAAACAAATGTGTTTATTATTAAAAATTATTTTAAGTTTGTCAAAGTTATGCAGAAGTTGAAAGAAAATTATGGAAGAGAAAACTGTCCATTAAATGTTACCATAGGAAAAATTGTTAAAAAAATTCATAGAAACCAGTCAGTGAAAGATGAAAAAAGCAAAGCACATTATCGTAGTGGACGTTCAGAAGAAAATATTGCAGCTGTTAGTGCTAGTGTTGCTGAAGAACCAAAAACATCAATTCGCCATCGTTCACAGCAATTAAACATTCCAAAAATCATTCTATTAAGAATTTTGCACAAAGATCTTCGTTTAAGGACGTACAAGATTCAGATAACACAAGAAATTAAGCCAACTGACTTTGGTATACGTCGTCAATTCGTTAATTGGGCCATACAACAAAAACTTGAAAATGTGAATTTTTTCAACAAAGGCTACTTCAGCGATAAAGCACATTTTGGATTGGGTGGATTTGTTAATAAACAAAATTATCGAATCAGAGGTGAAGAAAATCCACAAGCGATAATGGAAAAATCAATTGCAACGTACATTGACGTAACAAAAGAAAAACAAGAGAAAGAAAGAAAGGAAGTAAGTATGAACGGGCTCAATCGGTGAGTGGGCGAGGTTTTATACCTATAGCTAAGTTACAAAGGAACCTGAAATAAATAGAGAAAAAAATAGATACACTCACTCATTCACACTCAGAACAAAACATACAAAGGAAAAAAAATTATTTATAATTAACTAAAATATTTACAGCACAGTAAAAAAAAATGCATGAAAATGGCGAGCTGTAGTTTTTAGGTAATTACCCTCTGACAGCAATTAGTAAAAAAAAAAAGAAAGAACCAAGCACAACCCTAAAAACCACAGCTCTAGATCATCGTAAATATAAACTTAAACTATATGTACATACATAATGGCAACATTGTCAAATGTGCCCGCAAGTCTTTAAGCAGTTTTTACAGTAATAATTAGTATAGTTTTAGTAATTCATAACCAAATAGTAAAGCAGTAGGAAAGAGCAGGAAATGCCCAAAATAGTTCAATAATTTTCGTATGTAAGAGTTAAATTTAGCAAGGCCATGGTTGAACGGTAAAATCCCAGGCGTTCTGGTTCCGAAGTATGAAGCGCATACAAAGAAAAAAAGAACTCACCCTCGAGTTACTGGCATCGAGGTGGAGTCTGTCGCTGGTCTACGTCAGCGAGTAGGTAGGCTTACGCCCAGACAGAACGCATTTGACCTCCCATTACCAGATGAAACGACAGCTCAAGGGATTAACGTGTCCCCAACAGGAAGTACACTATAATGCGTGCTAGCAATTCGCATAAAGAAAACGAAACGAAGCAAAACAGGACGAATGTTTTCTGGTTGCTAGTCGAACAGAAAGTCCATATTAAATTTGTTTAGTTAAAGCACCAAAGCTCAAGGAAATAAAACAGGAAAACCCTAATTTATTGAAACAATTTCGCCGAATTCTTTAAAAAGGGAAAACACACCAGCATTTAATTAGTGAATACTTGGAAAGACGCCTATCTAATTATTGCGTAAATTCCACGTTAAGAAATTCTTAGAAAGGATATTTATTTTTCTATGGGGCAAAAAGATTTATCAAGTGACATATATAGGATGTATATTATTAATTACAATACAAATTTTAATACACGAAAGGGTTATGTTTAATTTACGGAATAAATTTTCGTGTTTAACGCCAAGGAATTTAAGGTGAAAATTATTGCATATAAACTAATCAATTAGTTACGAAAATGAACGTAACACAATCCATCCACTAAAAGTAACTGTTTGGGCTGGTGGAGTGATTGGTCTATACCGTTTTTTAAACTAACGATAACAGTCCTGTTACTGTGAATGATGTTTGATATTGAACAAAGAAAAATAATTTTTTATAGGATGAATTGGAGCATATTGATGTGCAGAATATGCAGTATGAACAGGACAATGCAACATGTCATGTGCCAACGGAAACAATCAATCTTTTGAAAGAGATATTAGATAATCTAATAATTGCTCAAACAGGAAACATTAATTGGCCGCCTAAATCTTGCAATCTAACGCCTCAAGATTTTTTTCCTGCGGAGCTATTTGAAAGAAAAGGTTATGCTACTGACACACAAACAATTGAATTAATGAAAGATAGTATTAACTGTATTCAAGCAATTGAGCCACAGTTATGCCAGAATGTTATAGAAAATGTTGGTAAACGAATAGAAGTTTGTCGTAATAGCAGCAGGTAGTCACTTACAAGATATTGTTTTTCATTACTAAACCGGAACATTTGTACTTTCATTTGCAATAAAAGTTTTCATAATTCTCAAATAATTTGTGTATTTTATTAATAATTTAAAAATGAATATCAAATTGGTACACCCATTACAAAGATTTCTTTTTTCATTGATTAAACCTTTTTATTATATAAACTGATGACTAAAAACCTTGTCTTAGAAGCAAACGATGATGCTAATTTCGTTTAGTTAATAAATAAATGCAGTTAACTGCCTTTATAACCTAAAATATATATTCTTAACTTGAATCGCTTTCTTATCAATGATACGAATATAAATTACGTGCAGGTAAGCTTAAATGAAAATCACCTTTGCTATGGAATGTCATGTGATTAGGCAGTCAGGCATTAAAAGCGTGGAATGGAGAGGATACTACAGACTCGTAGGAGTGACACATTTTAATGCAAGGGAACTTGAGTATCGCCTATCGAAAAGATCGAACGTTGCACGTTAGTTTGACAAAGTGATCCCTTCCGTGTCCTAGTACCTTTCCCTCTTACATAAAAAACTATCTCGTGCTCCGCCACAGTGTAGGTACATTCACTTCCCCTTAGAATTTGTCCACGCTAGGAAGAAACTGCCCACTCACAATACTAATCTAAAGACAATTGAGGCCGCCTTTGACTTCAGCAAAAACAGGTAAGCCCATTGCTTATTGTTATTTTGTTGGTTTTAATCGTGACGGAAACACCGCGACTGAATTTGGGGACATAACAAATTACGTCCAAGGTTATGCATGTATGGAGACGTGGGTAAAACAGCATTTGTCTCAATTTTGTAGCATGATAAATGATACAAATATGCACAAACTGTATTACAAAAGATTTTATTAATGTTTTAACTCTAAAAATTTGCAAATCTGTTCACTGATCATTATAATTTGGTATTTGTCCAACCTGATACAAAACTTAGAACTGATTTTATAAACGAATTTGAAGACACCTGCTTATTACAATAACAGTAATACCATTAGCAACATCTACATAAGTGAAAACAAAATTGAGGATTGTTTGTTAAAATTGGACAAAAGAAAGGGTTACGGTAATTATGGTCTGCACCCGATATTTTTAAGATTCACTTTTTGCACTCGCACATAAATTTCTTCCCTGACAATCTTAAAGCTGTCATTGATGAGCACAGCGAAAGTTTTCATCAGCAGAATTCTATAATGCAAAAGAGGCCCAAAGCAAATGGAATCCCAAATGCTGGCCGAAGAAAGACCCCAATAGTAAAATATGGCCAAAAATATATCATTGTGTGTTGCTACAAACTGAAAGCATATTTGTATTCAGCATGAAAAATATATTTTTTCTGTGACCGGAAAAAATTTGACATTTAATGTTTCTTGACAGGTAACAAAATGTGACTTTTTATGAATTTACTTTTTTCCCATGAAAAAAAATAGTACTTTCCCAGGTATGTGCAAATAAGTAAGAACACGAAGATATTTAATTCAAAGCCGCGTCCACATTTGTAACATTCGGGTGCAACATAAGATCATATCATAACTTCGTCGCGTTCAAAACAACCGATATAAACAACTTAAGTAAGGAATTTTTAAAACCACTCGCAGAATTAAATTGACAGATACTTGATTAATTTAAAGGTTTCCTTAGCAACGCAAGTCTAACTGTCCCTATAAATACAACAGCCTACTTGTTTGAAACTTCAAATTTTATATCGATTGATTTTCTGACTTGTTTCAGCATAAATTAATTCTAATAATTTTCAACTAAAATCCATTTTGCTTCTAAAACGAAACTTTATTCGATAAATTAAATATCCTGTATATTTTACTTGATAAATCTTTCTGCTAATTAATAATCAATACCCTTTCTACGAATTCCTTAACGAAAAGTTTACGCTATATTCAGATAGTCGATAACGTGTTCCAAGTATCAGATAATTGCTTCTTATGTGTTTTTCATTGAGAATTCGTTGAATTAAAGCCACATGCTATCCGATATAAACTCGGGTTTTCCAGGTTAATTCTGAATAAAAATATTACGTTAAGCTCTGGTCGCTAGTTAAACAAAATTAATATTCACTCTCTTTTCGAACAGCAACACGAAAGCATTTAATATATTTTTGGTCATTTTCTTTTCATTTTGCTTGATGAAGATTTTGTGCACGCAATGCGGCGTGCTTCTTCTGGTGACCGTAAAGCCACGATGAATGGTCGTCCCTTGTTATGATATGAGAACCACCCCAAGGCGGGATTATGCACACATCTTCTCTGCTCCGTTATTAAAGACGGCAACATTTACAAGGGTGAGTGGTTGTTCCATATTTTATTTCTATGGGCTCACGAAACTGGCCGAACTAATACCTCTCCGCTTTATTGGTGGACTAAATTTAATAATGGTAGAAAGATGATCGTTATGCCTGAGATGTGATTGATCATTAGTTAGATTGGGATAGTAGTTATTAATTTCGTTTTTGGGGAATTTGTATGTAATCGTAATTTATAACTGTTGGTTAACCGTGGGTTTTGTGTTCTAAATTTTTATTAGATTAAGACATTGTACTGCCAATGTGGCATAACTGATTTTATAGTTATAACCATTTAGAGCTGTGGTTTTTAGGGTTGCGTTGGGTTTTTTTTGTTGCTGAAAAATTTAGGGGGAGATACCTAAAAACAACAGCTCACTATTTCAAAACAGTTGTCCGAAATAAACGACATGTACATTCCTGATCCCAAATAGCCTTCCTCAGATCCTGACCACTTTAAGAATATCCGTTCCCACGTTCTCAAAAAACTTTCTGCCCGGTATGGAAAAATTCACAGCCCCTATAATCTCCGCCGTCGTCCTATCTTTTATCAACTAGGCGATTCCGTTTGGCGCCGTAATTTCGCTCTGTCCGACGCTTCACGTCATTTTAACGTCAAACTTGCTCCTAGACTCATTTGTCCTTATCCCATTTCTAAAGTCATTTCTTCCGGAAGCTATGAACTTACTGATCCTTCCGGTCAAAAATCCATTTGGCATGTCAAAGATCTGAAACCTGCCCATCCGGACGATCCTAATGCCCCGTTCTCCCTATGTTTTCCTTCTAGCGGCATAAACGCCATAAGCCCAATATACCTAGTCCTCGTGCCCCCGATTCTGATGCCGACTTTGCTCTTCGTCGGATTTGATTTTTGGACATTACGATTTCATTTACTTCCCTGTTTTGCAAGGTTTTCTTTCGTCTTCTTGTTTTTCCTTCATCCGTGTGGGTCCGGGAATAGAATAGTCTCACGGTACAACCTGCCTGTCGTAAGAGGCGACTACAACGGTCCAACACATACACATACAAACTTCATACACACATACACACACTCCATAAACGCGCACACTTCATACATCCACACATTTCTGTTTGGTTCTCCTTCCTTTTGTTCTCTTCTTGTTTTCCTTTCACACGTGTGGGTCCGGGAATAGAATAGCCCCATGGTACAACCTGCCTGTCGTAACTACAGCAGTTCAACACCTACACTCATGCACACTTTATACACGCACAACACCTACCCACGCACTTCTTACACACCCACACATAAACACGCGCGCGCACGCGCGCACACGCACACACCTACTCATACCTAAATACACTAGAATTCCGTTTTATTTTCTTTGGAACAATTTTTAGTTTTTTTTGGGTTTTGTACTTGGTGTTGGTGTTATTCTTTTTGGTTTTTTCCTTTTTTCTCGTTCCTTTAGTTCCATTTTCCTTTCCCTATCCTTTTGCTGGTCTTCCTTGCTGTCGGTTTTTATATGTTTGTGTTTCTTCCACCCACTCCTGTGGTAGGCTTCGTAGGCTCTTCTCCTTTTCTTTGAAAATTGTGACTTTGTCAACTTTTCGGGTCTACTAGTATTTCTTTTCTTTGGTTAGTCTACTACGATTCTTGGTTACCACAGTTGATAGTACACCGTTTCCTTACCAGCGTTCCTCCTCTCTTCCTCTCGTTCATCCTTGTTGTCCCTTTTGTTTACTTGAGGCTTGACACTGTCATTTTGGTTCGCACTGTTGGGTTTCTTCCTCGTTCCGTTCCTTCTTTTGAGGTTGATAATCTTTCCTGTTTCTCTCTGGCAAAACATTTGTCCGTTGACGACTCCTCAGTGCTGAGGCCATTTCATCTTTGTCCTCGATGATTGTTGCCTTTTCCTTTTCAGTTTCTTATGTCCTTTTCACTTTTGGTTTTGTCCGGTTCCTTGGTCCGTCGAACCGAATGAAAATTCTTTTTAGTTTTTTTTGGAGTGTTTTCTTTAGTTGTTTTTTTTTATTTTGAAACAAATTCTCTTTTAGTTTTCTTTTAAGCAAATGTTCTTTTTGGTTGTTTGGGTTTCTTTCTTTTTTTTGGTCATTTGGTCCTGTCCGCTTCATTACTTTTGGTTTTTTTCTCTTTCTTTTCTGCCCCGACCTTTTAATTTTGCTGGTGGGGGGATTTGTTACGTTCCTTTTTTCAGTGGCGTAAATTAATTCTAATAATTTTCAACTAAAATCCACTTTGCTTCTAAAACGAAACTTTATTCGATAAATTAAATATCTACTGTTATACTGCACGCGACTATTGTAGTCTAAAATATAACCGTTAAAGTCACGGCGTAATTGATAAGAGCCACTACGACAGTTGGCAATACCTACTGAAACGTACATAATATTGCGCAACAAGATATTACGTCACAATTGCGTCTCAAATTGTATTACATACCAAAAATATTTATTGTAATATCAGAGGCGCCTTTAAGAAAAAGATAAAATGTATTCACAAAATAAAGTAGAGCTCTTCACGACCTTACGGTTATTCTTGAGGCAGAAGCCATGTTCCTTTCCATTGATCTCGTTGTTGGGCGTGATTCGGGCTTCGCCCTCGTTGAAACCAGATTAATTTGTCTTCCCTCTTCTTTCTGTAGCGGTACGATAAAGGATCAACCAGGTAAGGAACGATAATAGGTACGATAGAGAAACCTACATTTTAAGAGAAAAGACAAGATAAAAACATCGTGAACTTCACTGTTCGACGTCTCGCTCCCTAGTCCCTATCGTGTCGGAAAACGCGCACTTCCTTCTCCACCCCACGTCTGCGCATTCTCTAGCGCCGACGCAACTGTCCCAAGTTACGGATATGCACAAGTCTTTTAAAATATTAGCGCGAATTCACTCGCAAATTAAAAACTTACAATGCCAATTTTTTGCATGTAACAGTACATGTATATATGTATAAATGTATATTTTACTTGATAAATCTTTCTGCTAATTAATAATCAATATCCTTTCTAAGAATTCCTTAACATATATATAAACAACTTAAGTAAGCAATTTTTGAAACCACTCGCATAATTAAATTGACAGATATTTGATTACTTTAAAGGATTCCTTAGCAACGCAAGTCTAACTGTCCCTATAAGTACAACAGCCTACTTGTTTGAAACTTCAAATTTAACATCGATTGATTTTTGATTTTAATATATTGTAATATTTTTTTAAATTTTAAATCATCGTTTTGCCTGAAAAATAGTGTATTATACACAAGTAAAAATGTAAGATTTTAACTCTCGGTGTTTTGTCTTCCTCTGCTTCGCGTCGGGAGACAAACACACCTCGAGTTAAAATCTAGTACTTTTTTCGCTGTATAATACGAGGGCTATTTTTTTCAAGGTCCGATCGGTAGCAAAATAAAAACCACAGTACAAATCAAAAATTATTTATTTGTAACAAGTACTTACATAATTACTCTATTTTTCTACATAGTCGCCACTCAGATTTAGACATTTGTCGTAGCATGGTACCAACTTCCCAATACCCTCGTTGTAGAACGTAGCCGCCTGTGTTTTCAGCCATGTTTGTACGCTGGTTTGCAGCTCAATGTCTGTGCCAAAATGTTGTCCATCTAATTAGCGTTTCATGTGAGTAAACAGGTAAAAATCAGATGGAGCCAAGTTCGGGCTGTATGGTGGATGACCAAACACTTCCCATTGAAAAGACTGTAGTGGAGAAGGACAATGCCTGATGACAACATTCCTCTCCGCTTATTCTGAATTGCCCTTCGTAGACGTTGAAGAGTCACCTTGTATGAGGCTGCTGTAATGGTTATGCCACGTTTTATGAATTCCACCAAGAGAGCGCCATTTCGGTCCCAGAACACAGTAGCCATGCACTTTCTGTTGGAGAAGGTTCGTTTGAACTTCTTTGGTTTACTGGGAGAGTGAGAATGCATCTATTGTTTGGATTGTTCTTTTGTTTCTTGAGTTTCGTAATGGACCCATGTCTCATCGCCTGTGACAATTTTGTTCAAGAAAGTTTCTCCTTCATTGTGGTAACGCTGGAAAAACGTTAGGGAGGCTTCCATTCTCTGTGTTTTGTGATGGTCGAACAGCATCTTGGGAACCCATCTCGTGCACAGTTAGCGGTACTGAAGTTTCTCGCTCACAATGACGTAGAGAGCTGACCTTGAAATTTCAGGAAATGAATCGCTCAATTCAGAAATTGTGAACCGACGATTTTCTCGAATTGCCACATCCACTCGCTGAACGAGATCATTGGTTGACACTGACTTCCTTCCCTGACCGCCTGCATCATGAACATCTGTACGTCCTGCTTTAAAGTTTCTGCACCATTGTCGCACTTTGCTGTCACTCATTAAAGTTTCAACATACACAGTACTTATTCGTCGATGAATTTCGGCTGCATTACACCAATCAGCCTGAAGGAATCGAATTGCCGCACGAACTTCACACTTGGCGGGAGATCCTATTGTTGTAGACATGTTTACGTGCTACCTACGTGAACACAACTAAACGGAAGTGACGCGACGTGATTGAGAGCCATACTAGTGACGCTGCACAACACATCTGCGCACTGGTTCATCCGATTTTTAGGGGAGTTTTTATTTCGCGACCGATCGGACCTTGAAAAAAAAATAGCCCTCGTAAATATGTATAGATTTAGTTAATTCAGTCCTTGTGAAAGAAATATAATTTTTTTGTAAATCCGAATTTAATAGAATAAATCAGTTAAATTATTAATAATATAACCTATAAAATATTTAAATTTCCCAGTGAGAATACTCTTACTCCAAATGTACAGACAACACAAGCTGCTGTCAGATACGCTCCTCCAGGACTTTTGTTTACTCAAGAAATCCAAAAGCCTAAACATTGGCGTACCATTTGCAAAAATTTGATTAAACCTATTTATCATTGCCTTGTCTAGTTCAGGATACAATGGAGTTTTCAAGCTTTTACGTTTAAAAGGTCAAGTGTGGCTCTGGTAGCAGAAGTTACAATGAAATTCTGGAATGAAGCATATTGTTTTTAATATCGCACACTATTTGAGCTCCATTGGACTCGATTGAAATTTTATTTATAGTTTTACCTTTCTTCGATTTAACAATAATTTCAAGTTTTTGTTCTATAGTTAACACAATTCTTTTTTTCTTTTTGGACATATGAGGATAAAAAATCTATAACTTTTACTTTGTTACATATAAAATACAAAAAAGTCTAATACAATATAATTACATATTTCACTGAAACATAACAAATTGCTTATTTTTCAAATAAAAGTAAACCAACTATAGAATGTTGAAGCAGTCAAGCGATAATAAAAAAATGCAATATAAAGTATTCAGAAGACGATTTTCAAACCCTACAGAGCTAACTAATAATTCTCATAATCCCTCAAATGACTGGGTTACTTGCAATATTTGTGGTTACAACTCAGTTTCTAAACGCGGCTTAAAACAACATCACACCAAGTCACACTGTTTAACAAAGAAAGATGATCATTCTATGTCAGAACCAAAATATGTTTTATCAAACCACGATACAGAAGAAATTTCGAGAAATGCTGTTGTTAACACTGAAAATTGTGAAGTTCAAGAACTGATTGAATTACTATCCGAGGCTAAACAATATTTAAAAATTTTACGTCTTATACCCAAAGGTGCTAGAGTGGCCATTAGTGACGAATTGTCAAATCTACTCAGAAACACTACGGCTAGAAATGATTTGCAATCATGGTCAAGGCTACTACTTTTACTATATGTGTTCTTCATATCCCACCTAGAAAGCTAAAGCAAGTTTCACTTGCAACACTTGTGAAACAAAACTTAGTCTACTTTCAAAAGAATGACATTGATACCATAAAACTATTCCTTAAAACATCATGCAACAGTGCAGAAAAACTAGCTACAAAAACAATACCTTTAAAAGAAAACACAAATAAATTGTGTAAACAAGTGACACAAAAATTATCAGAAGGTGACATTAGCGGTGCAGCTCGACTTCTGTGCTCAAATGATAAAGTTGCAAATAATTGTCCTGAAACATGGCTTGCCTTAGAATCCAAACATCCACCAATGGATTACCAGACCAATTATCCATCCAGTCCTTCTGATGATTATTTATCTCAAAATTACCTCGTCTAACATCACACGAAACAGTAAAAAGGCAATCAACAGCTTTCCTCGAAGTTCATCCGGTGGAATTGATGGTCTTAGACCACGACATCTTTTAGATCTGTTAGCAATTTCTAACAGTGCTGTTACAACAACCCTTTTAGAAGCACTTGCCAAATTTATCGACAATGTTTTAGATGGTAAATTACCAAAATCAGTTTTACCAATATTTTATGGTGCCTCATTAACCGCTTTAATTAAAAAAGATGGAGGAATACGTCCAATTGCATGCGGTAATACTTTACGACGAGTTGCAGCCAAAATCGCTTGCAACATAGTCCATGAGGTTTCAAGTGCAAAATTAAAACCAATTCAACTTGGTTTTGGTGTTAGAGGTGGCGCAGAAGCTGCTGTACATGCTACCCGCACTTTTCTCGAGATTAACACAGATGCCAAGTGATTGTCAAGTTTGACTTTGCAAACGCATTTAACACATTACGACGAGATCACATGTTGTCCATAGTTCACCGCGAAATACCCAGTTTGTTTCCATTTATATGGCAAGCTTATAGAAATCAATCCAACTTAATATTTGGCAACAGGCTCATAAAATCTCAATGCGGTGTACAACAGGGTGACCCATTAGGACCTTTGTTGTTTAGTTTATCAATTATGGAACTTACACATTCTTTAATCTCCGATCTTAATGTGTGGTATCTCGATGATGGTACAATCGGCGGAAAAATAGATACAGTACTTCAAGATATAATAAAAGTAATTGAATATTCCAAAATAAGCGGTTTAAACTTGAACACTACCAAATGTGAAGTTTTAATCAATCAAAACAACAATACAACATCCACCCTTTCATCTATAAATGAATTGATTCCCGGAATTAAACAAGTTAAATCTTGCGATTTTGAGATTTTGGGTGCACCAGTGTTAACTTTGGCAGCTAAAAATGTCTTACTAAACAAAATATCTACCTGCAAACTTATGTGCAGTAGATTGCAAATTCTTGACACACATGCAGCTCTATATTTAATGAAAAACTGTTTAAGCGCTGGTCCTAAACTTACTTACATTCTACGTTGTTCACAGTTATACCAACATATGGACCTATTAAAACCGTTTGATGACATATTTCGAAATTGCTTAGAGAATATAACAAATATAATAATGGATGATATGGCATACAATCAAGCAACTCTACCATGCCATCTAGGTGGTCTTGGCATAAGAAAAATAACAGACTTAGCTTTACCTTGTTTTATAGCATGAATACACGCTTCAACCAATCTTGTTTCAGACATTTTAAAAACGCCTAGTTTAACCTTAACCGGTTTGTCTGAAGCATTGATTTTACTAAATAGACCCATACCAGACAAGGAAAATATAAGTTTGTCATCACTAAGCTCGCAGAAATTTTGGGAATCGGATTTACTAGAAAGCAAGTACAACGATTTGATAAAAGCCAGCGACATTCGTTCCATTGCTCGCTTAAAAGCAGTATCACAAAAGGAAAGCTACCAATGGTTACATGCACTCCCTTCTTCTCAGCTTGGAACAGTCCTACCGAACGAAGCAATACGTATATGTGTGGCGTTACGCTTAGGTGCAAGAGTTTGTGAACCCTTTACTTGTTCTTGTGGTGTTTTCGTAGATTGTACAGCCTCTCATGGTTTAAGCTGTAACAAGAACACAATTGGTCGATTATCCAGACACGAATCGTTAAACCAAGTAATAGCACGATCTCTTGCTAAATTACAAATTCAATCCGTTCTCGAACCCTTAGGTACTTTAAGAGATAATAAGAGACCTGATGGTGTAACAATAATACCATGGGAGAAAGGTCGGTCGTTGGCTTGGGACACAACTGTAGTAGACACCTTAGCTCCTTCACATTTAATTTCAACAAGTAAAACATGTGGAGCAGCTGTTGCTGAAGCTGAAAGATGTAAAATTAATAAATATAGAGATTGGCCAAAATTACACCTTTATTCCAATTGCTTTCGAGACTATGGGAGTCGCTGGTGAGTTAACTCGGCAACTAATAAACAACCTAGGTCATACACTTAAAATAGCAACATGTGAACAAAGATCCACAATATTCCTTTGGCAGCGACTCTCAATAGAAATTCAACGTGGTAATGCTGCTGCAATACATGGCATTTTACCACAATGCAATACATTTCGAATTTATAACAGGGAGAATCACCAAATGATCACAAAAGTTCCAAATATTACTTATCAAACCAATAAATCCATTTTAGAAGAAAATATACTCAAGATTGTAAATATACAAAATAAAATACAAAACCATTTTCACTTGATGAACAAGCAGAAAAAGATCAACAAACAGATATTGATGACAGTGGTAAATTAATAATGGGACGTTACATAAACACAATAATCGATGATCTCCATAAAGATATAAAAGATCTAAAACCACTACAAGATGCCCCAATTGCAAACATAACAGACCATGACAAAGACAAACAGCCTAGTCCTGAAACGAAAGAACGGCAACCACCAACAAATAATAATTTAAGCCTTCGACCTATAATAAAAAATAACTTCCCAAAAGCATGTGGATTAGTAAATTTGGGCAATACGTGTTTTTCAATTCCATTTTACAATGTCTTGGACAAACACCATACTTATTACAATTACTTCTTGAAACTTCAAAGCCAGGACAATATTTTAAACTTCCTGGCGGAGGTTAAATCCAGATGATAAAGATTCATTGGTGTTAGGCCCACTTAATGGGACTTTAGAAGAATGGCTACCATTAACACATATTTTATCACAAACGTTAAAAATTACAAAATGATAGACCAGAAATTTATGATCCAAGTATGCTATTTTCAAGAGTCACAGAAAGAATACCACAGTTTTCTGATGGTCAACAACATGACTCACATGAACTATTACGACATTTATTAGAAATATTGAGTGAAAATGACTTAAAAGGTATCAAACCGTAATTTTAGAAAATGGAGGTTTAGTTGTAAAATAGTTCCATCATCTTGTGAAAGTGATAAAGAAAGAATTATAAAATTTTATGAAAAGCAGGCTTCTGAGTTACAACTACCAACTGAACAAATATTCAGAGGAGTCTTAGTCAGTACATTACAGTGCCAAGACTGTAAACATATTTCACGTCAAGAAGAATTCTTTTTGATCTAAGTTTGCCAATATCGAAAAGAGAAATTTTACAGCCTTTTAATAACGATAAGGAAACCGATGATACATATGCAGATGAATATTCCATACAATCCTGCTTAAGCCAATTCACAGACTCTGATCTGCTTTTGGAAATAATAAAGTAAGTTGCAATTTTGCACAAAAACATGGCGAAACTAAAAAGGATTTATTTATACAAACGCAACTAAACAACTTCTAATATGTAGTCCTCCTGCTATATTGATTTTACATTTAAAACGATTTCGGTTTTAAGACTCCGATCTGCAAAGGTGAATAAATATGTTTCGTTTCCCCTGTTACTGGATTTAACGCCATTTTGTTCAATTGATAATCAAACTAAAGTGTTATATGCATTATATGGTGTTGTGCAACATAGCGGTTCAATTCACAAAGGACATTATGACGCATATATAAAAATAAGAACTGCTTTAGACAACAACAGTTACCGTTGGCAATTTCTATTTCAATATCAAAATGGCGTATTGCCTTTATCTTGCGAAAATAGCAAAGCCAATGCTGAAATTCTGCCAGGAAAGTGGTATTATGTTAACGACTCTTATGTTTTAGAAGTACCCGAAAAAAGGGTACTTAAAGCACAAGCATATTTGCTATTTTATGAACGAATTTGAAACTGTAATTCTTTAATAGTAATTTGGATATGTAAATATTTATAGAGTTACTTATTGTATTAATTAAAATTCATAATACATAAAAAAAAAAAAAATATAACTAACAAACCTAATAGTAAATCATTGCTTGTAAAAATCATACATCTACAAAAATTTCCAATGGCGCTGCAAAAGTTTACAATAATGCTGAAGCAATGAATGTAAACATTTAGTAAGGGCCAAGTAAGTGTGAACAACTGAAACATTACAATGCTATTTTCCTTATAAGGTTTTTAATACAGGTATTGTGTTTATGACGGGCTTCGAGCATAAGTGTTTAATTGTAACGTATGTAGTGTATATCTATTTATTGTACCATAAAAATAATTGTAATGTCATTAGCCTGCTTGGATAATCTGCAAACCAGATAACACCAAAACATAATCGAGAGTACACCATAGTTTATAATTTTTTTTATTCTATTTGCACTAGTAGAGAATCTGCAGTTATTTTTGGGATTAACACACTTAATTTTTTTTACAGACTTGGCTCTTCCATACCTAGTTTAGTTTAAGTTTAGTCATAATAGTTTTTCTTAATACAATAAAAAGCATATTTAAAATTTTTTACCTGTTTGAGATCCTCAATAAATTGCTTCTTATCACCATCAAACTTAATATTTGGCCCAGGCAACTGTTTGCTAGCAACCTTTCTTTCATTTACCAAAGCAGACAAACATCTACTAAAAACTGCTTCGCCAATTAGCGTAACTGGAACTCCATAGTTGAGTGCAGCAATAGCTGTCCATTTTCCTGTTCCCTTTTGTCCAGCTGCATCTCTAATTTTAGGTAATAAATATTTACCTGAAAGAGAAATGTTACATATTTTAGTAAAATATTCTTATTAATGTTTCAAAAATTAGTTCAACCATATATATTGCTATTTATTTGCTTCGTACATCTAACTTTGTAAGTACAGTAATTACAAAGATTTTTCCTTTTTAAAACAAGAATGTTCACAAATGTAGGAATTATTCTAGGTCTTTAATAAAATATAAGTTGGAAAAGCATTCTATATTTTGCAAAAACTTTTGGGCGAGTAACAACATTTTATATATTTATGAACGAATAGATTTTGAACTCATAAATATTTTTTTATTAATTTGTTTATCAACTTTACATCATAATCATTATCAAATTATGAATCGTACGTTTGGTTTGAGTGACTTTCAAAATCAGATTGTTATTAATCTACTGATCCACTTGAAAATTGTCACATTTTATGAAAAGTGCTCTTGTAATGCAGAAATACCAGGATATAACGGACTAATTGAGGAGATGGGGTGTCCGTTAAAGTCAAAAGTCTGCTATATAAAAATAGGTTTAAAATAAATAAAAAAACTTAGTTTTGAAAATACACTGTATGTATTTAGATATAAATAAAAAATACAAAACACAAAGAAAATTCTATTTAATTGTTTTCCGACACTCGTCGTGAAGTGACGTTGCTGTTTTTTTATAATCAACTCTCAAAAATTACGAAAATGCGTATAATATAGTTGAACTTTGTTATCAGACAAATAGTCAATAAATGTTATTAGATCGTCGAGCTGTGATCTTATCACTGATAACTTATTTTGGCAGTGTAGTTTTTTCTTCTTCGCTATCTTCCCTTCCATCCTTATTTTTTAAGTTCATAACTTCATCTGCTATTTCACTTTCAGTCATAATATTATACCCAGGGTCACCTTCATCTACTTCTAACTATTGTAAAACATCTTCCTCAGCTACTTCTTCTCCGACATTATTATGAATTATCCTACAGAAATCAGAAATTTCTAATACTTCTAAGTCTATGTCAGCATCTTGGCCATCAAACAAATTCCTCCAACCATTTTTTAATGTTTGCTCTTTCGCCTCTTTTCATGCTGCAGCAAAATTAAAAATTGTTGATTTTAAATTGTAACACTTTAAGTTTTGCAAGGTACGCTGTCCTCTTGTATCTTCTGCAATATCTTCATCTTGCAATACAACAATTACTTCATCTTAAAACTTTTTGTGATATATTCGTTTGGTTGCCAAAATTATTCGCTGATCCATGGGTTGAATAAGTGATGTTGTATTTTTTTGGCAAAAACATACAACTAAAGTTGCCATTGTAACGTCTCCTTTTTGTTTAATATTGGTTGTTTTTATTTGTATTGGTGACAAATAAAACACCTAAAACGGGTGCTTACAGTTTCAATCTACAAATAAGCTCTTGAGCCTATTTCTCTTTCTTTTATGATAATCCTGCAACAGAGTATTTCTAAAAGGTAATCATTATCCCTTATTAAACACGGTAGGGGATGCTTCTAACCCCTTAAATTTTGTAGAATTTAAATTTTTAAAAAGCTTTACCCTGACTTCCAGTACTTGTTCGTGAGCCACTTACAAGCTTTTACCTAACTGTACTCAACCTTATTTAAATAAAAAAATAAGTCTTTACAAACACTTTCTTTACTAGGATGTAAAAACAAAATACACCACGGATCTATTTTTTTATGTATACCTAATTCCCTAACTAAAAACTCTTAACCTAGTTATTTTGTATACTACAGACACGTATGTCATAAATCGCCTTAAGGTTCAATTTACCATTAAAATTACTTACATTACATGCGCCACTTTCTTCTACCAGCGTTGCGTATACGATCAGGTGCAAATTCCAGAGCCTGGGTCAGCGTCCTGGTTGACGTGTGTCGCGGTTGTTCGTAATACCCTCACGGTATTTGGGTAGTTTATTGTCCTCGCACGAAACACTTTCACTTTCTACTCTAATAGCATATATCAAGTGGCCATACCAACAACTACCTGCTAAAGATTGCACCACAGGGTTGCTTTCTCGGGCTAACGGTATTTAGTTGAGTTTATAAATACCTTCACTTTCGTACATTGAAAGTGAAAAGATTGGGGCCTTTGGACGTTTTACAATCCGTGCTCGCTCTCCAATCTAATTTAGTGCAATCTGTTTATCTGTACCGTTAATCGTGCCCACAATTTATTTAATCAGTTACACTTGGGATGATAAATCGCTTAAAATTGGGAATGAATCGTTCTCGATGCGGTCAACAAAATATTAAGTACACTTTGTATTTAATCGAGGCTCACCTCGATTAAAAGCTTTTTTTCTTCTTTCTAATATTATATTAATCAATGATTACTAGCTAATGGTTTCGTACTACCCTATCTGAGACTCAAAAATAATAATAATCCTAAACTGAATACACGCTGGTATTTATCAATTTCGGTTCTTTGTTAAGCTTTCTGGAGCTTTAAAGTGTTCATAAAGAACTTCGGGGTACTCTTAACCTATTAATTTCCTTCCAAATGCACCCTTATTGATGGGTTAAGGTCCAGTTTCCTACATAATATCTTACTATTACCTCCTTATTTGCCAACTATGTTTAAACTTGACCTACTTAAACATGCTGGCAATAAATTTATGCAAATATTTATTACTATTAACTAACGTAATTTAACTCCCCCTCACACGGACTTATTATCAAATTACTCTAAAAATCGTGATTTACAAAACTTCCTGAATAGAATTTTGATTAGTTATTTAATTAAGCGGTAAAACCCCTATGTGTTGATAAAAAGATGGCGGGCTATTTCAATCAGGTGATGCCTTAGCATATTTATGGACGGTGACTATAAATCATAAGCACCACATTGCCGTGCGGTGCAATGTGGTCGGGCCACATGTCCTTATATTAGCTACTTTTAATTTAAATTAAAAGGAGATGTTACACCATCTTCTAAACGTAGAATGTGTTCAGAGTGGCACAAAGCAGTTCCGAGATCCTGTTCTTGCTGATTTTTCTTTCAAAGTACACCATAACAAATCAGTTTCGTCAGCATTCTAAATCTGATATTCTAATAGCATTTTGTTATTTATATGTTCTATTAATTTGCCTAAAAGGTTCAATTTCTTCTTTTGGTGTACTTGAAGCTTTGCCGTAAATTCTTTTATTCATGATTCCGTGCCTTTTACGAAAGCACCAGAGCCATCCAACACTTGCTCTGAATGGTATGGTTATATGATTTGTTAATTTAATTGCAGCTCTAATGAGAATGGATTTAGACAGTCGTGTTGTGAAGTGGATAGCCACATACCTATCAAATAGAACACAATAGGTATTGGTTAATCAAAAACTCTCAGAACCTGTAGCATCCTTCAGGGGTTCCCAAGGGAGTGTGCTAGAGCCAACTCTGTTCCTCATTTTCATTAATTGCTGCACAGTTGGAAAAAGGTCATTTCTTAGGCTACTTGCTGACAACATATATGGGCCCATTAAAAGCTAAGCAGACGTGGAGGTTTTATAAACTGACCTACATGAAATTGTCCAATGGGCTCATGTCAATAGTATAGCTATCAACACAGCCAAAACTGTTTGGATTTCCTTTGGCTCATATGCAGTCGATCATCAGCACCACCTTGGAAATAATATCATAAATCCATCAGACACCTGTAAATATCTTGGCATTATCATAAGCAGCCTAAGGTGGACTGAACACATTCCTGCAGTGGTCTCCAAAGTTCTAAAGCTCCTACTTCAGCAAGAGACCATGCATATTTGATGTTAATCGGTCCAATTTTAGAATACTGTGCTATAATATGGAACCCCCAATTTCAGTATTTAACAGGCGATTTGTTACGTTCATTTCCGGCAATAATTGGTTATTTTATTTAGAATAATTTTCAACTCAAATCCTTTGCTAACTAATTATCTGTTTATCTAAATTCCAAGTCTACAGTTAAATAAAATCGTCGATTCATAATTAAAAAGAAATACGCTGGCTAATAATTTTCAACTAAAATCCACTTTGCTTCTAAAACGAAACTTTATTCGATAAATTAAATATCCTGTATATTTTACTTGCTAAATACTTCTGCTAATTAAGAATAAATTCTACTTCCCAGAATTCCCTAACGTAAAGTTTACGCTAGACTCAGATAGTCGATAACGTGTTCTAAGTATCCGATAATTGCTTCTTATGTGTTTTCTATCGAAAGAATTCGTTGAATTAAAGCTGCGTATTATCCCAATATAAACTGTGTTTTTCCAGGTTAATTCTGAATAGAAATATTACTTTGAACTCTGGTCACTGGCTGAATGAAATTGATTTTTATTTGCTTTCCAATCTACACAACGGAGACACGTGTAGGAATGTTTGGTTGTTTCTGTTTTTCGTTATAAAAATTTAGCGCACGCAATATGGCGTGCTTCTTCCGGTGGCCTTAAAGCCACGATGAATGGTCGTCCCTTGCTGTTATGAAAGGCCAAGTGCTTTTTTTCTGGGTGTAGGCCCACCTACTCATTGCTGCGGACCAGCTAGTGACTCAACCCCGATGTCAGCAACTTCGAGGGTGAGTGTTTTCTTTGTTCATCATTTACAATTGCTCCCATATCGGTTGCGATTTTCGGTTTAAGCTCATGCATTCCTAAATTTAATCCGTTTAAACGACAATTAGTGAATTAATTTGAGATTTATTGACACTATATGAATGCATTATTATTTGCTAAATAACTAAGAGTGTACAACTTATTAAAGTGAAAATAATTTGAGGGCTTGCTAGCACGTTTGAAAATGTTGTTGCCATCAGATATATATACTTAGTTTTAGATTTACCATGCTGATTTAGAGCTGTTGGTTTTAGAGGGGTAATTTCGCTTAATTTCTTTTTTTGTTGAAATTCAATCTAGGGAGCAACCTAAAACCGGCAGCTCACCATTGAAAAAAAATATTTGTTTTTTGTTGATATTTTTTTAGATTTAGTGTGTAATTACTTATTGCGTGTATATATTGTGTTTAATTATAGGTTTCTTTTGTTGATATGTTGTGTTTTGAGTATGAATGAGTATGTGTAATTTTCCTTTCTTTATTTCAGGCCTCCCTTAATTTTTATTGTAGGTATAATACCCCGTCCACTCTCCGATTGAGCCCGGTTCATTTCTTTTTAGGTTTTTTTTTCTAGGCTACGTCAATGCACGTAGCAAAATTAAACTCTGTTCAGCGTCGTGTTGCAAGATATATGTTCTGGCAATTTCGACAGCGAATCAGTGTAACTGAATTAGTCAACGAGTTGGAATGGGACTCTCTTGCAAGTAGGCATAATAAGCATGCTCTTGTGGTTATGTATGAAACAATAGCAGACAAGCCTGCTCTGTCTGAACTTGGCAAAAGGCTAAACCGGCAAGACATGATCATCCTTTTAAAATCCAGCGGCCATCATATCGGCACAGCATTGCCTATAATCCATTCATTGGTGTGGGAATTAGGCTATGGGAAATGATCTGCCCAAACAAGCTTTTGATCCTTTTCCAAAAAATACTGCCCAGTTTATTTCTGCTATAACACAATAATGTAAATGTCTTTTTGTTCTACCACCGCTTCTTGTAAGCAAAGTTAGTTATATAAATAACTAAATTTCAATTCAACTGCCTGAACCGGAAACCCACAAGAACGTTGTTAGCCATACAATTTTAAGATTGCTTCCCAAGTGAAGTTTCACGAGCTAATTTCATTCATTTTCTGGAATTGCCGTTTTCTCCTACATCACACATTAAAGCAAATTTATTTATTTTGCTTTTGTTTTTTAAATGTTTGAAACAGTTTGCTTTTTTATGCCATATTGTGCACATATACCAGACGCAGACTTTCCAGACTTGAACGTTTATATAATTTCTAATTTTTTGTTGATCATTAGATTGATTCTTTTCCGTTTGTCCATATTTAAAGGGTAAGGTTGCGAAAATTTAAATTTATTTACTGGAGTACCAAATGCGATTCACTTTGAGTAAACAAGTTAAACTGTTGTACAGTTGAGTGAATCCCCGGCCAGCAATGCAAACACCAGTATGCTGCCTCGAAACCTACGCATTATAATACCAGGGAATCCCCTAATATACTATCGCTCCGGCTAGGTGCAGTCTACGAGCAGGACGACATTATGTCTCAAACTCTAATGCTAGACATATGACGTGATTATCATGGCACCTAAAAAGTGTATACATACGGTGACAAGTGAATTTAAGCATGTATAATAGTAACAGGACGTTTTTAATTTTTTTACACTTGACCGAATTTTTTCCCCCTTAAATCCAACGTCCGTTAAATAGAGGTCCGTTATATCGAGGTTTTACTGTAATAGCAAAGAAAGTTAAAGTAGACACATTTTGATTTAACATCCTATGTTCCAAAAATGTTTTAACTTTCATTATTAATGCATCTAATCCTTCTTTGAATATGAATGGTTACAAAGCGATAAACATACCGGTTATCGGTAATGTGCCATAATTAGTTAGTCTTTATTCACTATCCATATGAACAATACACGCATGGTGCATCTTAGCGTTGTTCGCGTGTCTCATTCTAAAGGCAATTTCTTCTATCTTACCTTCCTTGCTTACTTCCTTGCCTACATCTTTTCAGAGAGATTCTCCAGATTCTTGGATAAGTGAACCTTCAGTACTTCTTTTGCTTCCGTTTTGTATTTACTATGTTTACTGCAAATCCTATAAATAACGCAAACCCATTATCAGCAACTATCGAAGTAGTTTCTTACACTCATTCTTTCTAAGAAATGCAAAAAAGTAAAAAAGAAACAAGTTAGCAGAAGATCATTTTAACTTTTAAAAAAATAAGAGTACACGAAAAACGGTCAGGTTTAGGATTACTGATAAGAGGTAGCATTTGGCCATAGTAGATTTAGAAAAAGCAATTGATAATTTTGAATGGCATAGAATGTTTCAGCTATTGCAAATGTTAGGTTGAAAACAGAAAACAAAAAAGCAATTGCAAATATCTATCTACAAAAAACAAATGGATACAATCACAGTAGATCATCAAGAAAATGAGGCAAATGTAAATCAAAATGGTAGACAAGGATGCTCTTTATCTCCTTCGCTAATAAATATATGCATACACTAAATTTGATTTATCCAATACTCCACCTGAAGGTACTACAGTGGTCAGAAAGCGAGTTCTTTTTTTATCTGGAAATTTTGAATGTTGACAAACCCTTGCTGTTCTAAGCAAGGTGGGGATCTTCAACGTGCATGACAACACACACATGGGTCTCACATTTTACCTCTGATCAGAACAAGAGTGTATTTTTGGAGAAAAATATGTAACATGCCTTTTTGCGTATATTTTAGCATGTTACATTTGTGCTTGGCAGTATTAGCATATAAATGCTTATACCTACATTTAAATATAAAATTACTCTATTATATAATATATTTTCTATAAGAATTTATCTCGCACAATCCTGGATTATTAGTTTTAATCCACAAGTTACTAATTTGTTTACATAGTACAAACAATTATATCTATATGAAATTTTCCTATTGGTTATTTCTGAAGTGTTTATTCCAAAAGCACAACTGGTGTGGTTCTAAATTCTGTATTATTGAGAATAATCGCTAGAGATCGTCCATCCCGAAGATGGCCAAAAATAATCTAACTGAAGTGTCAAATTTTCATTTCTCTTATGACATCTGATTGCTTATCTGGCACTGTTGGGCATTTGTGATTTGAATTTCTACCTTGCCTCATGTGCTTACCTGGTATGTAAATTTTCTAATCATAAATCCTAAATTAACATTTAAATATATTTCTAGATGTGTTGTATAATGGATGAAGAAGTTGTTTATTCGTTAAGCCCATCAAATATTCATACAGATGGTAAGAAATTAATAGATTAATTTTCCTTTGCACGTCGTGTTAAATTTTCACTTTTGCAACACAACTGAATTTTCTAGGGTGCTCCGGTCATATATGCTCCGGTCATATATCCTCCGGTTTATGATCCGGTAACATATGCTGCTACCTTATGTTCTGATTACCTGTGTTTTGGTCACCGTTGTTACAGGCGACGTGTTTCCCTCATTCAGATTTCTACATGGAAAAGTTGCTTGTGTTTTCGCACAACCAGATGATGTAAAATAAATACTCATCACAAGAATTTTATATTTCGTTTCTTTCTACTTTACATTATGATGCTCAGTTATTATCTTATTGAAAAATATCTACAAGTTTAATTTTATGGAACAGAAGTCTGTTAAAGACAACATTTGAAGTCGACCACATGTTGTTTTGTACCTACTCTAGGAGATCCTCCAACGCAGGATGTCTCAGTTTCCTGGATATTGAAGGATTTCTATAAATTAAGTAACTTAGTATTAGTTCAGTTACTGATACTACAGGTGGTAGTATGAGATTAAAACTTTTACGTTACCTTCTGTTAAAATAAAGAGGCCTAACCTCTATTTAAATTTGTCTTTGTCACTACAAATATTTTGTTTTGATTATTAATTTGTTACGTGCCAAAGTGGCCCTTAAACATTGTTTTTAGGTTAGATTTGATGTACGGAAGTTTCGCGCCATAATTTCAAAAGACGCGGTGCGCGCGGAATTTTAAATAGACTAGGAGTGTACTTCCGTTACGTCATAGTGAGTTTGCGCAGAGTGCGCGACGCTAGAGGGTTGGACGAATAAGTTCGCGCCGATGGGGAAAAAGACAAAAAAGTGGGGAAGTTTCCTGTTCTCTCTATAACGTGGCTGTTTGCCTGGGATCTTCAAGAAGTGTGGTCGGGTCAGGTATCGTACCGTGCTTAGCTTTACCTATGTAGTTTCCCTGCTTGCTTATCTTTTGTTTGTCGACCCTTACCTGTTTTTTTTCCGTCATTCCCTGCATAGGTAGGTGATAAATTTGGAACCACCGAGGCGAAACCGAACCGTACGACCCGAGACGAATTGGATGTCCATGCGCAGCCAACAGCCCCGGAGCGGAGGCCACCTTTAACTTAATCCTGCCGGATGCCGGATTCCGTATGTAAGTAATTAATGTATTACCTTTTGTTTTAAATTCTTAAATTTTCCGGTTATGGCGTAATTGCGCAATTTAACTTGTGTATTGGTGACGTCATGGTAGTTGGCAACGCGGAATCTGTAATAAGGTTGTCGTTGCTATCCGCCAGAGGCGTCACTCGCTTTATTCATTGCGCTTGCGCGATGTATTTTATGAACTTTGGTAACTGTATTATCGACTTCGTAAACTGTTTTATCGACTCTTTAAGTGTAAGAACTATCGCCAAGTAAATTGTAATAAATTACATTTTACTTACCTTAAAGTTTTGATAAGTAATTACATTTTACTTATCTTAAATGATTTCAAATATAATTCTCTAATACATAACCTAAAAATATGTAAACATTCGAACTTCATGAAGCTTCTTATGGTGAAAAGGTTTATTACTTGAACTTTCATTTCATGTGCATTTGTTACATGACATTATTACAATTATGATCACTTTTTGATTTACTCCCGCATTAAGTAAAACGGAGATTATTTATTTTGATTTCTCTATAGAAATTTTCTCGTGTACATTTTATTAAATATATGAATTATACCATGTTAAAATATATAGCTATGTCTACAATGTTAATGACACAAGCGTATATCTTATACATGCCTTTGGAATTGTAATAACTGAGTATTAATATACATATTTAGTCAAATTTCTCTTATCGTGTTTTAACTTTTGTTTCTCTAAGTTATTTTACAGTTGTGTAAACAAGTGTCTTGATATTTAAATCTTTAACATTCAGATATTCTCTAAACATTCCCCTTACCCTATGATTTCAAGTCTCATGCAGCCTCCGAAACCATAAAGGTCGATGCAAGCTGTGCCGAAGTATTTCTTATACTTCGTCGTGCAATTACTCTTTTTATAACAACGAGAAGAGGGTAAGGTGCAAATATTCACCCAACATTTTTCAAGCAGACCATGTTGGGATTCAAATCTGAGACCTAGAGCTTAGTAGTCACATGCATACCAATTAAACCATGGAGCCACTCAATAAATACATTCACTACATTTTATTTTTCTCCAATGCTTCACATGAATGTACATCATTGACAGGAAACGAATTTTTTTACTTGTAAATTTTGAATTGCTGAACCCTTGCTGATACAAGCAAGGTAGGGATCTAAAACGTTCATGACAGCACTCACACATAGGACCTATATTTTACCTCTCATTTGAACGAGGATGTATTTTCATGAAAAATGCTCGCCTAACATCTTTCAAGCGGAACATGTCGGAATTCAAACCAGGGACCTTAGGCTTAGTCACATGCAAACCAACTAAGCCATGGAGTCACTCCAATATATACATACGTTACATTTTGATTTTACAATGCTCCACTTGAAGGTACTACCACATTGGCCAGCAAGCGAGATTCTTTTAACTGGAAAAATTGAATTTTGCTGAACCTTTGCTATTCTAAGCAAAATTCTTTAACATGATTGACAACACTTACACGTGAAATCTACCTTTAACCTCTCATCTTAATGAGGGTGTACTTTTGTGAAATGTGCTCTCTTAACATTTTTCAAGTGGACTATGTCAGTATTCGAACTTGGTACCTTGAGCTCAGTAGTCACATGCACATCAAGTGCGCTTCGGAGTCTGCAATATGTACGTACACTAAATTTAATTTTTCCAATGCTCAACCTGAAGGTACCAGAAAGTGGGATTTTTACCTGGAAAATTTTGAATTTTGCCATACCCTTGCCGTTCCAAGCAATGTAGAGATTTTTAATGTGTGTGAGAACATACATACATACATACACACACACACACGCATACACTCAAGTATGCAACGCATGCATGCACGCACGCACACATGCACGCACGCATGCATGCACGCATGCACACACACACACACACACGGGACCTCCATTTCACCTATCATTCAAACAAGGGCGTATTTGTGTGAAAAATGCTAGCCTAACATCTTTCAAGCAGACCATATCGGTATCCGAATCAAAGACCTTGGGCATAGAAGTTACACGCATACCAAGTATGCCACAGAGCCGCCTTAATGTATACATACAGCAAGCAATTAGAAAAGATTAATTTTTAACATGTGAGTATTATTAAACTTAATATAATCTAATTTGAAGGCAGCCAAGTTACAAGAATTGAATCTGGAAAGGGCAAACTGAGCAAGTATTATGAAAAGTGGTTGCAAGTGTTATGAACTGTGTACAAACCTGCATCCAAACCACAGGAAATCATTTGAACATCTACTTTAAAGTTTTTGCATTGTAGTGTGAATATTTTTATATAAATATTTTATTAACATTATAATTTTTGTAATACATCATTTCATCAAAGCGCAGGTAGTGACATTGAAAAGCCAACGCTCTTCAAGACCCAATTTTAGGTTGAACTTAACCATTTTTTTGTCAGTTTCTAGATGAATACTTTTTATTTTTTACAATTTTTTATAAATCCATTGTATTTATAACTTAGTTTACTATTCACCGTTTTCTGTTGAATTATTTATCTATTCAGCGTCACAAGCTTTGCTTAGGTGCTAAATCTCTATATCATACGCACTTCTGTTCTAACAAAACTATTTAATATAATATATGTCTGCCTTATCTTCTTTATAATCGTTGGCCTACCACCACTTTTACTTAGAAATTGAGAATAATATATACATTATATAATGCCGATTTAATTACAATCAAATTTTTACTTACCATCCGTATCTTTAAATCTTAAAATGTCCTTGGTTATTTCAATAAGAAAACTATCCAATTCTCCTTTATTCCACTGTTCAAATATATCTGCCATTTCTTCCTGATTTAAACCAATGGCAAGCATAAGATGATAAATTTCACAAATCAACTGCATATCTCCATACTCTATACCATTATGTACCATCTTTACAAAATGACCCGCACCATCACTTTCTACCCAATCACAACATGGTTGTCCATCAACTTTAGCTGCAATCCCTTGAAAAATATCTTTCACATAAGGCCATGCCTCCTTATCGCCTCCTACCATTAAACTAGGTCCATAACGTGCACCATCTTCTCCACCAGAAACTCCTGTTCCGACAAATCGTAAGCCCCTACTAGCTAGTTCAGAACATCGCCTTTGTGTATCTGTATATTCAGAATTTCCTCCATCAATTATTATATCTCCCTTATCTAAATGTATGGCAATTTGTTCTATAAAATCATCTACAGCGCTGCCTGCTTTAACCAGCAACATAATTCTTCTGGGTGATTTTAATTTGTTAACAAGGTCTTTAATAGATGTTGCACCAATAATACTTTTACCTTTTGCTTCGTTTTCTAAAAAATCGTTAACCTTTTGCACTGTTCTATTATATGCGACTACAGTAAAACCATGATCAGCCATGTTTAAAATCAAATTTTGACCCATTACGGCAAGACCAATAAGGCCAATATCACCAATTCTGTAATAAAAAACATAATTTTTAAATTATTAATGATTGGAGTTTGCCATTATTCTCTACCATTACTTTTGTACTGTTATACAAAAATGTTTAAACTAGTTTTGAATTTAAAATTCAAGATGGTTAAAATAGCTCAAAAATATTTATCATAGACCACTAACTGATGTAGTCGAGACCAAATAAACTTACGTTTGACTTATCGCAATACATAGAAAGAAAACACAACTATATTATAATATATGTTACTTGTTTCTATACTAATTTTACGGTTATAAAAAGGACAGCTATAGAAAGGTGCATCTTGCCAATGTTGTAATTTCTTGCGTTTTAGAGTTGGTTTAAGGTGGGAAAGTCATTTTGATAAAAAGTTCTGTTTGAAGAGGCAGGATGTCTTTGAGATCCTGTCGTTGGAAAATGCGAATAGCATTAAAGTGAGTGCCAATTTTATGGGTTCCAGGATAAACTTATTGATGGTAAATATGTTATTGAATATTTGTTTTTATCGTATTCTTTATAGCGCATGTAAAAACGTTGGTAATCTAGAAGGTTGCACGTGGCCGTGTTACAAGATGGCAGAGTTCAACTGTTCTGTTCACATTTCTTAATTTTTGTTAAAGAATTTGCTGTCTGTCATTACACACAAGAGAATATTTAAATGTAATTGGCAAGGATGCACGTGGTTATGGAGTTATTGGTGGTAATAAAATTTCAACAGTGCGCTTGAAACCATTTTAATGGCCTACTTTTGTTAAATGAATATCGCGGTAAGTACGATTGAGTGTTTATTTCTGAAGAACTACGTATACGGAATTTTTAGGTGCTGAATTGTAATTAAAACAGGCCAATTATCACATAACATATAATAAAAACGATGGTTGTGGTTAAGTAATTTTAAATCAAGGAATGTTAAATAGTTTAAGTCAAAAGTAGTCAATTAAAAAATTTAAATATTGAAAACAGATTATCAAATGTCATACGAGATTTGCTATGAGATATTAATAAACTTTGTGTCTATATTAGAATGATTAAAACTTTATGTACATTTTAAATTAAATTTTTTGAGCCTAAACGGAAAGGAAACTATATTGTACACATATAAAAGCATATACTTCTTGAATACTTGTATATAAATTATTGAAAGAACAAAATTTTTTTTAATAAAAAATTATTGAATTACGAGATTTTATTGAATAACTACATGAGAAAATACAGGTATAAGATCAAATAAATAGTTCCAAAGAGAGAATGTAAGCTCAATAGTATATAAAAGAAGAGTGGTCCACTTTCGATTTTTTTTTGGAATTAGACTTTATTAAGGAAAAATAGGAACTATTGAAAAGCAAAAGAAACAACACCATACTAATATCTGAAACCTTTTGATGCATTGTATACCTCTGTTTATTCTTTATGACATTGTGAGGCACAAATGGTGTCTCGTTTTTCATTAAATAATCTAACTTTTATTGTAGCCTTCGTTAATGGTTTTCGCTGCTGTTCAGAATCAAAGTTTTATTATTTTTTATAGGCACACTATCTAGGCATCTTGAGGGTTTCAGCAACTTCTCTTAAATTAGATGTGGTGGCTCCCCCTTCTCTATATTTTTATTTACCCCTTAAAGTTTTTGTATCGCTTTTACAAGTCTAATTAAAGAACCAACCCCATTCTTGTGTCCGTAAATCAAGCTAGCTGGCTATACAGGTACAGTCAACAGGTGGGCTCTTCTTTGTCTCAAATACCACCATCAATTCAAATTTACACTATGCTAGTCCACCCCCCCCCAACCCAAACGTTGGGGTACCTTTCAGAAAGGTTACGCTAGCGCGCCCAACGTAATGGCCTCCCTGTTTGAAATTTTACACTAATGCCACCAACGTAAGGTTAGAAATATTTAAATTTTAAAGACCTATTGACATGTAACGTACCGAAAATCAAAAAGAACATTTCAGGAATGTTACATAGGGTAATATGCGAGTTGAAAACATAGAAAAAAATGCTTCAAATACAGACAGAGCAAAAGCAAAAAAAGTGCGGAAAATGAACGAAACTATGAAAAACGTGAAAAAGAAAATTTTAACTAAAATGCTCGAATTCTATATCGCCCAACAAACTTCTAACAACATTCATCAATGATATAAATACTACAAAGTAATGCATGTATAGATAAGAAACAGGAAAATATAAACATTAACATGCAGACTTCGAATTAAGTAAAGGACCAGTAAAGTTTGTTGCCTATCTTCCTGGTTTGAATTTATTGAAATGTAGTAAGTGTAAATTTAAATAAGTAGAAATTAAAATAGTTTTATACAGTTATGAGGCAATTAAAAAGCGTGTTGAGATTTTTGAGAAAACAGCATTAATTGTACGACAAATGTTGAAGTATATTCTTGTACAAATAACCTAAGGGGTCTTTTTTGGGCTAAAACCAATTGAATCCAAATCCTTTACAATGTTTTAGAAAGAGCATGGGTGTGCGAAGCAGAAAAGGGCTACCACTTTTGATATATCAATTTTTATAAATAAACTAATCACCTTCCCCCATTAATATTCTAAATGTTGCCCCATTAAAACAGCCTATTTTAAAGTTTACGCCATTTTTTATTGTGTCATTGTTTCTGTTTTTGTTTTGTTGCAGGTGCCATTTGTAACCATTGAGGTTCAGTCATGGAGAAATATACGGGCACTCAACGTACAGATATTGTGAAAGTTCAATACTGAAATTGTGAGATTTTTTATGGTAACGATTCGAAAGTGTGGTGCATTTTTCGGTCGCCATAATGCACCTTCCGATTAATCACGAAATTTCAGACGATTCTGTCAGTTTAAACCCAGAAGAAACATGTTCGTGTTCCTGCAGCTTGGACTAATAAAAACAATGAAAACAAACGCTTGTAAGCTGTGGGTTCTCGATAGGTGGCCAATGTCGGATTGTTTTGAGCGTTTCTGGATAATCTAGCTGGAAAACTGAAGTATGCGTATTAAGCATGGAATTTAAATCGCGTCGGTGATGCATCAAAAGATGCTAAGCAGTTTTCACTTTGCAACTAAATGTTGGACTTTACATAGATAAAATGAGGGACCTAACCTGCCGAAGGATTAAACAAGTCTCCCTGAATGTGTTTAATTATTTTAAAAATCAAAAGTGGAGCTTAACCTGTTAGTATTGTCTGAGCTTTTGTTTTTTTGTTTATGCTTGATAATTATGTATATATTTGTAATCGGTTCATAGAGCGACGCAAGTAGTTTTGTTTACATCAAGGCCTAGTATTATTGGAAAGAAAGCTTGGAACATTTGAGGTGATAAAGAAGATGGACGTATTAATTTAAACGCAAGCTTTATTTGTGGAATGTATTTGCTAATAAATTTCTTTATGAAAATTTAGTATTTTTAATAGACATTGGTTGATATTCCACTGTTTTTCTACATATTGTTGTTAAGGACATTTCCAAATAAGAGATTTAAAATGTCTATTAATCAATCTAGGAAATTAGAACAATGGTATAGTAATATTATTTACAAATAAATGTTTTATTAAGAGGTTCTGTTAATAACACCTGGCCAGTTGTAAGTTATATTAGGTTTATTTTTTTAGGTTAGTGTATGAATATTTCCGGAATTACTGTTAATAAATTTTAAGCTTAAATGAAGTTTTAATTGAAGTTACTTATAAGATAGGTAAAGGCGATCAATGTGAAAGAATATCCAGCTACCCGGGTGACGAAATCATATGGTAGATGCCATTAAGTTGAAAAATTGTCTTAATTTGACAGAAAGTCAAGATTTGTTTTCAATATATAGTTATGAAAAATAAAAAGGAGGTAAAAAGATTTACAGTATTGAAAGTAAGGAGACCTATCCGGAATAGCCGTCTTCTGGGTAGTGACGAATCGAAGCAATTACTGAGACAAGACATCGCTTCACCTTTGTAGAGTTAAATTAATTCAAGTGCTTAATGTCAATTCAGTTTGTAACAGGGAAAATGGTTTAAAAAACCTTGTAATTTGAAGTAAAGTGGTTCTGTAAGAACTATGCAAAGAAAATACTAATAACAATAGCAAAAATAGAGATTCGATAAGTAACAAACCATTGACTTACCATGGATTGTTGACACTAGATGCAAAATTTTGAAAAAATATTTCAAAGATAGAATAAATATTGGATAAGCCACAAGGTATGCGTATTTTTCAGGCATAGTCGGCACAGGTTAAGCTGGCATGTATTTTACTGCGATTCATTATAAGAAATCTCACAAATTGTTTCTATAAATAAACGAAACAGAAACGAAAGCGAAGACAACGCTTCAAATTTAACCAAAGCAAAAGCAAATCAAAGTTGAAACAAGTGAAGAAGGCACAAGAACGTGAAAGTAAGCTAATTGCTAGGAAAGACGATACATTCAACTTGTTATGTACTGAAAATTCAAAAAGGATCTCTCAAGAATGTTACATCTGTTAATGTTTAAGACAAAAATGACAGAAAGTGCAACACTTTAAATTCAAGCAAATCAAAAGCAAACGAAAATACAAAAATGAAAACCTATAGTAAGTCGGTCGTTAAAAAGAGAAACTATAAATTTCATAACGTATCAAAAGTCAAAAGAAACTTCCGAAGGATGTTACACCTGTAAATAACAAAACAAAAACGACGAAGAAGACAACGCTTCAAATACAAGCACAACAAAAGCAAAACGAAGTCTAAAACAAAAAAGAAGCAATAGAATGCCTACGATAAGTCATCGTTAGCAGGAATATCTACGAGCCAAAAAGAGATTCAGATGGATGTTGCATCGATTAGTTTGCAAGAGTAAAACAACAAAGAAGGTAATACTTCAAATTTAAGCAGACCGAAAGCAAAAGAATATTATCAAAACGTAAGATACTAGAGATAACGAAAAATCTAGGTGATAGTGTAACGTATACAATGTTGCGTCGTAGCTAAATCTATTAAATTTTTGCTTTCAATAACATTCCAGGGCATTTCGTTTTAAAAGGCAATAATAGTATCTATTAAGATCATCGTTACAAGTTTAGTTTACCTATTTCATATTAAAGTGTAGTTTGTGTTGCATAGTTATTAATTGGTTTTGTTCTATTATAATAAGTCGTCTCTGAAGATATAGCAAATGTGTGTCTGGATTTTGGTACATGTAGTTTGTAAATTCATCTGTGCTTTTAAAGGTAGTAGCAAACACAGTTTGTTTTAAGGGTTAAGTTAGCTTGGTTTTGTTTTCATTTACATTTTGCGTTTTGTATTATCCTCAATTAATTATTGAACAATTTTTTAAAACCGTTGCCATTTCATATCGACACTAAAAATGCTTCGTAATAAATGTTTAAATTACAAACACGGTGGTTATGAATGTTCTTAATTACTTCGAAAGGGAACGTGAAAATCAAGGTCTGTGTGTTCCATTTGAATCTGTAATACAGGTTAAGAAAATGCTAGTTCACATTTAGTAGAAAAGATGGTTTTAATTAGGTTGTTTTAAGCATACTGCTAAAACCTGTGGTATGACTCCGAACTCTCACTAGTATTAAGAAGAAGGTATCCGAAGTACATGAAGTAAATAAACCCCACAATGGTGTAGTGAGAAACGAAAGTGCATCAAATCGAAATTTTGTGATGTAGACGATCTAGTTAAAGATTGCATGAAGAGAAAAATATATGACATGTATTCTAAACGTAATAAGGATAAATTTATTTGGAATATATTTTATAACCTATTTGTATTTTTTAGGACTTTGCGTAACGATAAAAACCCTACAACAAGAACTTACTTTGTCTGAAGTATTTACTTTTAGTATAAGTAGTTTGAAGAGACTTTACCACCATTGGTTTTACCATCATCAGTTTTTCGTTTAAAAATGATGATTGCAGATGGGGATTATTTGAATTGGAACATGTTGCTGCAGCACAAGTACAATTCTTGAGGGATTACGAATTAAACAAACAAAGTAAAACCTGTACACGATCCAGATTATCTGCATTATTATAGTAATAACTAAAAATTTGACGACATACCTTTTCAGTTTACTTTAATATCTGAAGAAGATTTAATCAGCATCATTAATAACATTCATTCAAATTCAGTGGGTGTAGATGGAATTTCTATTGATATGGTAACCCTTTGCTGTCCTTTCATTCAGCAGCATTTACTTCATATAGTAAATAGCTGCATTGAAAATAGCTATTTTTCAATTATACGGAAAATCGCTCAAATTATTCCTTTGCCAAAAACAAAACCGATTCTGGATTCAAAGATTTGCGACCCATTAGTATTCTTCCAGTGCTTTCCAAAATCTTGGAACGCGCTCTGGAATCTCAAATTAAAATGTATCTTACAGGTAAGAATATATTACCTATCCTACAATTTGGTTTTAGAAGTCATCATAGCTGTACAACAGCTCATGCTGGTGTTGTCGATGACATAATAAAAGCAACAGATAGTAATCTTCTTACTATTTTAGTTCTTATAGACTTCTCCAACGCGTTTGACATGTTAGATCACAAATTAATGTTAGCCATACTGAAGTATTATGGATTTTATTCAAGTGCCTTAGACATGATTAGTAGTTTTCTCGATAATAGATGTCAACAGGTCAGGTTATCTAACGACTTATCATCATTCAAAAATGTGACATGCAGGATTTCTCAAGGATCTATTTTGGGCCCTCTACTCTATATAATTTACACTAGCAATCTGGTTAAAAACATCAACTATTGTAAGTATCATCTCCAGGCGGACGATATGCAGTTGTATTATTCTTTTCATAATACCCCAGGTTCAAGATTAGAAATGGTGTTAGACAAGGCTGTATACTATCTTCCTTGATTTTGAATGTTTATATTGAGGAAGCTTTAAATTTAGCTAGAGAGAAAAAAAGATTGGTATTAGTGCACAGAGACAGTAAATACACATGTTACGTTTTGCAAATGATATAGCCATTAAAACAGAGTCTAGAAAAGAGTTGGGAGAGTTTTAAATATTTTAGATGAGATACTACAGAGTAACTATATTATGAGAATTAACTTGGTAAAGACAAAGATAATGACAAGTGAGTTACAGCCTAGTTCTAAACCAAAATTAAAAATAGGTAATACTGAGTTAGAGGAGGTAGATGAATTCTGCTATTTAGGTAGTATAATTACAAAGGACGGACGTAGCAGAAGGGATATAGTAGCTAGAATAGCTCAAGCTAGAAAAATAGTTTTAAAAAAGAAAGACTTACTAATAGCTAACAGTATTAGTTTAGATAAAAGAAAAAGTTTTTTAAAGTCATACGTATGGAGCGTTCTATTATACGGTAGTGAAACTTGGACAATTAAAAATGTAGATAAGAAAAAGATAGAAGCTTTTGAAACTTGGTGTTATAGGAGAATGTTAAAGATTAGTTAGACAGATAGAGTAACAAATGAGGAAGTTTATAGAAGGATAGGTGAGGAACCCTGTATGTGAAAACAATTAAAGATCAGGAGAAATAGAATAATAGGGCACCAGTTAAGACATGAGGGACTAGCTAGTAAGGTTGTAGATTATAGACTACCAAATAAAAATAGAGTAGATAGACCTAGACAAAGTTATATTAGTCAAATTATTAGAGATTTAGGTTGCGAGGGGAAGGTAGACCTTTTTAGACTAGCTCAGAATAGAAAAGAATTTAGAGCTGCGTCAAACCGACCTTAAGTAAGTTCAAAGACAAAACAAAAAAATAAATAAATAAATTAAAAACATCGAAGATACATGTACGCCTTACAACCAAACTTACGGAAATTTTATAAAAGGAAATTATATATTTGAAATAAATTAAATAACTAGTACTTAAATGTTAAACAAAATTTTATTATTATAAATATAATTTAATAAATTTTATTGTTTTAATCAAGTTTGAGTCGAACTACTTAATGATATAAGCTCCCAGCACCACTCAAACAAACATAAATCTTCATTTAAACATGAATTATAATTATTATATAGGATATCTATTAAAGTTTATGTTAGTTTGTACTGTTAACATTTCTCAAATAAATTCGATTATCTCGATAACTAAATGAGATATCGAAAAGTGTATAGCATATTTGTAATCAACGTAAAAAATTAAACAAGGTACAGATAATTATTTATTGTATCATTATGGAAATATGGCAACGGACGACGGCGGCGACGACGATGTAGCGATTATATTAACCTAACTTACTTCGTAAGTTTGGTTGAAAATCAGTTAACTAAATGTCACCATGACATAACTCACAATTAGTTAGCGGTCTGGCATGTTGGCAATGTTTCCCTGCTTAAGTCGTACTATAACATATAACTTAATTAACGTTTCCATGACATAACCCACAATTAGTTAGCGGTCTGGCATGTTGGCAGCGATTCCCTGCTTAAGCCTTACCATAACATATGAAATACAAAACTCATTGAAAACTAATCCAAAATCTTTCTGGTCATTTGTTCAATCCAAACAAGGCAGAACTCATATTCCAGCTACTGTCAGTTATGATGGCCAACTATTTGATACACCACAATCTGTTGTCTTAGCATTTAAAGAATATTTCAGTGCTTTTTTTTCCAACACAGGTGCCTCATGCAAATATTGATAATGATCAGGATTGCAATGCTTGCAGTGGAAATTATGTACATGTACCATATGTTGAAATTCATGAAATAGAGCAATGCCTACGCAAGCTTACTAATTAGTCAACTGCAAGCCATGATCAGCTTCCTTTATTCTATCTCAGAGGTTGTGCTAGCATGCTGGCTAAACCTTTGTTCTATGTGATTAATCTTTCTCTTAAAACTTCAACGTTTCCTTCTGCCTGGAAAACATTAGTAATTTGTCCAGTACTAAAAGATGGGGATCCAAAGGAGATTAAGAACTACCGACCGATTTCCATATTATCAAATTGTGCAAAAGTATTTGAAATGGTTCTCTACAATCGAATATTCCCGGCAATCAAAAATTGTATCACTATTTATCAACATGGATTCTTTCCCAAACGATCCACTACATCTAATCTTATCCAAATAACTCAATTTATATCTGATACTTTAGATGATAATGGTCAGGTAGATGTCATTTATACTGACATTTCCAAAGCATTTGATCACATTTCTTAAGAAGTTCTTCTGTCAAAATTACGATGTTTTGGCTTTAGTGACTTGCTGATTGAATTTTTTTCTTTACATTTATCTCATCGCATGCAATTTGTTAAATATACTGGATTTACGTCCAAACACTATGTTGCAAACTCTGGCGTCCCGCAGGGCTCCAATTTAGGGCCTTTGCTGTTTACAGTATTCATTAATGACATTGTAAACTCGCTGACTTATTATAAACTACTTTATGCTGATGACGTTAAGTTGTATTTAAATATTACTTCACTAGAAGATTGTAATAGACTACAACGCGACATAATTCATCTAAACAAGTGGTGTAACACAAACAGATTACAGCTCAATATCCGAAAATGCTATGTTGTTACATATACACGAAAATTACACCCACTAATTTTCGCATTCTGCCTTGAAAAGGATTCACTTCCAAGATGTAGTTCAGTTCGAGATCTAGGTATCTTGTTTGATTCTAATCTTTCATTCTCAGTGCATATTCATAAAATTGCTAGTGCTGCAATGAAAGCGTTAGGTTTTATAGTTAGAAATTGCAAAAGTTTTACTAATACTGATTCATTGAAAGTATTATATCTAGCTATAGTCCGTTCTAAACTGGAATATTGTTGTACTGTGTGGTCACCTTATTATTAATGCCATAAAGCATTGCTTGAAAATTAAATACCTGTTTTGGAAAACTGAAGATTTCTATCCTGAACAAGGATATGACCACCAGTTATTGTTGGACAAATTTAATATACTGTCGTTGGAATTTCGTACGGCTGCTGCCATTCTAACCTTTATTGCTTCATAACAAGGTTGACTCCAGTGAATTGCTTTCTTTCCTTAGATTTTCAGTTCCCAGAACAGAAAGTAGGCAATCAAACTTGTTTTACCTGCCAACAGCTCATACAAACATATTATTAAAATCCCCTATGTACATGATGTGTAGTGAGTACAATCACATTAGTAATCAGTGCGATATTAACAATAATACTCTTAGTAAAATTCTAGATATTGCCAAAATGTATAACAAAATATAAAAATGTATAGATGTATAATTAATTATTCTGTATCCTGTAAATGGGTTCCACCTGTTGGAAATAAATAAATAAATATAAATTAATAAAAGTCTCCGTGACATTACTCACAATTAGTTAGCGGTTTGGCATGTTGGCAGCGATTCGTTGCTTAAGCCTTGCCATGACATAATTTAACACTTTTCCTTTTTTGGAGGGGATAACCAGGTAATATTTAATTTTTTTATAAATGGGAATCATGTAAACATGTTGGAGTTCTTTAACAACCATCAGGTTGCTAATATCTATGTAGAGCCAGGAAGATAGGAAAAAGATACAAGAGTATAGGAAGACCTAGGCCAAACTATATTAGTCAAATTATTAGAAATTTAGGTTGTGAAGGGTATGTAGAACTTTTTAGATTAGCACAGAATAGAAAAGAAATTAGAGCCGCGTCAAACCGACTTTAAGTAAGGCCGAAAACAAAATGATGATGACTGAAAACAGCACTAGACAAAATTAAAGATATTAAATCTATCCTCACGATTGCTTTTCGAGTCTATGGTTTAATTCTTTTTAATGTTAACAATGTTGATTATAGCAAAGTTTTAACACAAGTTAATAAACTCAACCCAGATCTGGAAGATGATATAGTACATATTAATCCTGAAGTGGAAAAGCATTTAAAATTTATTGAAAACAATATTGAAGAAACCAAATTAGAAAATTTTTATCGGGTATGAAGAAAGAACTGGGAAGGAGATATTGAAAACAAAAACCTGTACATACTTTGGTTGACTGTTTTTAGAGCTGCTGATTTAACTTTTACATCACAGCAACAAAATGTAAACATTCTTTCTGATACAGACAATGACATGCCACTACTAGCCTTATTATCTCAGTCAGCATTACAATATATTGACAAAAATGTGGTAATAGAAATAGAAGATGATTTGCTGTTAAGTGGCGAATGGATAAATTCCCTTGTTAGTACAGATAATGAAGAGCAAGCAAGAGGGAAGTCAAATTGAAAATTCAAATTGTGACAAATCTACACTTTCAGCAACTAGTAACGAAGAAGATCCAAGCAAAATCAAAAAGAAATGATTAGCATTATTAATAACTTTGTTCAGAACAAAGAGTTAGATCTGCCAGGTAACACCAACAAGGAAAATATCCAACACAATGGTAATCATCAGGAAGAAGTAAACAAGTTGCAATTACGTGCTTCAGAAATTAGAAACTCAGATAATGTCAATAGTCAGATGAGCAATAGTGTTGTGGTTGGTGAAATAATCAAAAATATGTTGGATAATATTTACGAAAACAGCAATAAAAATGTAAACAATATTATAAATGTACTTGAAGCAAGTCCCAGTAGCAAGGAAGAAAATGTAGACAATACAGAAAGTAGTATTCAATCTCGGTTTAAAAGATCACTGTTTCGACCTGAAGCCACTTCCCAAAAGAAAATATCAAAAAGAAAAAAAGAAAAAGTTCTGTCAGGGACAACATCTGATGCTTGGTGGGAATACTACAATAGAAAAGAAAGAAAAAGTAACAAATTGATGCTGAAAAAAGGCCAGAAAATGCAAGAAAGAAAATAAACAGAAAAAGGAACAAAATCCAAAAGAAGGAAAAAGCAATATTAAGGCAAGAGACACTAAAGGTGCTACAGACACTACAAATCTACAGAATACTGATATAGAAATTAATGCAACCCTAGATACCAATGAACCAGCTGTTGACGACTATATAGTAGTAAAATATGAGGGAGAGTACTATACCAGACGTATTACCATTATACAAGATAAACGTGCCTTTATGAGCACTATGCAAATAAGCAGACTCGACAAATGAAAATGGCCTCAGGAGAAAGCTGAAATTTGGTACGAGCTTGAAGAAATCATTGAAAAAATTAACCTTCGGAAGAATTTAATAATCAGGGTTTTTTATAAGTTCAGAAAATAAAAAAATAGCAAACTTATGTCATAAATCTGTAAGATCTAATTGCATATTTTGATTTTCAAATGTTTTCACTTTTTGCTTTAAGTTTGTTTGAATGTTCTCAAGAAATTCCTAAGAATAAGTTTCTTTTAATTAAATTTTCAGTTTTTTTTCTCTTGTCGGAATTATGGTCGTCTGTCAGAATAATGCACCCTGTTGGAATCGTTCTCCCACGTGACTGAATTCTGTACAATTTTCAAATAAATCTGTCAGAAATATGTACTCGTCTAAGACTCAAAAATTTGATATATTTGTAACCGTTTTCAATGAAAATTTACGAAAAACTAGATACAATTCAAATATTTATAATTCAAACTACACCACAATAATAGTTCCTAGGACATATTTTTGTTTTCACTATTTTAATTGCTTTATTTCTGGCAATAAGTCCCTTAAAGTGTTGGAATTGTGTTCAATTATCTTTATGAAAGTACCAAACAAATTTATTTGAGCTTATTGCCATTCCTTCAAGTATGTCATTAATAATGTGATATAATAAGGGTCACTGTCCTATTATACAGGAAATCGTTTAAATGGTATCTAGATATATAAAATATGTTACAATTATATTAATCCTACCAAAGATTTATTAGTTTAATAAAACCACTTATTAACCTACCTCTCAGACATTTTCTCTTTTATATTTGAAGTACTAATACGTTAATGAAGTGAAACGTAAACTGAGAAAACCGAACTACAAAAGTGAAGGTCTTCAAGTGATACTGTGGTTACAATAATTTGTAATACTAGGATTTATGAAAGTCATTTCATACATTGCCGGCATTGGTTAAAATAATATCAATCATATAGTTGTTTCCCTAAAGTCACATTGAATTTACGTTCAAGGACATCAACTATCTTTGTGGTAGCCGATGATAAAGGATTATGATTAGAAATCGCAGATAGTGACATGCTTAAGATTTACACTATTATGGAATTTTAAAAATATTAAAAATTAAGTTTAAACAATAATCAATTTACAAGCTTTAAATAAAGTAAAAACGGAATGCATAATACAAGATACACAAACAATCTTATTTACAATATTTCCTATTTCGTCAATTTTACCACTTCAAGGTTCAAGCTTATTTATCTATGGTTCAAGTCATACAACAATAAACCGACTCCATAGACAACTTCCGTACTCTATGGTTCAAGCTGATTTTAAGCGGGGTTGCCAACAATTTAAAAATTACGACTTATAGTGGAATATGTACTAGAATAACATTCAACTGTGCACAAGCAAATGATTCTCTTTTTCATAAACAATTAGAAATTTAGTATATCTTTTATAAATAATTCTATAGTAGGAGTAGTATGGTATAAGGTGGGAAAAATATTGTAATTTATTTTTACCCATACACATGATAGTATAAATACAATTCTACAAAAAATCAAACACCTACAACAACTTAATAATAAATAAAAGGCATCTGATCACTGTATCAGAATATATAAATAATGCATCACACTCAAGACAAAGGCTAAAAACATATAGGATTTACTATATTATGCTTATTTAGGAACTCTTACAAAATAGTAAGTAACAACAATCCCACAACAAAACAACTAATGAATATTTGAATTTTGAACTCTTTTTGAAGCATATTTTCGAAGTTTATTGTAGAAATATAATTTTCTTAAAGAAAAAAAAAGGTTTCAAGGGGTGTGCCTAAGCCGGTTGTTTCGTATCGGCTTACTTTAGTTAGCGGTGGAAATAATGATGATAGTACAATTCCGCGCTGCAGTTCTTCAGAAATAAAAAAAATATGTAAACAGTAATTAAATTATTCTAGCGCTCGATGTGCGTCAGTGCACAACATATACCTCCTAGTGGTCGTAGCGCGGGCAACTTTTTGCTGGCTTACAAGATAACGCCCTTGAAAAAGGAAGATTTAGCTTGTATTGAAAGACGTTATGCACACCTGGAGAACTGGGAATCGTGGCGACGTCTGTGGCAGAGAAACTAAACATGCCAACACTGAACGGTAAGGTGTAGTTACCGTTAGTAGGGAAAGCTACAACGGCACGGTTGCAATCTTAGCTGGTAACCTGGTTAAACCTAATTAACACTGCTAACAAGACCTTTTAGAAAGCCTCAGACCGTCAAAATCATGGTGGGCGGCTGAGATGGAAAATATCTGGTCCATCAAGTAACAACCCTATGAATCAGGAATGGAGATTTGGTACTTGGAATGTCAGGGTAGTGTACGGTAAAGAGCTTGGAATCATGAATGAAATGAAATTAAAATGCATGGATGTGCTGTGGTTGAGTGAAACGAAGCAGAAGGAAAATATGTTGTTGAATTAGACGATGGTATGTTGGGTTTATGGTCTGGAATAGAGAGCAATGAGGTCGGGGCGAAAGGTGTTGTTTTGCAAAAGCATACATGAAACAATATGAATTGGTTCCTCTTCGCATTTTGTGTGTCAGAATAAAAGTGGGCTTTAGAAATATTTTTGTAGTAGCATGTTATGCTGCAGTGAGTGACGATAGGGAGTGTGAGCAGTTTTGGTAACAGTTGGAAAAATATATTAGACAAACGCAAAAAAAATGACCGCGTGGTTCTATTAGGTGATATGAATAGTTGGTTCGGAGTACACAGAGAAAATGCTGAGCATGTGGTAGGTCCATTTGACGATCCAAGAACGAATGAAAATGGAGATATGTTAGTGAGTATATGTATGGAAAGAGAACTGTTTGTACCCAACACGTGGTATAAACATAAGGACATACATAAGTACACACGGCAAAAGGCAAATGAGATACGTATAATTAATTTGGTGAAAGACAAGAGAGAAATGAGAGGATGTAAGTGTGAGACCTATCATTTTCTAGTTCTGTCCAGAATTGATCTTGGCCGAAAGTGGGTGTGGAGAAGAAAGCAGAATCTGAGACAATCAAGAGTGGAAGTAGAATAAATGTTAGAAGAGCCGGCACAAAGAGAGTATGCTACCATGTTAGAAAGAGAGAGTTGTATAAATGCAAACAGGAATGGGATAATACTCTGTAGTTTAAAAATGTGGAGAAAGCATGGGATTGTGTGAAAAACAGTGTAATAAAATGTGCTTTGGAAGTATGTGGAACGACGATGACTGGTACATGTAATAAAATGCACGGTGGAGCGATGAGGTCAAAAATGTTGTCGAGGAAAAGAAAGTGGCATATAAGTGAATGATTGCAGAGAAAGATGTTGAGTTAAGAGAGCAACTTCAGGAAGTATATAAGAAAAAAAGGCGATATGCGAAAGAACTAGTGAAGGCAAGCAAAGAGCAACTGAGAGAGCGAAAGTGAAAAAATGCAGAGAGGTTTTAAAGGGAATAAAAACTTGTTTTGGAAATGGGTAAGGAAATACAAGAAAGGGTGGAAATAAGGGTATGAATGGCGTTGTAAACGGTAGAAATGAAATTGGTTGGGACGAAGCAAGTGTGAGAAACTGTTGGAAAGAATAAGACGCTGTATAGTGTTGGCAAGAGGATACAGATTACTATATGGATGATGAAGAGAGCAGTAATATACTGGTCGAAAACGTAGATAATAGTATAAGATTTGAATGCAGCGTAGATGAGGTATGGAAGGCGGTGAGAACCCTGAAGAGTGGCAAAGCGGCGGGTGTAGATGGTATAACTAGTAAAATGCCTAAGTATGGGTTCTAGTGTGCTGATTGTATGTTTGTGCAAACTGATAGAGTTGTGTATAGAACAAGCAAATGTGCTTGAAGACTGGAAGCGTGCAATCATTATCCCTTTGCACAAAGGTAAAGACAGCAAGTATGAATGCAAAAATTATCGTGGGATAAGTCTGTTGAGTGTGCCCAGTAAAGAGTATGGAAAAATTGTGATCGAGTGAGTTCGTAAGAGAACGCAGAGTAAGATATGGGACGTTCAATGTGGTTTTATGCCTGGAAAATGATGTGTGGATTAGATGTTCGCAATGCAACAAATTGTTGTAAAGTGTATGCACGCCAGAAAGAAAATGTATGCAGCATTTGTAGATCTGGAAAAGGCGTATGGCTCCGTGAACAGAAGTGAATTATAGAAAGCGCTGCGTAAATACGGTGTAACCGAATGCTTAATAAGATCCGTCATAGCGATGTACAAAGGCAGTAGAGCATGTGTACGTGTGAGTGGTTACATGGAGCAATACTTTGACATTGTGGAAGGTGTAATGACTATTCAATGTATTTATGGATAAATATATCAGGAAGCTTGCGAAGGATTGGAAGGAGCGAAAATTGGTGAAACAAATGTCAGTGTGCTGTTGTATGCCGTTGATGCAGTATTGTTGGTCGAATCGTCACAAGATTTGCAACGAATACTTGACAGACTGTCGGAAGCGTGTGGAAATATGCAATTGAAAGTAAATGTAAATAAGACGAAAGTAATGATTTTTGACAGAGATGGCGGAATTGATGACTTTGTATTTAGAATGAGTAATGGCACGATAGAGAAAGTAAATGACTTCGTGTACCTCGGTAGAAAGCTGTTGAGTAATGGAAGACTGGATGATAAAATAGAAAGGAGAGTCAATGCTGGAAAAAAAGTGTGGGCAGTGAACACGAATGATGGATTGGGTATAAATGCAAAGCTGACCATTTATACAACAATGTGTTTATGCCAACTGTTCTTTATGGAAGCGAAACTTGGGTCTGACAGGAAAAGCATGTTAGTTGTATAAGTGCTGCAGGAATGAGGTTCCTAAGAAGTGTGTGTGGAAAAACGCTGAGAGACAAAGTGCCAAACGAATAGATCAGAGTAGAGTGTAAGGTGCAAGTGACCCTTAAGAAGTTAAGCAAGCGAGGTACGCTTAGATGGTTTAGGTATGTGGAAAGAATAAACGAAGATAGACTTACCAAGCGTTTATATACAAGCAATATGACTAGTAGAGCTGCAAAGGGCAGACCGCGTAAAACATAGTTGGATGTGTTAAGGAGGTTCTGAAAGAACGATAGGTGAGAAGCATGAAGAATAAAAGAGCATGCCAAAAGCAATGTATGAATGTTACAGAGGCAAAAGAAGTGTGTGGGGACCGAGAGATGTGGAAAATGATTGTGAACGGGACTGGAAGTAAAAGTAATGTAGTAGTCTAGAGATATATTGTGCACATCCTACCAGAAAGAGGTGTTAGGTTTGGTTACCACGTAAGGGAATACCGTGATTGGTGTTGTTGTTGTTGTTGTATAATAAAGCTATCGTTTTTTAATGGTATTCAACTATTAGCTCGATTTGTATAGGGGAAAAAGCTTTTATGATTTCCATGAGAGTTTATTTACAGATACGCCCTATATTTTATTTTGTTGTACACAAATTCCTTATTGCGGACTGAAAATAACTTGTCCTTTTATATATATATATATATATATATATATATATTGCTATGATTAAACAGGAACTGGAATTATCGCGCCCCGACGTTGGGCCGTCAAATATTTATGCTATCAACTCCCTTCAGGAACTTAACTGGAACTAACAGGATTTTATCGTGTATCGACCTTGTGTCGACCAATAACAAAACTTGATATGATAACGCCTTCACTAGATATCAATGGCGTATTCTACTTGACTCCTCCTCTCTGATTAAATTATCAAATTACACTCCCATAAATTTTATCTTTTGACCTCGACCAGCGTTTTATTTTGAATTATAAAAATGAAGTTAATTCAAGTCCATATAATGAAAACAAATATTATGTACAGGTTTTCGAAAATTATTAAAATACACTATTCAATTAATTAATGTTGTAAATCTCATTTATCTCAAAAATCATATGCTATTTAATCAATCTAAAGTCCCAAAAAACCTATTGTTTTTATAAAAAGAAGCCTGGAACGTTCAAAACCCCTTTATCATATAACGCACTTTATACGTATGCAAGTTCGTTATTGACTCCGTTACAATTGAGCAAATTCAATATTTAATATTTAAATTCAAATAAAAAAAAATGTCTTAAAACTAAAATCTAACCTGGTCTATTTTCTTCGCTATTTCCTTCTCACAATCGACGCATCAACTAGTATTTTCCATGCATTATACCATCCATTTGGATCAAAATTATTCTCCCCAATTCAGAATTATTATATACCCATTCGAAATATTGTCTATCCACACGCTTGAACCATTGCATTTAAATTATTGTCATCACCCTCTGGACTACAATTATTAAACTTAGACTTATGCACCCCAAATTATTGTCGTCTCATTTAGACTTATTACTTCTTCTCACCAGACTTAGAATTACATTTATTCTCCACGGACTCAGTATATCATTTGTTCTCCCCGGACTTGAAGCCCTATTATTATTATGTTTTAGTTTAAATAAATTCCCCAAAATCTACTTACGTTTAATCGGCAATCGTAATTTTCATCTTCGTCGCACTTAAACAATTTTCACTTTAAAATTATTCTTACGTGTTACACTTAGTTTCAAAGTGGCGCACTTCGGCCTTTGTTGAGTTGAGAACTGAGTTTGTTATCACTGTCGCTGTTAATATATGATTGATCTTCTACTACGTCAGTGGGCATGGCCTACAAGCCCGTCGCTAGTTTTAACCAATCAAGTCTTTGCATTTAAAGTAGTTTCTGATGTAACATTCTCTGCCTTCAAGTAATTGTTGCTTGCTCGCAGCTGCCTCGTTATCAGACATGCGGTGTTTTGAGAAATATAATCGCTTTTCCATGTTGTACACAAACAACTGATACAATTCGACTTTCAATTTTCATACATGCTTGTTATTTACGCAATTTTTAATCACCTTTCTTTATCAAAATTGTTAATTATTTGTACGCAATCACGCTATGCTTCTTGAGGCTTTATTTCTTATCTCCATATTATCATAACTGTTTGGAATTCTTTTGAATGCGTGTTTAATTATCTTTATCATGCTTACTTATAAAAACGCGTGCTTCTACTGAAAAATATCGTTATTACCTAAATTAACTAAAACTCTATCTACATGGTGTTAAATATTTGTTATCTACTTAGTGCATGTATTCCTTATTTCTACGCTAACTATGCGTCTTATTGTCCTAAGATGTATATATTTGCATCGCTTAAAACTACTTATACTTTATATACATGGTGTTGGCTGCTTACTATTTACAAACTATCTCCATTTCTCAATTTTCTATTAAATAAATGCAGTTTTCTGCTTCCTATTATGATTTCTAATTCCTGCACGACCTTTGCTATAAAATACACCCTTAAACAACCCCTTATCACAGCAATATATATATATTTATATATATATATATATATATATTACTCAAATTTAGACCAGGGTAGAAAATTAATTAACGGCATCAAATAATTTTAATCACCGTGTATAAGGACGCTGTGGGTAATAATACGCTTCATTTAAAGGCATATTGGATAAATTTGTCATTTACTTCTAAACATAGGGTTTATATTGTTTAGATAAGGTTAAACACCATGTATATCAAAGCAGTGGAAAATAGTACGCTTAATTATAGGCCTACGGTGTAGATTTAAATCATTCAATTAGAATATAGGGTTTGTATATAATCATAATCAACGTGTAGAAGGAAGTAATGTAGAATTTCATTAGATAATAAGCATTATTAAAACCATGCAACATAAAAATTTATTCGTTTCGTTAAAAATAAGGAATTTAAATAATTCACTAGACGCTTTCTATAAAAAGAAACAGAGTTTAAAGGTTCAATTTGTATTTAATTTAATCGTTCCAAGTACTAAAGCTATCGAGAAATTATAAAAGACGTGGGAGGGCACGCAAAAGACTTCAGCGTATTAGAACTCAGAACACCTGCAGAAATAACGATGTATATGATAGTTGATAAGCTTTAAGCTATATGAGTGCAAGTAAGAAAGCGAATTTGTGGTATAAAGACAAGCGAGAGGGAATGCATTGGTAGTTAAACGAGAGCACAGGTTGTAGATAGAACGAACAGACTAGATTGGCGGTTAAGGTTGAAATAAGATGCAAACAGGAGAGGTGGAAACATAACAATTTCTATGTAAAATTAATTAGTTGTTCTCGGACGTGTTGCGAGGCATGTGTAAATTTCTTAGATGTCAACTCGGGCGAGTGCAAATTTCAGTAGAATCATTGTGCCGAGACATCGGAAGGGAAAATAGAATGCGAATTTCTTAAAATCGTCCGTCGCGGGACAAATTCGACTTGCAAGCGAGCCATTATTTAAACCCGTGCTAATAGGAGTTTCGCTCTCTTTTATTTTTGATTTTATGCGATACTTCAAGGAGTTTTGCTCTTTATTTTTTGATTTTATTCGATACTTCAAGTAAATTACGTGGTGACTACGTGCTACTATAACAGTTATTATGCATTAGTGCACTTAGAGAAGATAAAAAACAAATAAATGTAATAAAGTCTAGTCATATTTGCGGGTATTACTGTACCAATTATCCAAATTAATAACGATAAATAAATAAATAGAAGTATGCAGTTTTGGGTATAGCGTGAAAGAATTATGAATTTCAGTGCTATTTTTCGGGGGTGTTAGTAATCAAATGTTATTCGTAAACGTGATTGGATCCACAAAACAAGATTTAGATATACTTAGATGAGTTCCTGAGAAGCCCTGAAACCTTTTTAGACGAATGGTGGTGTAGAAAAATTTTAAAGGCGGTCAAAAATCTGAAGCCGTAAACATAAACCAGCTGGAATGGTGGAATTAGCAAGAACGATGTACATTGGAGCCACGAGTGCATTAACCTTCAGGTAAATTATGCATTTTTGTTCGATCTTAGATGTTTTGGTGTGTGTTGAATATCTTTATAATTTGTTTGATAAAAATGGACAGTAGTAAATTTGTATAAACAACAAATTTTGAATTTTAAGGTAAAATTTTCTTGTATAAGTAGAAAGGAGTATTTATCAGGTTTATGTTTTTGATTATGATGAAAATGTGGGTCTGTCTTTGAGCTCAATTAGACTAACCTGTTAAATTAACGTAAAGGGGTGGGAGAGGCTCCCTTTTATTCAGACTCAGGTCTGCAAATATTGTTTATTTAATTAGTATGCATCCTACAAGGACTCTAATTCCGGATGCAAATTAAAATGATGACAAATATGAACTTGAAATTTTATGATGCTGAAATTTAGGCAGAAATTTATTTTTGAAATTTTAATGTATTGTGAATATTGGTGTAAATAGAGTTAACGTTGATGTTTGTGGTAGGAATGTGTTTTTTTTTATGAATGAGGATGAAAGTTTTAACTAGGTGAGCAGCCGAGGCGGAAGGATTCAAGAGGCGATATTCAGGTAAGAAATCGAATATCAGAGGAGATTTCACCGTAGTAACGAGAATCACAGCAAATCTTGACGCCCAATCTGTGGGGCTTGACTAAAAGGGTGAATCACAACAATATATATATTACTGCAAAGTTTAAGGTCTGTTGACTCGAGCCCCGCTGTTGGGTCAACAAAATTGCTCTGCAAAAACTCCATGAATGGGCCGCCATAAATACTACGCAGTTTTCTCTGGTGTTCCTCACTAACTAATTCGAGCCCCACAAATTGGGCGTCATAAATACTTTGCAACGTCTTTGGATTGAAGCCCCACGCTTGAGAACCATAAATACTGCGAGGCTCTTTTTTGTAATAAGGCCCCACGTTTTGGGCTGCTATAAATACTGCGAAGTTTACGGGATCTAAGCCCCACACTTGGGCTCCATATTGTTGCATACTTTACCTGTGTAATAACTCCAACGATGTAGTTTGGCACGGCTGCTCTGCTGCTTATACCTAAAAATTCTACCCTACTATTTTATCAAAGAAAAGTCGACTACAGAAATTCACCTCGATTTATTCAGACAGAAAATTCAACATCAAAAATTTTTATCAACAGTAAATTACATCCATTTTCGGTTTTGAAATAGTTCATTTTCTATCAAATATATTCAAAATAACATTTTGTCCATTAAAAAAATAAGTTAAAGTAAAAGGGCTTAACTATAAACCTTACGTTATCCTGGTTCAATACGAGCTCATAGTAAAACCTTTTTAACACTCGTGTTAAATTTTGCACTGAAAATTACCCAAAAGTCCCACTTACCTTGTACATAACCAAATATTATAAAAATTATTTTATAAATATAAATTCCTACAGGCATTTGTCAAATAATATATCATCAACATTCAATAGGTAACTCTTTAGTCCACAGAGTTTAAAAACATACCCATAAGACACAATAATATCATAACACGCCAAATAAACACATAAAAGCAACGGTTCAAAAAAATCTGTTACTCGGAATGCACCACCGCGCATGAATCAGCAATCAAACCATCGATGACGTTGCCCTCATCAATGACTGCACGCTCTGGAACCACGCCCAAGTTGAATCACACCATTCGTGATGGAAATCTGCTACTCAATTTTCTCAAACCAATTTACGGTACATCCAACTTCTTCAATTACTGTACTGGTCCATTAACCATAGGTTAACCACCAATCGATCGATCAATAAACTCCGTTCCATTTGTGTGTATAACTTGCACTAATAATCAAATTATAAAGTAGTCTGTACTTACATTACTTGCGCAAGCTGCAAATTTTTCGAAATATATTTCGACAATTTATCAGACTGTTAGTACAACAATACACCCACTTGTGTAAGTTGTTTTCAAATTAAAATACTAAAATCACTTGTTAAGAACCAACAGTAACTTTATTCACCAATACTATTGTACGCGTCGATTACTAGAAAAAGAGATCTCTATCACCACATTTTCGAGGTTATATAGCCAAATCTACCCCCTTAACTTGAAACTTTCTGTGAATACAACGATACAAACAAACTAGCCTTCCTGGTAATTTTCTAAACGGTCACAACGTTTCACCAAAACCCCACACCCTCAATTTTCAACTGCCACTACACATAAGTTAACCTTCAACAATTCTCTGTAATTTTTCTACCCAAACAACAACCGTCTTCGAACTCTTGGAATTTTGACCCATACAGACAAACGATTAGTACGATAATACTCGTTTAACTTCGCAACGGATCTTATGTTCGCAGAATTCTAGCCTCCACTAAATAAGTTTAGCGTCTAAAGTATGCCTTCATAATACGCGTATTCAGGTCGTCTCCATCTAACCTACTTATGAATATTTTCCCTTCCTTACTAGATACCCTTACTATTTTTTATATCCTACCATGCGTTATCTTTATCCTAGTTTGACCCGTGTACCATATCTTTTCTCCTGCTTACACCATGTTACATGCCGAAAATCGGCTATGTAAACATTTTTGATTTTAGTTTAAATATGTGACTGAAATCGCGCCATTAATTTAAAAATAGACTTGTACGTGCATTTCCGTCACTTCAGACAGTTGCGTCGGCGCAAGAGAATGCGCAGACGTGGAGTGAGGAAGTAAGTGGCGGTTTCCGACACGTCGTGGACTAGTGAACAAGACGTCGAACAGTGTGGTTATTGGTGGTGTGCCTTTGTCTTCTCTTTCAGGTAATGCAGGTTTCCTCTACCGTACCTATTATCGTTCCTCATCTTATTCCTGTCGTACCGCTACAAACAAGAAGAGGTAAAACAAACTAATTTGGTTTCAACGAGGGCGAAGCCCTACCCACGACCAACTAACGCCGAGATTCTGCCGCCAGAATAGCTGCAATGTTGTGAAGAGTTCCACATTTTACGTGAGTACATTTTATCTTTTTCTTTTTGTATGTGATACAAATTTGAGACGCAATAATGACGTAATACCTTTTTGCGCAATATTATGCACATGTTTATTATGTTTCCAACTGTCGTAGTGGCTCTTATCAATTACGCCGGGACTTTAGCGGTGACCTTAGGTAACATCAACCATGTTTGCCAGTTGGTTTCTCCCTAAAATAACATTAACCCCCTCTAATACTATCGTCTGTCCCCATTTTATATGTGTGATCCAATGTTCATTCTTTATTCCTCATATGCAAGCTTCATCCGTCCTTACAAAAAACAACCACTTCCACACATACAAAATAACCTCATCTTACGCTTATAAACGCGTAATCTAATACTTTTGCTCTGTCTCTCATTAACAGCTTGTCTATAACCTTTTCTACAATATTTCTCACTCCACTTTTGAACCGATGTTTTATACAACACTCTACCTCTCACTTGCACTTAAAGACTTTAATTTCTCGTTGTCCCACTGCTCCTTTCAAAGTCCAACGAACCCATAACATATGATATCTTTTATCCCACTCTGATGCATGCTAAAAATAATATATCCTTATCTTATATCGATCCCTGCCTGTTTATCTGCTAACTCCATTCGTAGAATAAACATGTTATTTGCGCACGTTCTCTGTCCAACCAAGAAATTTAGCAACGGTTATCTACAACGCTACTCAAAAAACTATCAATACAACCACGCTATCGAGAAACCTTAAAATAAACTACTATTAGAAACTTGTTTTCAACAATATACGTTAGCAACCACTTCTCTTTCGCTATTGTTAAACTTTTGAAAGATATACAAATGTTAAAGCTTCCTACAAAATATGATAAAAGATGCCTGCAAACAATATTTACATCTACAACTCCTGTTGATTCATGAACATTAATATTTCACGTCCTTAGAATTATTGATTTTTACGCTAAAAGAATCTCAAAAGCTTTTGACTACTAAACATCCCATCTGCTCTAAATTAAGATGTTCGCTTTTCCACTGCAGGTTTAAAATATTTACATTTATAATCCCTGTTATTTTTAATTGGTATTTACTAATTAAAAGATTATGCTACTTAGCATTCTGGACGTTCTTTGAGAATATTTACACACGCTAAAAAAGATGCAAAATTACCTTTTAAACTTACTTTAAAATTGTTAATTGCTACACTAAAATATTGGAAATCGTCTCCAATTTTTAATGGGTTGTATTTACATGAGTAAACCACAGCAGCTTATTACCAGACAATCAATTTTAACCTAGAAATTACATATATATATATATATATATATATATATATATATATATATATATATATAGTTGGAAAAGAATATAATTTAAGTTATCAGGGCATTGTAGGTCAAAAATAAATAATTAATATAATAAAATTGTTATATTACTTGACGTTTCGGCAACCATTTTGTGCCTTAATCATAAGTTAAAACGTGAAATGATTGAAATATCTTCTGAATTACATTGTAAAGTCTGCAAAGACTGTCTGAATAACTTACATGTTGTTAAATCTAAATCGATGACCAGAACCTTTCTGGTCATTGTTCTAGATTTAACAACATGTAAGAACCTTTCTGGTCATTGATCTAGATTTAACAACATGTAAGTTATTCAGACAGTCTTTGCAGACTTTACAATGTAATTCAGAAAATATTTCAATCATTTCACGTTTTAACTTATGATTAAGGCACAAAATGGTTGCCGAAACGTCAAGTAATAGAACAATTTTATTATATTAATTATTTATTTTTGACCTACAATATCCTGATAACTTAAATTATATTCTTTTCCAACTAGTGAATATTAGGTTACTAAAGTGTGGGAGTCAATATATATATATATATATATATATATATATATATATATATATATATATACATATATATATATATAAATATTGCTGTGTTAATAGGGTCATTTAGGGGTAGTTAGGACCAAGAGTATAGCGCACTCCACATAAAATACATAAGGGCTCAGAAAACCACACGGTTTTCTGAAGAAAACAAGAAATACGATGATTAGACGGGAAAGTAAATGACAACGCTCTGTATATAAATAATAATCGTAATTATTATTTAGTTAATGAAAAATACTTCGAAGATTTATTTGAATAAAACAAACCCGCAAGTGGTTAAATAAAATAAATGCAAGCAGAAACGCGACACGCGTAGATAACGCATCAAGAATCCTAATTAATACAAGCAGATTTAATAATGCGTAGGGTAGAAAACGCTGATAATTTAATCCATACATTGTATTTTGTCTACGTGACTGGAGAATTAAAACGATACCTGATTTATTGGAAACAAACAAGGCATGTTTATTGAAAATCAAAGTTCACCAAATTTATTTAAACAAATAACGATTTACTTATTGAAAAGTATGAAAATACAGGCGAATTAATACTATTAACTTGAAATCATACGTGACAGAATGAACGCAATGATATTAATATACAAGCATAACACCATGGAATATCCGAAAACCTAATTTATACAAACAGCAAACTTTGCGCTTGTTTATAGATAGTCGGTGCATTTAAATATGACCGGATTTGTAAACAAATCAGTTGACTATGAAGTAACGTACACTTCACGTCTCTGAAGACAAAAATATATACGCGAAATAAGTTATTGTGAAGTGTGAAATAATTCGGCATAAAATATGGAAAATTTATGGTTTGTCGTTTTGTCTTAGAGAACAACGACTCTAAAGAACCCCTACAGAATCTCTAAAGAACCCCTACAGAATCTCTAAGGAACCCCTACAGAATTTCTTAAGAACCCCTACAGAATCTCTAAAGAGTCTCTAGAGAACCTTTGAAGAAATCTAAAGAAACCCTAAAGAATACTTAAAGAAGCTTCAAACAATTAAGGGAGACAAATATAAATATGGGAACAAGGTTAACTCAATGCTGAAGCAATTATTAATGGTGAAGGAGTTTGATGCAGTACATTTAAGGCGCTAGATGAGGGATGCACAAATCGCTTCGACTAGTGACGGAATTTAAGTGGATGCAAAACAACAGGTTAGCCAATCTGAATGTTTATTATTATTTGATTATTTTATTTGTGGATATTTCTTTACACTTTTCTAAACTGGAATAATTTAAGATTTAACATTTAACTAGATATTATAAATTTTAAATACTTTAAAATTGCTTTTATGATAATTTATGTGAGGGTCGGCAGGATTTAATTTTGGTTATACGTTGGAAAATTACGTAAAGAAATGAGGTTAAATGAACGTTCATAGGCTTCAGGTAATAATTAAGAATACTATAGTCCATTCCAGCTAAGAATAAAGCGATGAAAGGTATAGGGAAAGTTTAGCCTTCGATTTGATTGGTTAAAACATGATGCTGATTTACACAGCTTAATTTTAAAAATTTGTATTTAAAATATATATAATGCGCTATTGTCAAATTTGCAATAAAAACGGGTTATGGAAATTAATTTAGGCTAGTCACGATTTTATAATCACTCAAATATGGAATTAATAATTATTCTGTATGTATATATAGAAATTATAATTAACTTGCTGTGTAAATCCACCTTGCGTACAAGGTCATCTACTTTATTCTTATTTGGAATGGACTATAGTGATTTTGCTGACTTTTTTGGTAATAATAATAATTATATATATTTATTGATTCAATTAGAAAACAATTCCAGTTAAACAATTTTTAACCTTTTCACACGTTGTAAATATTTTTTTGAGAACATTATAATAATTTGTGCTTTATGGTGTTTTGGTTTAAAGATTAGAACAGGAAGGAGAATAGATGGTATGTTTAAATCTTTGTTTGTCGTATTGTTGCAAACTCCATGCGTAATACAAAACTGAGCTAGCCAGCGCAATCAAAATTATATAATAAAAATCAAAAATTGATAAATTAAAATTTATACCTTTTTAATTCATAAAAAGTGCGCATAGGGGTATTGCCACAGTATTACAACAATATATATATATATATATATATATATATATATATATATATATGCAAATAACTTGTCTTTTATTATTTGAATTGCCTTGGGGCATGAACCCGGGTGTCGCCACGAGAAGGTTTGTTACGTTTGCAAATAAATTTTGTTGTAACATTCCGCAAATCTCAAATGGCCATACGTACTTGTATAGCCATCTATAGAATTTACTAAGTAGTTTCGATTCAATTCTGTACTTCCACGCTTAGTAGTGTTGGTGTTTTATCACCTGATGGCGATATTATTTACTTTTGCCATAGTGCAGAGATTGTTTCGAAATTATATCAGTATAATAGCTTCGATTACTTCATAGGGTTCTTGGAAACTATTTCGCTCTGATGAGGCTTAACAAAGCCGAAACCGTCGGTCAGTGGATGTTTCTCCCCTGTGAAGTAATAAAGCTAATGTTTTGTCGATGGCTACATAACTACTAGCCCGATTTGTATTCGTCAATAGGCTCTATTATTTTCATAGAGTTTGTTTACAGATACATCTTATTTTATATATTGTTCTACACAATTTCTTATTGCGGATTGCAAATAACTTATTGTGTCTTTCTAACAGGATCCAGTTGGCACATATTAACTTTTTGGTCTCATCTTTCTCTACAATATTACCATAAAACACGACTGGTTAAAATTCGTTCGTCTATTGACTTCTCATATAAATATTTACTTCTTGCCCAACTACGCCTAAACATGACCTGCTTTTTATCGCTACAATAAAGGAATAACATTTCTTATTACCTCCAATTATTCAAATGTCTCAAATAAATACAAAAAGATGGCAAACAATTACCATGTATTCATGACTGGAAACTTTCATCCATCCGATCATAAACCATGAACGCTCTCTTTTCAGTACTATACTTTTATTCAGCATAAAAGCCTTTTTAAAAAATTATTTATATTTAATTTAATGAGATGTTGCAAGTTCAGCGAGATCTTGTTTCTATAAGTATTATGAATGTTAAAAGATTTAACGATTCTACAGGAAAATGTTTGGAAACTGACTGCAAGGTTATTTATTGTAAACTATTTGGTAGTTGTAACAAAATCAATAAAAATAAGGTTCTATAACAATATAAAAAGACGTTTAGCGTATACTTAGCATAAGCAATAGACAACGTAGTCATTTAAATAAAACAGACAAAATAGGGCCTAAAACAAAACCTTGAGATACCTCTAACTTTATGTAAATTTCAACCAATATAACACGTTTTGGGTGAGAAGTAGGCGTTACTGATTGTGTTAAGTTTTCTAAATACAACTTAAATCTACAGTTTGCTATACCTCTAATACCATAACGGTCCAATTTGTATAAAATTATCTTATAATGCCCACATCGAAATTTTTTACTAATGTCACAAATGAAGCGGCGGATATCGGTTAATTGTAAAGTATGACATTGAAACGCATTGTAATTTACGATTCTGTGTATGCTACATACAGACTGTATTAACTAATTTGAAACATTTTTGTGTCTTTGAAAACACGTTTACAGATACTTTTAATTGTACAGTTTAGCGCCTTTTAGAATATAACAAAGACATCAATTGTGTCTTTGAAAACACGTTTACAGATACTTTTAATTGTACAGTTTAGCGCCTTTTAGAATATAACAAAGACATCAATCGCTTTCAAACAATATCGTTAAGTTAAAATGGAATTAACGTATTGGGTTAATTAATATAACTTTTAAACAAGTTAAGTTTTAGAAGCAGGAGGTGAACAGGTTCTACTTATGATATTATCGGAGCTTTTATCGCTGGAGTCTTAAATAATAATAGTGTCGTTCCGTGATTAAACTTTGTTATATAAACAGGAATAATATTCACATTTTGTCTATTGTTTTAAGGTTCATAATCAGAATAAGATACAGAACACTGTTTTGGAATGTTCAAAGAAAGATTATTTCTAGACTAATAGATTTATTAGCTCACTCAAGTCAAAGGATGCCTTATGACAAAGTAACCAAAGAGTAGTAGGACAGTTTTTATCACTAATGTTTATATTACAAGTTCCAAATTTGGAACAAATATTATTATTAATAATTACTCTGGCCGTAAAGGTTTCTACAATATTATAGGAGCTTTTATAAGGTTACTGTTAATAACAATCTCAACAACAATAACAAAAATGAACTTTCTTCTGTTAATGCTTATAAACATTTAAATGACAAGAAAACCTAACAGCTTCAGGTTATTGTTGAAGTTACGGTCAATGTGCGCGATCTTATTAGTGGGTATATTTCTTAAAGTGCATCTATGATTTCCCATAATATGAAACACTCAATGCACTCCACTTAATTAAACAATTTTACACTTGTCTCTATTATTTCAATAAATCGAAGAGTAATTTTTATAATAAAGAATAAAAATCAAAAAATTGAATGTATTGAGTATTCAATTTGATATAGCATAGAATGATAATCTTTCCGATTATTATTCTATGGTTATAGTAGATTGTCAAGTTGCAGAAGTTCAATTGGTTCTGCATATCAACCAACCATTCAATAGCGTGACGATCAGTTTAAAATACTCTTTGTAATACTTACCGTAGCCGTAGTGTGTTGAATAATGTTGACATTTGCATAATTCAATCATGCATGACTGCTGCCGTAACGACGAAAGTGAAAGTGTGCCAGAAAATTGTTGTATCGGTGCCAGTTCTATTTCATCATTAACGTTTAAACGCACTTGGTAGGTTGTTGCTAGTTTTCCCTTAGTGATATTAAGTTTTACTGCAATGCCTAAGAAAGAAAATATCAGGTTACTTACGTCTTTTGTACATTCTAATTATTGTATTGGAAAGAAATCAAGAAAGTTAACAAAGAGAAAAGGTAATGCTAGTTACAAAAGAACTTGTACCCTACTTAATATGGTATTGTTCGATAAATTATGAACAACAATTAAGGTCATGAAATAAAATGTTTTTTTAGTTCAAGGTGTAGGTATAAAATATTTGTCATAGTGTTTTGTTTTTATGTTTGTTGATGCTAGGTAACCTACACATCTAGTAGCATTTGTAAACTTTGTTTATTCTATAATTATGGTAGTGTATTATTTGATCATTATATTTAAAGTTCATTTAATAGAGACATTTAGTTTATCTACAAGTGCACCTTACAGTAGTTCTCCACAAAGTCAATTATCGTTCACAAATTTAAAGTTTGGTATGTATGATTTTTGTTAGAAATTTCTCACAAATATTGAAAATGTTATGCAGTGCAAAACAGTTTCAACATAAATAAAGAAACATAATTAACCACAAAAAAAATGTCAATTTAAAGGTTGTGTCACCCGCTAATTCAGTCTTTAAAATATTTTTTTCCTTTACATTTAATTTTGTAGTGAATATCGTAATGTGGGACTGAGTTTCAATTTACTTAAATAGCATAAATTTGATTATCTGAAATTGTTCAGCCAGACGATTTTAAATTAGAAGTATATCCATTTGTAGAGGATATGGTTGTCACTTAAATAAAATAAAATTTGCAGTCGCTTTGCTCAATTGGAAAATTTTAAAAATGAAATCTTCCATCTTTGAGGAATGATATGTCCTGAAAGTCTTACGAAAGAATATCAGTTTTTCAAGTGAGGCGATTTCCAGCTAAAAGTACTCATCATCATTAGGTTTTCAGTTTGGAACTTGTTGAATGCGTTCCTCCATTGACTTCTATTCTGAGCTAACCTACACATTTTCCTAAAATTCCCACAGCCTGCATCTTTCACTATCTGTGTGCAATATTGCCTTGATACGCAAAACCCCTGTAAATGTCAAAATCGTAGAAAGAAGATGAATGAAGTTAATTTATAAGTGACTGGCCAAGTTCCTGTAGATGTAATAACCTGTGTATTCACTTGAAGTACCCTTGTATAGTATACTTTGATAAAATTAATCGCAATTTATCTATTATTGATATTTGCTGAGTTTATGACATCCACAAAAACATTGTAATCGCAAGTCTTGCTTTGGTGTTTAAGAGCTAGTTTCACCTGATGGTAGAAATGTTCCGCTGATATAGTTGAATATAGTTGAAATCAAATAAAGTCAAGCATGACTCATTATTCAAATCTGTAAGAACTAATAGTAGTACAACGTATTTCTTAATTTTATACAGTCGTCGGTAAAACTTTATTAGAGGTGGGAAAAATAGCAACGATTAAAGAACACGTTAAATACATTAAACGAACGCGCTTTAAAGTGACACGTGATACCTGGATTGAAAAATATTATTGAAAGAACGACTCATCTCTACACTTCAGTCGGTCCATGAACAAGTTATAGGTTATGACGGTTATGTTAGGTTTCTATTTAATTACCCAATTGGATATTTTGTTCCGTGAACAATTATATTTAGATTATAAACAAAGCAATGCAAAGTTTTATTGAAGAGTATGCAAGAATCAAACTGTTAAATTTATTACAATATTAAAACATCGGCGTGTGTGCAAAATATCTCAAATAAAATTCCATATTGTAGTTTGTCTGGTTGAAGAAATTTTGTTTTTGAATACGTACAGAGCTAATAATTTAGGGGTTCTACGACTTGCCGATTTACAATATCAATATAATTGGAATAGCGAAAACACTTTCAGTTTACTGAAAGCCCTAACGTATTCCTTTCCTTGTGGTAGCCAACACATTTGACCGATTTAAATTGTCACGTTGGTGGTAATGATGTAATGATTGTGTCCTTTTTTAACTTTTGAAAGCAAACAAGTTTTCTGTAAAAGAGTCGATATAAATTTATTGCACAAATAATAATGACAATGAAACTTAAATCTAAATTTCTTGTATAAAAACTTTAGCTGGTCATGAATGGTTAAACATCAATCGCTAAACATTAATAATTTGTTAACATAAATATTGCACAATAAATAATGCAAATTGGTGACCGTTATCATACACTAGTGTATTGTGTTTGTGTTGGTACCGTGCTAACAAAACCAACTCAAATTACCGTGTAGATAATACTGGTTATTCTTTTCCACTGCTCTGATCAGTATCACTGCCACTGCTATCACTATTTGTATCACCCACTTTGATAATTAAAGGTTGGACAACATCAAACTGCTGTTCTATAGCCTACCATTCCATCATACATTTTTCTGCATGTGTGATACATTTTTGCCAATATGACCCATCTATTCTTTGCAAAGATTCTTGCCATATCAAGTTGATATTTGTGTCATTATAAAGTTGGTTAAACCGTCCAACATTCTTATTGTAATATTCTTTACAGTTCGCCCATACCAACTCTATAGGATTAAACTCGCAGTGATACGGAGGTAGCCCCAAAACTTTGTGTCCGTATATTTCTGATAGGGTATCTATTTAATAAATTTTTGGTTGTGGATGTTCCTTAATTAATGATAATAGTTCCCTTTTTAACATGTGACTGCCGCAACTAACATTGTGTTTAATCAAGTAATCAATGATTTCAGCTTTAGTTGTTGACTAGTTTGGAACTTTTTCCATTAGTTTAGAATGATATTTAGCATTGTCTATAATAATTACACTGGGTTCGCTTAAATTAGGAATTAAACGTTCTTCAAACCATTTTGTAAATAATGCTGCATTCATGTCTCCATGATAGTCAGCACTTGGAGATTTTGTAGAATACAAAAGTGCTGCATTGGGAATGAATCCAGTTTTGTTGCCTGAATGTACAACTATGAACCTGTAATAAAAAATATTTCTATTAAATGTAATTTTAACTTTAAAAAACTAACCGTTTTCCTTCTCCAGGAGGTTTTCTTTTTACACTGAGCTTGGAACCATCATGCCAACTCTTCTTAACAGAACCTTGACTAAAAATCCACGTCTCATCCAAGAAAACAGGATCATAAAGTTTCAATTGTTTGTACATTTCATATGCTCTTAAAAACTTCACTCGTGCAGCAGCAATATGTTCCTGTTCAAGCACAGCCCTTCTACCATCGTCCAATTTAAAAGAAAAACCAATTGTTGATAGAAGTCTCATCAGACTAGACTGGCTGAAGTTAAAAATTTGAGCGGTTACAATTTCTTGTCGTAAAGATTTAACAGTTACATGGAGCCCTAAAAGCATAATACTAAAAAAACACTAAATAAAATTATTATGAAAACTATATTACGTTTGGAATACATTTCGTAAATTTTTCGTTTAACCGCATCTATTACAAAACCATCTACATCAGACGATTTAGACTTGTTGCATTTTCGGTGCTTGCTCGTGACTCTGAAACTTTATTTTCTTTTCGGGTTTCTAAAACTCTCTTTTTAATGGAACGAAGATAACTTAGTCCTATCTCACAAGCCTCAGATGTTCGCTAACAATAAGCAACAGTTAAAACACAACATATCACTTGAAAATTTGATTATACCTGCAATACTGACTCAAATGGGGCCAAGGCTCCATGATTATCACGTTCTCTTACAAAATATGTTAGAACATTCATCACCAACAACTGAGCTGGAGAGTTCAAATGTTTGTTACGACGCGTGTTCATTTTGATAAGTGTTGACCAAACACTATTCAATGTGTAGAAGGTTCTTAGTTTTAAAAAAAAACTGTTTGTTGTATATCAGAATTATCTTTAAAAGAAAAGTAGAAAATCGCAAGTTAAATAACAAAGCACAAATTCTAACCTAACCTTAAAAATGTTTGACAATTAATTACAAATGGAAATATTTTATGGACATACGTTCAGAGTGGTTGCATTGAATTATACAGCTGACGAATATTTTTCTAGCTATCCTTTTTAGATGGGGGAGAGCTAGGTAATAGAGTAGCATAACAATACTATGGCTGTGTTTTATTCATATGCGCAACGATGAGTCATGCTTGACTTTATTTGATTTCAACTATATATGACTTGCTTCAAAATAGCTTAAAGTCGAGATACTGGCCAAATTTTTTTCAGAGCGAACCATGTGTATGATAAAAGAAGAAAAATCTTCAGTTTTTATTGTGACCAGAATAGTCCAGATTATTATGTTTTGTATCTCTTTTTCTGACAGGAAAAATAAAAAACGTACTGGTAATTTTCTCCTTGTATCATCCAACAAAAGCTTCGTGCCATACAACAGCATATGGAACAGCTTTAGGTTCTTTGCTCTTACTGACAGGTACAAAGCTTGCATGGTATGCTATAGAGTGTTTCATAAAAATCACTTTTTTAAAGGTGTCAATAGATGAAGCTGATTACTTTCTGTAGGTCAGTTGAAGCATCTATGTCATCAAAATTGAATTAAGCATTAGATCAATATATGGCTCTGGCTGTTTTTGCACGAATTTTATGTTTTGACCATAATTGGCATTTGTCGCACTGATTATCCAAATTATCTTTGGCGTGATTTTTATAATGAAGTTTAAATTCTTTGCATGTTTCACTTTCCCGAAGACCGAACTTGGCAAAACGAATACTTTTCTCGCTTACAGATTTACGATATGTCATACGGACATGGGTTGTTGAATCGTCCTGGTGCATTTCTTTTTTTGTTGCTGGGTAAGTTCCTTCTATGGGGAGCGTGTTCTCTTTTATAATGTGACACCCTCGAGTGAATATTTTTCCTGTCAATTTTATTTGCTGAAGGTTGATGATCCCCCGCATGTCCATTTTACAAACAAATGTACTTTCATAATTATTTTTTAGACATTGTGAACCATCTAATCGTTTGTTTTTTTTTATAACCGAGAGTGGCCAGAAAGAAAGACTTACAAACTCTATAGGCACTTGTACTTTAGTCATACAAATTTTGTCGTGTATCCCTTATTCCCATAATTATTGTACTAAATGAGCGATGTGGGGGTTAATAAGATTCCTGCTTGGCCACAGGAGGTGGTACACAACGCATAGCCTGGAAAATACTGTGAGATCGATGTAGGGTTGTAAGCGTAAAAAAATCGTGGTAGATTTTTTATAGAATTTTACTAAACCTATCGAAAATTCTTATATAATTGTAACAAGTCCAGGGTAAGGTTGGATGACAAGCGGCTTTTAGAAAAAGAAAACTCTTAAGACTTTTAGCTAACTGAGCTTTTGACCCACGGTCGCATGAGATCGGGTCAGTGCGTTTATTAAAGTTGGAAAAAACAAGATAATGGACGCCACCTAAATTTTTTATAAATCAATTTTCTTAAAGGGAAAATTTGGAAACCTAAATGTTCTCTAACCTCTTTAGGAATTAAGTTTGAATACCACCTATTCGTTACTTAATTTTTTACTGCACTAACGAAGTTCTAGGATGGATCTGAAACATAATTACAACTAACAAAGATATCATCTAATAATTCTGTATCTACACGAAGTCTTTATTTTTGTTTCAAATAGTTATCACTGAATTGTTATATGCATTTTTAGTGAATGAATTCCTTCAACGGCCATACAGTCTTTGGGAGAAATTAAATATTTATGAAATAATGAGCTGAAGTCAAAAATTAATTCTATATTCTCATTTAAACAATTATGTACATTATAAATGCAATTCAACAAAAGTTAAATTTTTATGAATATAATTACTGCATTACTCAGAAGATGTAAAGCTAAATTTTAAGTTTTAATTCTAGAGAATCTTAATTTGAATTCTGTATTTTATTAACAACATTTAATTTATACTTAATAGCCCGGTGTAGCGCTACGTAAGACTGCACTTGTCATTTAAATTTCTTTACATGCAAAAATTATTTGTTAGTTAATCTTAATTTAAAATTTTATTTTCGGGAATGAGGTAAATTGAACATCTTGAGATTAAAGTTTGTTGTAAACAAGATAAGCAATGACATTGAGTTTTAACTTTAAATTTTGCAAACAACAGGTAACAATGATTTATCTATACTTTTTATCTTTTCTTACATAGTTTGGCAAGGAATAATTTATAAATTTGAGCACGTGATTATTGAAATAAAATCATTCTATATCATAAATATTATACTCTTAAAAAGGGTAAGCCTCTTTTTTACCAAGTGTGCCACTAAATTATTTGTAAACGGTTGGCTAAGTGCTTGCGTATAACAGAGCATAAAGTAATTTACAACCACTCAACAATTAAATACTACGTATATGCATTTATATACGGAATAGAATACTGTACATGCAGCAAAATTTCAGGAAATTAAATGGCCTTACCAATCGGTGTCAACGACCTGTTAACCTCCAAGCACAATGCAATCTAACAATTCGGCATATTGTAGGCACGGAGCGCAAGTCCAATACTTTTCTAAGAAATCTGCTTACAATTTAAGTACCAAAATGGATTCCATGATGATAAATTTTAATTTAAACATCAACCAAGTAGAACATAACCATATTACTTCATTGAAATTCTTGTACGTAGTGGAAGTTGCACGTTAAAGATCAAATTACTTCTCAATGAGTTAGTTGTCTTAGACAACTCAACTAAAACTGCTTGATTTAATTCGGCGTTTACGCCAGGAAAACTTGGTTTCCTGTTTCATCTTGCCTGTCTGATAACAATGCAAGTGACCTTTCGGCTTGACAAGAAGGCAAAAAGTGACCATCTGTTACAAGTCAACTAACAACTTGAAAATCTTAGATATTTTAACATACGAGTAAGGAACATGTGAAATGGTTTGTAATTATGTGATCAGCTGTAGTAGTAGTGTGCTTTAAATTTTATTGGTTTACTAAATATACGAGCACTAGAATCCATAATGGGTACAACGTTATTGAATAAATACTAAATTAACGGGTTTGTAGCAGTAATGTCGACAAATAATTTAGCTAGGAATTTTTACATGTTACAGGGTTACTTACTAATACATAAATATCATTGAAACACCACTCCACAATTAAATATCTTTAATAAGCATATAAATCATATCAATGAGGTTAAGAGCATAAAATAATATTGTATGTTATCATATATAAAACTAAACAGACTTGCATTTTTCTTATCTGTGGTGCAGAGACTTAGGGTATTCGCGATGTCACTATTGACCTATTTGTTACGGGACATCGAGTTAACTAACAACTGACTAGCAACCAACCATTAACTCAGACTTCGACTACTACTGAGACTTCACCTAATACTAATACTCTTTTCCAGCATCTACCGAGATATATAGATTTTTCGAAGGATATTGGAATGAGCACAGCTTTGATCTGGAACGTACTATCAAAAGACTGGTAAACTGTTTGTCTAGATCGTGGTCTCTGTAACTTAGATAAAATCTAACTCCACGGACGTTAAACCAGAACAATTTGAATGTAAAAGATACCATATTGCAAGTAGGTTGTGAAAAATAATTTATATATATATATATATATATATACAGTGTGTCTACTTAAGTTGGCGGCATATGGAAAACTTTTTTATTTTTAATTTTAGGAAAAAAAGTCACTTTTTATAAAAAGTTCTGCTTGTTTTGAAACCTAAAATAAAACCTTCAAATAGCTAAATTTATTAGTCATATACGAGGTTTATCAATAAATATGAATTTGGCGCAAGAGTAAAATACCTTTATTTTTGATAATTTCGAAAATTGTTATTATAAAATGTTGTTCAGAATGAGAAATCATGTTCAAATATGCACAATATCCATGGATTATAAATTTTTTTTTTTAACTTTTCTAAAATAAAAATTTATTTAAGCTTACATGTTATTTCATTTAATCTAAGATGTACTGACAAGAACCGTCCATGAAATGTAATTTCTCAGCATTTCGAAAGACTTTCTTTAATAATAACAGTAGTTTAATAATAATGTAATAGTTTTTGTTACACATACGGATCTTATTATTCCGTCCCTCAATTAATTACCTTTCTTTTTTCGACAATCTTTTAATGCAGACCGTTATTTACTCTTTCTACAAAAAGAACTAGATGATTTTCTTGATGATCTACCCCTACTTGAACGTCAACAGATATGGTTCCAGCAGGATGGCGCCCCATGCCATAGCAGGTTAGATGTAAGACAATATCTTGAAAATTGTTTTAATGGAAGAATTGTGCATCAGTTTTTGAAAATTCATTGGCCACCTCACATTCCAGCTTTGATCCCACTCGACTTTTTTTTGTGTGGGCTACTTGAAAGAGGTGTACCTCCAAGGGCCATTCACAGATGTTGTCCATTTAGAACGAACCATTAAAGAAACCGTTCAGAGTATAACGCCGACTATGATTAGAAGAGTGTTGACAGAGTTTCGAGATAGAACGATTACCTGTATTTATAGAGAAGGCGGATATGTTGAAGCGTTAGTTAATTGAGGGACGGAATGATAAGATCTGTATGTGTAACAAAAACTATTACATTATTATTAAACTATTGTTATTTTTAAAGAAAGTCTTTCGAAATGCTGAGAAATTACATTTCATGGACAGTTCTTGTCAGTGCATCTTAGATTAAATGAAATGACACGTAAGCTTAAATAAATTTTTATTTTAGAAAAGTTAAAAAAAAATTTTTTATAATCGATGGATATTTTGCATATTTTAACGTGATTTTTCATTCTGAACAACATTTTATAATAACAATTTTCGAAATTATCAAAAATAAAGGTACTTTACTCTTGCGCCAAATTCATATTTATTGATAAACCTCGTATATGACCAATAGATTTTGAAGTGTGAAGGTTTTATTTTAGGTTTCAGAACAAGCAGAACTTTTTATAAAGAGTAACTTTTTTTCCTAAAATCAAAAATAAAAAAGTTTTCCATATGCCGCCAACTTAAGTAGACACACTGTATATATATATATATATATATATATATATATATATATATATATATTGCTGTGATTCCCTCACCATTATTCGTGAACTAAGGTTTTCAAATCGAGCCCCAGCGTTGAGCCGTCAAGATTTTGCTGTGAAACCTACAAAAAGCCTCACCAGAGTAAAAAAAATTATTCGTGCTTCTCGAATTTGGCACCAAGATTTGCTGTGGTTCTCGCCCTGTTGAATCTCTTCTGATAATCGCCTCTTTACTCTTTCCGCCTCGGCTGCTCACCTAGTTAAAACTTTCATCCTCATTCATAAAAAAAAACAAACACATTCCTACCACAAACATCAACGTTAACTCTATTTACATCAATATTCATAATACATTAAAATTTCAAAATTAAATTGTAGCATAAATTTCAGTATCATAAAATTTCATCATTAAATTTGTCATCATTTTAATTTGCATCCAGAATTAAAGTCCTTGTAGGATGCCTACTAATTAATTTAACAATATTTGCAGACCTGAGTCTGAATAAAGGAGCATCTCCCACCCTTTACGTTAATTAAACAGGTTAGTCTAATTGAGCTCAAAGACAGACCCAAATTTTCATCATAATCAAGAACATAAACTGCTAAATACTCCTTTCTACTTAAACAAGAAAATTTCACCTTAAAATTAAAAATTTGTTGTTTGTACAAATTCGCTACTGTCCATTTTTTATCAAACAAATTATAAAGTTATTCAACACACACCAAAACATCAAAAATCGAACAACAAAGCATAAGTTACCTGAAGGTTAATGCACTCGTGGCTCCAATGTACATCGTCCTTTGTTAATCACACCATTCCAACTGGGTTATGTTTCAGGGCTTCTCAGGAACTCATCTAAGTATATCTAAATCTTGTTTTGTGGATCCAATCACGATTACGAATAACATTTGATTATTAACACCCCCGAAAAATAGCTAAGAAATTCATAATTCTTTCACGCTATACCCAAAACTGCCTACTTTTGTTTATTCATTTATCGTTACTAATTTCGATAATTGGTACAGTAACACTCGCAAATATAACTAGACTTTATTACCTTGTATCTTCTCTAAATGCACTTAATAACTTTTATCGTAGCACGTATTCTGCTTGAAGTATGGTATAACAGCAAAAAATAAAAAGCAAACTGTTTTAAAGTATTGACTAAAAATCGAAAATCTAAGAGAGCGAAACTCCTATAAATACGGGTTTATATAATAGCTCGCCTGCACGTCGGTTTTGTCCCGCGACGGCCAATTTTCAGAATTTCGCATTCTCTGTTCCCTTCTCGACAGTCCGGCACGCGATTCTACTAAATTTTTGCACTCGTGCCAGTTAAATCTAGGAAATTTTTCACACGACACGCAACGCGTCTGCGAACAATTAATTAATTATCTATAGAAATTGTTATGTTTTCACCTCTCATATCTGCAACTTATTTCAACCAATCGCAAACCCAGTGACGTCGCTCAAATCACGCCTTTTATTATCCGTGTCTCTGCCTTGCGCATATTATCCGTCTCTATCTACCCTGTTCTGAGTGGTACAAATCGATATTCTTTACTATCGGTTATTTAAATCCACGTGGATCCCTATTTGAGTTAAATAACCCCGTATCTAGCCTTCCCGTTAATATAAGCTACGGTTTATCCGAGCGTTTGCAATATACGCAGAATCTGCATGTTTATCTATACAAATTAAACAGAATGTGATATTTAAAAATACGCAAGTGTTAAATCGTAATACTTCTATGATTTGGATATTTCACGTATTATTGGGTTTTTAAAAGCTTTTATGCATATTATATATTAATTATTATCTGTACACTTTGTTTAATACTCGTTACTTAAAAATTGAATTAATTAATATAAATTTTGCACATAATTTCTATTTGTTTTAGTACTTGGAACAATTAAATTACATACAAGTTGAGCATTTTAATTCTGCTTCTTTTTATAGAAAGCGTCTAGTGAATAATTTAAATCCCTTATTTTTAATGAAACGAATAAATTTTTATGCTCCAGGGTTTTAATAACGCGTATTATCTAATAAAATTCTATACAAACCCTACATTCTAATTGAATGATTTAAATCTTCACAGTAGGCATTTAATTACGCGTACTTTTTCCCAAAGCTTCCTTATACACGGTGATTAAAATTATTTGATGTCATAAATTAATTTTCTACCCTGGTCTAAATTTGAGTAATATATATATATATATATATATATATATATATATATTACTCATATTTAGACCAGGGTAGAAAATTAAATAATCACATCAAATAATTTTAATCACCGTATAAGGAATTTTATTAAATAATACGCTTTATTAAAACCATGAAGCATAAATAAATTCGGTCGTTTCAGTAAAAATAAGAAATTTAAATCATGTACAAGACGCTTTATATCAAAAGAAACAGTATTAAAAAAAAAGCTCTGCCTGTAATTTATTTATTCCTAATAAAGAAACAAAGAGAAATTACATGCAAAATTTATCTTAATTAACTCTATTTCAAGTAACCGGTATTGAACAAAACGTACAGATAATAACTAATATTTAGTTAGGATTCACTAAAATTAAAGGGTATTATTTTTAATTTAAGTTAATTGAATCGTTAGTAACAGATAATATCTATAGAAACTTGAAAAACCCAATAAAATGCAAATCCTAGAAGTGTTAGTTAGAAGTAGGATGTTTGAACACACCTGCGTATTTTAAAAGGCAATTTCAGTTTAATTTGTTTAGATAAACATGTCGATTCTAAGGATATTGGAAACGGTCAGATGCTTTAGCACGAAATACAAAACAGGTTTTATTTAAAAGCTCATTCGGCGAAAATTTTGCAGATAATTAATGTTTACAAAGAATCTTGGAGAAACCGGGGCTTAATAGACGGAAGGTGCGATACGGGGTTATTTAACCCAGATAGTCCACATGGACTGGAAAATAATCGATAATAAAGAATATCAATTTGCACCAATACGAACAGGTTAGAAAAGGAAAGAGAAAATGCGTCAAGCAAAGACACATATAGTAAAAGGCGTGATTTAAGCAACGTCACGAGGGTCACAATTGGTTGAAAATAGGATGCAAATATCAGAGGTAGAAACAACAATTTCTGTACAAAATTAATTAGTTTTTCTCGGACATGTTTATGCGTGCCGTGTGAGAATTTCTGAGATTTAAATGGGGCGAGTACAAAATTGTAAAACCGACGCACAGGCTACGGACTGGGAACATAGCATGAGAAATTCTTAAGAATTGTCTGTTTTGAGGACAAAAGCGGCGTGCCGGCTATTCGCTATATATACCGGTGGTAATATGAATTTCGCTCTCTTTGACTATTCGATGCGTTAAAAGCTCTTACATCCGCGACTTGATTCAAGATGTTAAACAGTGCATTTTAGTTTGATAAAATAATTTAAAATTTTGCTCGATATTTTAGTGATTCAAAATAGTTTGTTATTTACGTGCTAACATGAATGTACTTCAGTGCACTTAGATACAAGGTAATAAAATTTAGTATCACTGTACCAATTAGCAAAATTTACAACGACAAATGTATACACAAAAGTAGGTAGTTTTGGCGATATTGGTGAAAGAAGTATGAATTTCTTTGCTATTTTCGGGTGTTAATAATTAAATGGTTCAAATACGTGTCTGGATCCACGAAACAAGGGTCAGATATACACAGATGAGTTCCGAAAAGCCCAGAAACAACTTTAAATAAATGGTGATGGAGAAAATTTTAAAAGCGTTGAGAATTAGAAGCCGTAATATAATCCTGTTGGAATGGTGTGATTAACTAAAGGGACGATGTACATTGAAGCTACGAGGACAGTAACCTTCAGGTAAATTATACTATTTTGTTTGACATTTTGTGTGTGTTGAATAACTTTATAATTGATTTACTTTAAATGGACATTAGTGAAATTGTACTAACCATAAAATTTTAATTTTAAGATGAAATTTGCTTGTTTAAGTAGAAAGGGTATTTAGTATTGATGTTCTGAATTATGATGAAAATTTGGGTATGTCTTTGAGCTCAATTAGACGAACCTGGTTAATTAACGTAAAGGGGTGGTAGATGCTCCCTTTTTACTCTGCATATATTGTTATAGTAATTAGTAGGCATCCTACAAGGACTTTAATTCTGGATGCACGTTAAAATGATAATAAAATTAATCTTGAAATTCTTTTTAAAACTGAAATTTATGCTGAATTTTAATCTTGAAATTTTAATGTATTGTGAATATTGATGTAAATAGAGTTGACGTTGATGTTTGTGGTAGGAATGTGTTGTTTAATTTTATGAATGAGGAGGTTTATAAATTTGAGGATGAAAGTTATATAGGGGAGCAGCCGAGGCGATTAACAGAAGAAAGTCAACAGACCAGGTAATTCAAGAGGTTTCACAGCAATATATATATATATATATATATATATATATATATATATATATATATACCTACAAGTGCACCTTACAGTAGTTTCCACAAAGTAGATTATCATTCACAAATTTAAAGTTTGGCATGTATGATTTTTGTTAGAAATTTTGTCACGAATATTGAAATTAGCCATTTATTACAGCATACATGTATGGGTTTACGATTGAAAATGTTATGTAGTGCAAAACAGTTTCAACATAATTAAAGAAACATAATTAATAAAGAAAATGTCAAATTAATGGTTGTGTGTCATGGGCTAATTCAAAGTCCTTACAATATTTTTTCCCTTTGCATTTAATGTTGTAGTGAACATCGTAATGTAGAACTAGAGTTTCAATTTACTTAAATAGCATAAATTTGATTGTCTGAAATTGTTCGGTCAGATGATTTTAAACTAGAAGTATATCCATTTGTAGGGAATACGGTTGTTGCTTAAATAAAATAAAATTTGCAGCATGCTTTTCTCAATTGCAAAATTTTAAAAATGATATCTTTCTATCGGCGCCGGTTTGCATTATGTTATAATTATATTTAATACTGATCGGTATAATGTTACGGGTTCTTTTTATCCGTTAATGCGACCAGTGACATCTAAGGAAGGATTTCCTTAAAATGGTGGAACGCAAATATCTTCCGACTATGCTAGGGGTCTATTCCTTGGGCAGAGCTTATGAGGATTGGTCGTGGTTCTTTTTACAAAGCATTATTTTCTTACTAGGGCTAGATTCTTAACAAAACAGGGGTTTAAATAGGGCGCCACCAAGTCATTAACTTTAAACACATGGGGACTTGGGCGTCCTTAGAGAGGAATACCGTATTAACTGCTAACGCAGGAGCTGTAAAGAAAATTTAATTAAATTTACAAAAATGAGGACACAAGAGGTATTCTCTTGTTACCTCATATAAAAAAACAACACAGATAAATTAGGCAACAATAATATGAACACAGATTTTATGCTTCAAATTCTGAAAAGGCTATCAAAGCTTCTTGTTAAATTGGGTTTAACACTTTACGCTTATTTGATCTTATACCTTGTCACTCTATTTCTGAACGTACTTGTTCACAATAAAACAATTAATTAAGAGAATTAAATGTTGCTTCTTTAATTAAAATTGTTCCTTCATAAAAATTATAAATATAAAATTCATGTATAAGAAAAGATAATACAAGTTTCATCTACTCATAAGGTAGGATTATATATTCAAAGGAAATATTAAAAACTTTAAATGTTGCTTACGTTACAAAAGTTTAACTTGAATTTATACCAGAAATATCAGATCTGTTTTTTCTGTTTACATATATATATAAAACTTTAACTACATTGTCTATTAATTCATCATTCATAAATTGTAACATATATGAAACATCAATAAGAACTCTTTAAGTTTGCCTAATTTCATAAAAATTAATAACTGTGATTACACTACTAGTATTGACAATAAAAATTTACTAAGGTCCTTCTTAATTTGTTAAACGGATAAATGATAATAGGTGGTTACAAAGATATTTTTCGAAACAGCCTCGTATCAAAGATCACCAAATGTAGACGTGATGTAAAAGTAATTCTCATCTCTTACCTTGGCTCAGCAGGTGTTGATTACATGTTGGCGTTACAGCATGTTAGGGCAGGTGTTAATACATACGTTTTTCAGAAAAACAAGTGACGTAAAATCCACATGTTCTACAGGACACGAACAGCTGCGTGATCCTTGGACCGGACCATACGAACTTCCATGCGTTTTTCTTATACGCACAATCTGGACCAACCAAACTCTAATGCCAAACTTAGATGTTTACTGTGTGTAGATCTTGACCAAAAACTTCAAAAGTACCATTTCAATTCATCATCGGACTTAATTTCCAAACCATAAAATTTCTACGTACTTAACGTTTCCTTAAAATTCAAACTTATCGTTTTCTCGCATAACATTATATAAAATTCAACTATTCATCATACGGTTGAAGGACGTTCATCTTGGATCGATATTTTATCGCAAAGTTGACGTGAATGAACTATAAGTTGATACTCGCAGGTGCGAAAGTAGAATTTATATCCTCTTGGAATACAGCATACACTGCCTTATTTTTATAAAACCAGATAAGGCGTGTTCATTCTAACAAATGAATATACGGCGGAGCCTTACAATTGATATACAAAACGACTTCTTAAAAGTTGAGAATTATCAAATATAAATGTAATTGAAGATTTTCTAACGAAGCGTTGAAAAACATGTTTTATCGTAACTTTTATGAAATTATTAAAGGAATATTTTAAGTGCTATTTAAACAAATGTCCAAAGAATTATTAAATGAATTTAACAAAAGAATTAACCAAACGAAGTTATTTATTAAAAGTCATTTAAAGACGTCGTTAAAAAGACGTTATAAAAAAAGAAGAGGAAGAGCGCTACAACAAAATTATTCAGTTTGTCTAATGACTTATTTTTTTAATTCTTACCATTGTTAAAACCACAAAGCCTAGTGTTCAGTGCACTAGGGCTCTACTACCGCACAAGGCCAGACGCAAGTTACATTCCAGAACCCTTATATTTCCATGATGGTTCTCGACGAGAGCTCTAGCTAAAACGAGTGCAGATGCAATATGCACGAAACTGGAAAGCTGCTTGGCCTTGATAATATTAATACTAACATTCGGTGCCTGATGTTAGCAACCAAACTAGCATTTCTGTATGGCGGTTAGCATGCATAATACCAATACTGGTATTTATTTATTTAAAAATGGTTTGCATGATATTAATGACTATACAAGAGTTTGTAAAACTAAAAATTCGTTGATGTTCTGCAGTGGTCAAAAAAACTGTTACAATGTGACCTGTCAAAAATAATTAAAAATTACTAGAAACCATATAAAAACACGTACATTTTCAAATACTAATGAAAAATTTGCCAGTTTTTCACTAAATTTGGTTTAATTAAATTCCAAAACCTGGAACTACTTTTTACTGAAATTAATGTCACGCGACCGTAGATTGTGGATGAATATACAAAGCGCTCTTGATACTATAAGAGCAATAACCTCGCCTTATATAATTTTTGACAGTTGCAAGAGCTTTTGACACTATTTGAGACAGAACAATAACATATTCCTTGCTGTATGAAATTGTAATTTAAATATCAATGTGCGCCACAACAACGAAGACTCTCAAGAATTGATTCATAAACACACATAGAACATCTATAACCCTTAAACACAGATTGTAAATTTTTTAACAGGTCATTGGCGTAGCATAATTTGTAAAAAATAATGGCTACATTCAGTTCAATCTTTCCTTCCGACATTGTCGATCTTATTTCACTATTGATAATACGATAGAGGTTTTGTGGGTTATTGAGTGGAAAGACAGACAACACATAAGTTGAAAACTAATGCAGCTGACCATAAAATGAAATGTTAATTAAAAACAGAGTTTTTGCAGATTTTATACATGTATGGTTTCTTCTTTAAAATAAATATGTACTCTTTATCGAACAATAGTGTTACTATTGTAACGTCAACAACCATACGAATATAACAAACTTCACAGTAATTAAATGTCAAACGCACGAATTGGCACTGCTTCCTAATTGTGTTGTAATTGTTCTGTTATAATGATGTATTTTTGCAATTGCTTGCTTATATGTTTTCATTTAATACTCACTTATTGTATTAACTATTTCGAACTCTTTTACATAACAAATCAATTGCCGAACATTTCCTTCGTGCATGCGTGTGCAAGTTCTCATCGACATTGATATACTAGGTTATCATAAAGTAAGGGATATATTTTAAATCATTACAACTTTTTAATAAATTAAGTTAGTAACATAAAATAAACGAAATCTAGTTGCTTAATGAATGGGATTTTACCGTATCTATGAGAAACAAAAGCGTTGTCATAACAATTGTTGACACTAGTGTCAAAACGAAATTATTCAATTTGAAGTTTTATTTTGAAATTAAAACTCAAGTAAACGTTGAGTTCAAACGACTCAACTGTAATAACATGGATTTACAAACAAGAATTGGTTTAGTTCAGTGCTATTATGAATCCGGCAGAAATTACACCGCTGGATTACGAAGATTTCGCACGAGAATGGGTTTGAGAGCGGGACCCTGTCAAATGAAAGCGTACCGCAATTTGATACAAAAATTTGAAAGAACAGGGTCTGTAACTGACTTACCAAGATAAGGAAGACCAATAATTAGTTATGTCCAAGTTGCAGAGATTCTTCATGAAAATCAAGACATAGCCAGAAGCAATTCACTCGCAATCAGCAGTGCAAATGCGATATCCAAGCGATTGCAAATGCCGTATACCACGGTTTGGAAAATTTTACGCAAAATTCTAAACATGTATCCATATAAACTGAAAATGCTGTTTGAATTAAAGGACGAGATTTGGCTACTAGGTACGATTTTTCTTTAGTGTAATGGCTCAGATGGAAATTGAACCCGAATGGTTATCCCGTATTTTATGGACAGATGAGGCACATTTTACTCTGAATGGTGGAGTCAATACTCCAAACTGTAGAATCTGGTCTGCAGAAAATCCACAACAAATCGTTCAAAAAGGTCTTCATGACAAGAAAGTCACCGTTTGGTGCGGTTTTACAGCTGATTTTATTATTGGTCCGTATTTCTACGAGGAAATGCAGAATGGACAAGCCGTATCTGTAACTGAAAATGGTGAACGATACTTGCAAATGTTACAAAATTATGTTATTCCACAGCTGCAAAACGAGCACTACGGAATTGAAAACATCATTTTATGCAGGATGGAGCACCCCCGCACATTTTTCGACCAGTCAAAGAATTGTTAACCAACGTTTTTCAAGATCGCGTGTTAAGCAGACATTTCGTAAATTCATGGCCACCAAGATCACCTGATCTAAACCCAGCGGATTACTGGCTGTGGGGTTATTTAAAAGTGTAGTGTTTAGAAGGCGACCAACTACGCTACAAGAATTAAAAGACAGTATTACGGAGCAAATTGGTACAATTCAACCAGAAATGTTACGAAATGCTGTGTACAATTTGGAGGTAAGGATGGTGATCTTACAACAACAAAATGGAGGTCATATTGAGCAATTGCCGTAACCTGTTTTGGGCATACTAAATCCCATTTCATAAGCAATTAGATTTCATTTATTTCTTGTTATTAACTTAATTTGTTAAAAAGTTATCATAATTTAAAATATATCCCTTACTTTATGATAACCTGATATATGAGTATTTTCGACATGACAAAGCCGTTATCGTAGGGGACTTGCAACGAGAGGGCTTTATACAGCATAATCATAGATGTAGTGCTAGGATATGCAGCGGTCCCATGCAGTTAGTGTTGAACCCATCTTTGATTATTTTGACTTGTAGTAAAATGTTCCACCTAGTGATCAATAATTAAATCACAACAGTGTTTTCACACTTATACCAAATCGATCGTTTTATCTTAGTAGTAATACGTTACGATACTAAACTAAGTAGCAACCTCAACACTATTTTCACCTTGGCACTATTTATACCTCAACACTATACTTGCTCATGCACCGATTCGATTATTTTGTCTTAATAGTAAAAATTACGATTACTAAACTAATTGAAACCTCAACATTATTTTCGCTTCAGCACTGTTTATGAATTAATGCTACTTCCGCTCATGCACCCGTTCGATTATTTTGTCTTAGTCTTCCTCAACATTATTTTCGCATCAGCAGTATTTAGATCTCAACACTTTTTCTGCGCATGGACCTGTGTTCGACTATTTTGTCTTAGTAGTAAACCATTTCTATTACTAACCTAAGTTGAAACCACAACTCTATTTTTGCCTCGACACTATTTATGCCTCAAGACTATGTTCACTCATACACTCGTTCGATTATTTGTCTTAGTAGTGGAACATTTCGACTACTAGCCTAAGTTGAAAACTTAACACTATTTTCGTCCGAGCACTATTTATGCCTGAATACTATATGTTTGCTCATGCACCCGTTCGACTACTATCCTAAGTTGAAACAACAACACTATTTTCGCCTCAGCACTATTTGTGCCTCAAAATTATGTTCGCTCATACACACGTTCGATTATTTGTGTTAGTAGTAAAACATTTCGACTACTAACCTAAGTTGAAAAACACTATTATCGTCCCAGCAGTATTTAGGTCTCAACACTTTTTTCGCTCATGCACCCGTTCGGTTATTTGTCTTTGTAATAAAACATTTTGACTACAAACCTAAGTTGAAACCACAACACTGTTTTCGCCTCAGCACTATTTCTGCCACAACACTATTTCTGTTCATGCATCCGTTTGATTATTTTGTCTTAGTAGTAAAACATTTGGACTACTAACCTAAGTTGAAACCTTGACACTATTTTGGTCTCAGCAGTGTTTAGGTCTCAACACTTTCCGGTCATGCACCCGTTCGGTTATTTGTCTTAGTAATAAAACATTTCGACTACAAACCTAAGTTGAAACCACAACGCTGTTTTCGCCTCAGCACTATTTGTACCTCAACACTATTTCTACCTCAACACTATTTCTGTTCATGCATCTGTTCGATTATTTTGTCTTAGTAGTAAAACATTTAGACTACTAATGTAAATAAATAATTTTGCCTGGCATGGGGAAAACAGTTCGAGCAAAGGGAATGAAATCAATATATAAATTGTTGGTTATTTTGCAAAAAGAAAAGCCCGTGACTAGTTTCACTGTTTTTGCAGATCATCAGACGATGCATCTTTTTTTGCAAAACAACCAACTAAGTTATAAAATAATACACAAATTAAAGTGTATCTATAGTGCAAATATTTCTCATGCGCCCTCTATACTCGAGAATAAGCAACTAACTATTGAAGACTGTTTTCAGTCTCCGACGTGATAGTGTAGATGGCATTGCGAGATAAACACTTGACCTGTTACCTACCTAGCACTGGTGGACCTTCTAAGAAGATATTGCACTCAGTGCTAAACGATGAAGTTGGTTGACGAAAACCAATCCGTTTTCCAATTAAATGAATAATTTTGCCTAGGCAAAATTATACGTTAATATTTAATTGGAAACGGATTGGTTTCCGTCGACCAACTTCCTCGTTTAGCACTGAGTGCAGAATCTTCTTAGAAGGTCCGCCAGTGCTAGGTAGGTAACAGGTCAAGTGTTTATTTAATTTTCATCTTGTTTTTTGACTAGCTATTAAATGCTTGTCTGGCAATGCCATCTACACTATCACGTTGGAGATTGGAAACAGTCTTCGATAGTTAGTTGCTTATTCTCGAGCATAGAGGGTGCATGAGAAACATTTGTACTATAAATACACTTTAATTTGTGTATTATTTTAGAACTTAGTTGGTTGTTCTGCAAAAATTAGTTAGCGGTCTGGCATGTTGGTAGTGATTTGTTACTTAAGCCTTACCAATAACATTTAATTTAACACTTTTCCTTTTTTGGAGGGGCTAACCAGGTAATATTTTATTTCCTTATAAATGGGAATCAGGTAAACATGTTGGAGTTCTTTAACAACCATCAGGTTGCTATTATCTATGTAGAGCCAGGTAGATAGGAAAAAGATAGAAGAGTATAGGAACGCCTAGACCAAGCAAGCTATTCAGGTTGTGAAGGGTATGTAGAACTTTTTAGATTAGTACAGAATAGAAAAGAAGTTAGTGCTGCGTCAAACCAACCTTAGGCAAGGTCGAAAACAAAATGATGATGATGATTAGCAGAGCAGAATATTCTAATGTAGATCTACCCTTATCTCTTTTTGTTCTTTATCTGATTTTAATATATCTCGCACTATTCCCTCAATCCTTATTTCTTTCTACTTCTACTATTTCTAGTACCTCATTGTTCTTAACTTTGTTTGTCCATGATATTCTCATAGCATGTCTGTAGCACCACATTTAAAAGGCTTCTGTGTTTTTCGTGTTTGCTTCTCCTACTTTCATTGTTTCACAACTACAGTGCTGTGCTCCACATGCTTATCGACACTGAATGCTTACGTTAATGAGATTAAACTTGACAATTTATAGAAATTAAAATTCGCCGACCATTTATATTATTTTTTAATAAGTTCAGTGAAATTAATATTAACAAATTTAAGGAAATTATTATTAGAAATCCAATGAGCGCACTAATAAAATCATTTACTCTGACATAATAATAATTTAATCTGCTTACCATTATTAGAATACACAGAAAATCAAATGCATCTTGCACTTGATTAGGCGGCAACGATTATTGCCATTCGCAGATTGCTGGCGTGGACCTTATGGACCTACATGATGCTTGTAATTCTACAAGTATTCAGGCCAGACTGCATCGTCTGGGTGATGAGATGTGCACTACACATTTAAAAATCGCCTGACATTGGAGATGAAATTCAAACGACCAACGTTTACCAATAGTAACTAGACCAACTTTAATAAGTAATAAATACCTTGTGATTGGGCTATACAGTCCTGGTCTGAATATTTATTCACGTCACAAAATTAATGGTTTATTTAAATAAACAAACAGTGTGTTTTATAAATAAATTTATTAGGATTTGTAATTGACAAAAAAAATTGTTATAACGCCATAACCATTCATTTATACTATCAGCATACACTAACTCTATATCATGTCATTAAATTCTGTCAATTACTCTGCATGATCTAGAACTAATAAAAACGCACCTTTCTAGTGAGAGGATTTAAGTAATACACTCTCCTAACAATCACCGTGATAAATCAACTGCGCCACTCATATTACATTTCTGCGCAATCTATCAAATGACATTTGAATCTTCTTAAAGTGAAATGCCTCTATACACTTAGTATTATTGAGTATACTTTGAATGTTAGGAATTCCAAATACAACTTCTTGATTTTCTGTTTTTATTTATTACACGGTTTTATCATTGTCATATATCAAACGAATTAAAAAATATTTCAACATTAATTTTTATTCCAGTATGTAAAATGCTAGCAGTTATGGAAGCACAACAAGCGGCCGGATCTAGCAGCGGCTCCAACTCATCCACGTTACCACCTAATTGTTCATCGGTGCATACTGAGGAATTTTTATCATCTGGGAGAACTGGCCGACGTAATGCCTTACCAGATATATTAGGTGAACATGCTCTAATCACAAGTTCAGACTTACCAATTCGACTGCAATCTCTGTCTACCTCTGATTCTGTGCAGGGACCATCACGTGATCATAGCGGAGAACCAAGTAAACCAAATAGTTGAATATATTTTATATACCAAAATTTTAAATTTAGAAAGATCTAAGATTTAGTTTGACTGTTATAAGACTGGCTGTTGGTTTTAATTTATTTTGAGGATGGTATTATTTTTTTGGTTATTTCAATGTTTTATTTAAAACGAGATTTTACGTTACAAATCGTAAGTGTTAGTGTCGTCATAACCGTTAATATAACTAAGCTTAATTATGGTACTAATGGAACGAAATTGGTTACTAGACCAAGTCTCGTAGCAATCAAATACGTTTTATTAATAAATAATTAATTTTTTTTTTTATTACCACTTTCTAAAACAGGCTGCTATTTAAAATTTTGTATTAAATCAGCATACTTAACATCTTTTTTAATGTTCTTTATTAAAAAAATGTTAATTTTTTAGTCAGTGGTAATTTAAAAATTACTGTTTTTGTATTGTTGGAAACTAAGAATTTGCCTTTGGCAGATTTGTAAGTTTTGAAGACTTAAAAAATATTTGCACTTTAGACACTTTGTATAAATAACTGTTTCAGTATTTTCTCTTTGTTGGTGAACGTTAGCAAGATTTGACTGTATTATTGTGTCCAACAAAAGATTATAAATTTTAAAGAATTCAAAATAGATGCAACTTATGTTAACGAATCAGTTTGTACATTTGTTTGTTGTTGCAATAATTTTGGTTGGTATGCTTTAGAAAATTTAAAATGCAAATATGATTTTATAACCTCACTTTAACAAATATGTCTACTTAGTTGCTTCACCAACAAAGATCAAAATTTTAATATAAACATTGAACAATATATCACCTTAAATGTTGAATTAACCTGAATTGTTGAGCCTTAATCAAATTTTTCTCGTTAAGTAGCACACATTTGTTGATTTTTGTGTGAACTGTATTTGTACAGTTTCAAATGTATGTCAATTAGAAAGATCTGTTAATTCGTGTATATCAGATTTTAAAACGATGTGTTTCTAGTTGTTGTGGTTTTTTTAATGAAATTTTGCATTTAAGTTCGCAAATTGACTGGTCGTGGTTGTAGCACATCATTGTTAATATTCCTAAAGCAGTGCTGTCTGTTAAAAAAACAGCGACGTATATGTTTTATATTGTTTCAGATAATATGTATGCTGGCATGGTTTTGAGTTTTCTTGCAACTTGTCTCACAATTGCAAATGTATTATCAAGACCTAGCATTCAGTAAAATTTTGGTCGAGGTCATATGATTATTATTGTTTGAAAGTTTTTAACTTATGAAGGCAGCTTTGTAATTTTACAGTGGCAGCTTGGGATGTGTATTTATCAATTTATTCTACTTTAAAAAATAATAAAGACTAAAAGTGCAAATATATGCATCAAGAAGCACCTCCGTTTAAAAAATTTTGTCGTGTTCTTGAGCAACATATGTAACACATTAGTTCCTCAGCATATTCCACTTTTTTACTCATAACTTTACGTTTAATATCATATTAGATCGACCTAAAGCAATTTATATAGTATCATCTTGTATCGCCAGAGATATCTTCCTATTTTTCTATTAGTCACAGATGTTTTAGCAGATGTAAGGAAAAATTTATAGTGGTGGTTAATCAGTAGATAATTTGCTGTTATTGATCTCTTAAATTATTTATAAAATTATATTTTTTATATTAGTTTCGATTAAAATGATCTTGAAAAGGATTGTGGTAAGATAAAATACAGAAGTCTCATAGAAGAATGCCATTCCAGTTTAACTGGATATGAATTCATATAAACTGTTAAACTGGGTTTATCATCATTGACTCTAGAAATATTTGGACGTGAGGAAGTTGATTGGACAAAAAATATTAATTTTTGCTAGAATAGGGTGTGGCTATATGGTACGAGTTTGCCAGCACTTCTCCTAAAGGAATGAGCCTGCTCAATTTGTAACTTGATTTTGATAATTGCCTGTGGAAAGAGTTTACCAATTGGATTGGTGACCAGTACTGACAACCATGATTTTGCAATTTAACACTTATGAACTTTTTGTGTGAGCTTTTTAGAAGTCTCGGGTTTCTTAAATGTCTACATTATAAATTAGTAAATACTTTAATACATTACTACAAAAAAATATTTTATTTCAAATTCAAAGCTTGCGCTCCATCGTCTACATTATAAATTAGTAAATACTTCAATACATTACTACAAGAAAAATATTTTATTTCAAATTCAAAGCTTGCGCTCCATCGTCTACATTATAAATTAGTAAATACTTCAATACATTACTACAAGAAAATGTTTTATTTCAAATTCAAAGCTTGCGCTACTATTGTAAAGCCCTTTATTGTAAGCAATGAGATTTCTGATCAAAATTGCTACAGTTACTTAGGACCCATATAAAAGAAAGGGAACAACAGATTCACCCGCATGTCCATGGTGTAGTATTAATCGCACCCTCCCCCACAGCAGGGCGGAGCAGATGGACTTGAAATCATGCAACTCGTGTCATCCCTCCACAAAAGAAGCGGCAAACGCCTCATCAATCTAGGCCCAGGAAACAGATGGTCGATACCCCAAAAGAAACACACAGTGGTGTGTGTACGAAATTTTATAGAGAACCAAAAATGTAACCAGTATTCTTGGTCGAATAGCTGCAGAACGAATCAAGTAATCAACTCGTTTTCAATAACAAGAATTAATAATTCAATCCTCGCGTATCACAACATACCAAAAAGGAGATTAGAAACTCGACCCAAGCTTTATGAAATAATACAATACACTATTTCAACGAGTCTTTCGGTCGTAGCAGTATAAGGATAATTGTACCCTATAGTAATGTGTAGCAAGCCAGTGGACACCGAAAACAAGGTACGGACTATGTAAATTATAGAGTAAACTTTTCAAATTCGCAGCAAATGAGTTTAGATGAAATTATTGACAAGCGTGCTTATTGTAGGAAGGCAAAATATACAGGATGGCGGTTGCGTATTGAAGCGGAATCTATGTAAATGAATAACGTAAGAAATGAACGTAACCATCCCCCCACAGCAAAATTAACAGGTCGGTGTAGGAGAACAAAAGCAATGCAGCCGACAGTACAGTACTCAGTACAAAAAAAAACAAAAAAAGATTCGCTTAATAAATTTTAAAAAAAAAACAAAAAAATCAACTAATAGGCCAATATACAATAATAGATAGAACCAACTAAAAAAATCGGTTAACGAGAAAGAAAAAGCAAAAAAAAAGAATTCTCATCCGGCTCGAAGTACAAGTATATCAGACTAAATCAAGAAGTTTAGAGGACATAGGAAAAGAAAATATATAAGGTAGCAATCATCGAGGACAAAAATTGAATGGCCTAACACTGAAGAAAAGTCGCCGGCGGACGGATATCTCTAGTAAAGAAACAGTAAAGTCTTCAACCTTAAGAAAAGAAATTGGTTTCTCGCAAAAAACCCAAAGTAAGGAAAGGGACGAAGAAGAAGACCAACAGTATAAGCCAATAACTATCAAATGAAAAAATAATTCCTGGTTGTGTACACGATATTTTTTCAATAAAATCCAAAAGAGAATACTCTCTTTTGGATTTTATTGAATAACTATCAAGCCTCAAAGTAAGCCAGGGAACAACAAGAATGCTGGATAGAGAAAAAAATCAAAATACTTCAAGCTGTGGTACCCAAGAATAGCAACAAACGAAAAACCGAAGAAAAGAACTGTTAACTAAACCTAAAGTCGACTAAATCGTGGTTTCCGAAGAAAAGAAAAAATGGTCTAGAATCGCATACCACAGAAAGTGGATCGAAAAAATTTTACCAAATCAGCACAAAGACCGACAGAAAGTAACACCAGTCACAGGAAAAAAGAGAAAAATGTGGAACAAAAGGAACGAGGAAAAAAAAGAAAAGAAAGCCAAAAAGAATAACACCAAGCAACAAGTACAAGAACCACAAAAAACCCTAAGAATCGCACCAAAGAAAATAAAACAGAATCCCAGTGTAGTTATGTTTGAGTATGTGAGAGAGTGTGTATGTGTGTGCGTGGATGTATGTGTATGTTTGTATGTGTGTGGGTGTTGTTGTTGATGTATCAGTATGTTAGTGTGTGTGCATGTGTGTGTGTGTTAAACCGCTTTAGTCACCTCTTACGACAGGCAGGTCGTACCATGGGGCTATTGTATTCTTGGACCCACACGGATGTAAGGAAAAGAAAGAAAACCCATCCAAACAGGGAAGTAAATAAAGAAATCTTAAAGTCCAGAAATTAGTCCTAAGGACAGCAAAATTGGCATAAGAATCTGGGGGCGCGAGGACTAGATATTGAGTTTAACACGTTTGCACCGCCAGCAAGAAAATGAAACGAGATCAAGGACATTAAGATTGTGCTGACATATATCTTCAAGTTCGGAATCCGCATGGATTAATTTATGTCTCTTTTGGGCAGTTTTCTGCAAAACAGGAACAGCAGGGGGGTGTATCAGTTGTAACACGCGGTTTAGGGGGTGACGAGGGTGGAGGTAATAGTGGTTGTCAAAGTTTATGAAACTCCGAACGCGTTATGGAAGAAAGTTATTTGTTGTTAGGATTGGTGGTAAGAAAGTTAACGGTAGAATAGGAAATATCATGGATTGTCAGAATATTAACGGTAGAAAAAGAAAAAGTATTGGCTGTAAGAGAATCAGCCTTACAAAAAGAAACACAAGCAGAACACACTTTAGTTACGTTAGATAAAGGGACATATGCAGATAAAATTTTATCGATGTTAGATAAAAGACAAGCAGTATCACAGTTAGGACAGAAAACAGCATTGGCTGTAGGAATATCAACCTTTGTTAGTTAAAGGGGTAGAATGAAGTTTACCGACAATAAAGAAAGGAGCAGAACCAGGCAGGATTTCATCAACCTTACAAAAACGGACAGCATCAGGGAGAACTTCATCAACATAGAAAAAGAAACACCAGCTAGAATTTCACCAACTTTAGCTAAAAGAGCAGAATAGAGCAATATACAATTTGATAGTACCAGGGCTCAAGTTAGAGTGTATAATGTTGATGGACCCAAGCAAGTGGAATTTGGTCAGCATTAGATAAAGCAACACAATCAGAAAGAATTTTGTCCACATTAGTACAATAAGTAGGAGCAGGTAACGTTTCATCAACGTCCGATAAAGGAGTAGAATCAAGTAAGACTTTATCAATGTTAGACAACGGAATAGGAACAGACAAAACTTCAGCCACAATTGGAACGGATTCCTTGACAATAGTAGATAAAAAAACAGGATCAGGTAACACTTTTATGACAACAGCACCAGGCAGTATAGCTACTGGTTCACTAACTTCAACAGGACCTTCTCTATCCGTATTAGGATTTATCGTCACTTCAGCTACAGCTGTTATTGCAGGCACGACAGAAATATCTTGAGTAGAACCATTTAAGAAAGCAGAAGCATTTAAGTTAGCATATTGACTGGTCGTGGTTGTAGCACATCATTGTTAATATTCCTAAAGCAGTGCTGTCTGTTAAAAAAACAGCGACGTATATGTTTTATATTGTTTCAGATAATATGTATACTGGCATGGTTTTGAATTTTCTTGCAACTTGTCTCACAATTGCAAATGTATTATCAAGACCTAGCATTCAGTAAAGTTTTGCTCGAGGTCATATGATAATTATTGTTTGAAAGTTTTTAACTTATGAAGGCAGCTTTGTAATTTTACAGTGGCAGCTTGGGATGTGTATTTATCAATTTATTCTACTTTAAAAAATAATAAAGACTAAAAGTGCAAATATATGCATCAAGAAGCACCTCCGTTTAAAAAATTTTGTCGTGTTCTTGATCAACATATGTAACACATTAGTTCCTCAGCATATTCCACGTTTTTACTCATAACTTTACATTTACTATCATATTAGATCGACCTAAAGCAATTTATATAGTATCATCTTGTATCGCCAGAGATATCTACCTATTTTTCTACTAGTCACAGATGTTTTAGCAGATGTAAGGAAAAATTTATAGCGGTGGTTAATCAGTAGATAATTTGCTGTTATTGATCTCTTAAATTATTTATAAAATTATATTCTTTATATTAGTTTCGATTAAAATGATCTTGAAAAGGATTGTGGTAAGATAAAATACAGCAGTCTCATAGAAGGATGCCATTCCAGTTTAACTGGATATGAATTCCTATAAACTGTTAAACTGGGTTTATCATCATTGACTCTAGAAATATTTGGACGTGAGGAAGTTGATTGGACAAAAAATATTAATTTTTGCTAGAATAGGGTGTGGCTATATGGTACGAGTTTGCTAGCACTTCTCCTAAAGGAATGAGCCTGCTCAATTTGTAACTTGATTTTGATAATTGCTTGTTTTCTGAATGTAAAAGAGATGTGCATGTTTATAAAATTAATAACCAACTGTATTTACAGTTGGATAATTGGCACAAGAGTTTATGTTTTACATATTTATCTTTTTTGCTTCTTCTGGTAGTGTAGAGTCTTTGGTCACATAGTTTAGATTTTTAATCATACTTGTGGGCGTTTTTTAATTTATCTAACCTCTTGTTAGGATAAATTAAAAAAAGTAATGAATAACCATTTGCTATAGATGGACTGCCATTTTCTTAAATAGGTGTTGCGCCAAATTCTTCAACCATATCTGATCTAATATTACTTGAGATTCCTAATATTTATTGTATTAGTTAGTATATTGCTGGCAGCTTAAATTTAATACTCTATAAATGTAATTAATATATTGTACTCATACAAATTTATATATTTTATGCTAGATGATTGTGTGGCTTTAGATCACCACTTCCATACACTGAATTTTCTAAGCCTCTTGTAGGTATTAAAATTCCTTGAGTATTTATTAAGATTTTATGCATACATTATGTGCAAAAATTGTGGAGGATGCCCAGAAACGAGCAGATCTTTAAATGAAGAAATAAACTAACATTAAATATGCACTATACCTTAGAAAAGTAATTGTTTAATAATTTGTATTTTTTCAAATAAAAACAGCCGGGGAAATTAGTAAATTTAGCAGAGCAAGGTTATGGAATTTTGAAAGGATATATTGGTAGCCAGCTTGAAACAGTTTCTGACAAGGAAGTTCATTTTTTAAAAATGACACTTGGAAGGTGTCTACCTTTACGTTCTATTCATCCTAGTAATCTCGACTGGAATTTTGGTATGTTTCGCTAATATTTGCAGTTGTTCCGCATGCACTTGCCCTCGGAAAAAAATGGAAAGGCTCAATCTTACAAATGTTCGATGAATCATATTTTCACTTTCATTTAAACATTGCCAAAATTCTTAGGAGCATCAAAATAGTTTCTCTCATTTCGAACAATTTAAATTTATAAGGATATAAACTTAAAAACTTATGAAAGATTTTACAGGTTGATGGTTAAATGTCAATACTGGTTTAATTGCTGAATGTTATGGACCACACATTATAACAGTTCAAAATCAATCAATATTTTCTGGCGTTTAACAATTGTTACCCTTTTGTTTTAAATTTAATGTGGACACGGTCTGCTCAAATTTTTTAACGCACAAGTTAGTTGCATGCATAGACAGTACTTGCCCATTATAAAGAATATTGAATTATTTGTAAAATAATTATATAATTTTTGCCTGGTCGCCATTTTTAAAAACTAACACAAAAGCACAATGTGTATTGGACAACTGGTTCATGTTTACCAATTGGTATTCAGTGATTGACAATGCTTTACCAACTAACACAATAATGATATAAATTACCGAACATTTAAATTAACTCACTCACATAGGAATTGTATACAAGTATGCATACGATTACTGCATTTCCCAGGTACAGGAATGTGTTGCTCTTAAAATAGTTTTGAAGTAAATACTTAAAATTAATACTATGGTCAAATAGCAAGTGTTCATTATTTGTAACATAATCGCTGAATATAGATTAGCCACTCTGAATGCATGGTTTTGTAAAATTAAAATAGTATATAAATGTGATTGCTATTGGGCATTTTCAAAAACTATTTAAATATGAGTTTAACAATTGAGTTTTTGAAAATAGAAAATAAACATTTTAATGGCCGTTTGCATAAAGTACATTCCATTGCCTGTTTTACTTTTTGTCTTGCACCATTAATTGAAAATTGATATTCATTATGTATAAGTGATGTTTGATTGTGGTTGTATAAAATATACTTATTCAAATATAACATACGTAGTAATCTCAAGTTCCTGCGAATATTTTTTATTTACATATTTATTTATTTTAATAATGTATTAGTTTCTTTTTTTAAAGAACAGAAATACATTTGAAACAATGAATACAGTTAAAATTTTGTAATATCTTTAAACTACCAAAAAGTATATTTCTGTACGTAGCTGTAGATTATTTATTTATTTATGCATGTGAAAATTCACATATAGATAATAGTTATTTATTATGCAAGGGAAAGTAATAGATTTTAGCTCGAGGTGTGTTTGTCTCCCGACGCGAAGCGAAAGGAGACAAAACACCGAGAGTTAAAATCTTACATTTTTATCCGTGTATAATACACTATTTTTTCTGTGACAGGCAAAACTGTGATTTAATATTGAAAAAAAATATTACAATATATTAAAGTCAAAAATCAATCGATGTCAAATTTGAAGTTTTAAACAAGTAGGCTGTTGTACTTATATGGACAGTTGCTAAGGAAACCTTTAAAGTAATCAAATATCTGTCAATTTAATTCTGCGAGTGGTTATTTATTTGCACATACCAGGGAAAAAGTACACATTTTTTTCCCGAGGAAAAAAGTAAATTCATAAAAAGTGATATTTTGTTACCTGTCAAGAAACATTAAATGTCAAATTTTTTCCCCGTCACAGAAAATTTTTTTATTTATGTTTGTCTGTAATATTATTTTTATATACATGTAGTGTATTGCAAATATTATATTTTCTGACATTTTGATGTGTAAAAATGGTACAAAAAGTATTAAAAGACCCGCATTTTTAGTTAAAATGTAGAGGGGCATGTGGAAATACTGTTTTAAATTATTTGGATTGCAGTACACTGGGCCTATTTAATTTTTGATTGGAAAGCTGCGACAAAATTATTTCGTACTTGTTTTATGTATCTACCTTAACGATACATACAATAAATATATAAACTAATTTTTCGAATTGTGAAATTGAAGTTTTGTTCCTATCTCAGTTTCCACAGACTCCACAATAAGTATTATTTATTTGATTTGAAGTAGTAAGTAAACAAATAAATACACCAACACGTAGTCAATAATATGTATTATTACATATATGCACATGTACAAACGAGTTATTAAGTAAAAGTGTGTATATGTGAATGAAGTTTAATATATCTAGTCAATAGCTTTTAGACATTTAGATTATAACAGAAACATGTAGTCAATATATTTCTTACAAATATTCATACAGACAAAATAAATATTATTACACCAAGTATTTTTCTTTTTACATATTCATAAGCTTCTTGAGATTACTTTCAGTAGCCTTCATGTTTGGATTTATTTGTAATGCTTTTTTATACATTTGAATCGCTTTTTTAGGTTTTTTCCAACGATGATATAGAACACCTAGAACAAAAGCTTGTTTAAAAAAAAGATTGTAAAATTACAATAGCGATTTAAAAGTTAGGTTAAAGTTCTGATTGAGTCAGATAAAAGGCAGCTGGTGAAACCATACAAAATGTAGGGTAAAATCTTCACAGGGTGTAATTTTTGTAAATGGTAAGTGGAACATGAGAAACTAGTTCTTTTCATTTTAAAAAATGAGTAATTTAAACTTTATAATAATTTTTGCATATTGGCATATTGCGTAAGTATTCAAAACCTATATTTAAGCGTAAGTAAAAAGCAGAAAAGCAAACAAAAATTTACAAAAAGTTTGTTTTGATAAATGTATTAAATATCTGTTCACCCCTTATTTGAATTTATGCTATTATTAAAGTAAAACATGTCACCAACAGACATGCTACAATTAAAACAAATAAATCTGCAACCCAAGTAAAGCCTGCCCCAACAAGCAGTTTCTCATACAATGGGAAAATGAATTTGAATTTAACTAATGGGAAGAACGCAAAATTTTGATACTGTTTGTGTTATTATTGCATTCACACACTGCAGTCACAATAAACTATTTCATCTGCACCTGGATGTAATTCACAACCTTCGAAGTTTAAGCATAGATGCAGCATTTGCTTCCACTTCAACCTTGTTTGAAGTTCTGTATTCTGCCTCCGTGTTTCCAAAACCACATTCCAGTAACGATTGTAGACAGTGAAATTTGGAGAGCCTGTCGTCAGGAACATGAAGCATTGATAGTTCACGAACAGACTACATAGCTCTTAAATAACCAGGCATTAGAACATCAAAGTCTGTAAGGTTAGATGACATAGGAATGGTGGGGCATGGACTAAGTACACACTCCGCTTGCGATAGTACTAACTAAAGCTTCCCAAATGTCACCAATGTATGGAGCTTTAGGTGGGATAAAAGTCACATGATTCATCATCCGCCAAAGAATGATAAGCTCTTTTGTATTGATTCATTTTTTAGGAATTTATCCAGTTTGTTCCATGGTTGGGAAACATGTTTAGGGCAAAGTGCGTAAGAATGCTTCTGCACTCAATTCAGTTACCAATTCCAAGTGCAATTGTCTTGGTTGCAAAACATACAAATAGTACAACGTAAGTCTTTTGCATCTTGTACCCCATGTGTCCTTTACCTGTTAGCATAACTTGTTAAAGCTTTAGCTTTTATTGTATTAGTTAGGTGCACGTGATTTTTAAACCCCGCACTGGGAAATTCCCTGTATTGTAATGTTTTAGTGCAAGTGTCACGTGAAAACCACACAAAAGTCCAGTCATTGACATCTTTGTGGTCTGAGAAAATGCAAAAAGTGCACTTCTCATACCTTACACGCAGTTATACCCATGAATGTGTCAGAGAACTTTAACCCTTTGGAGGGGAGAAACATTTTGTAGGAGCGAATGTGTCGAAACAAGGGACTTGACCACCGACCTCCCTCGAGTGTACGCATGTTGTAGTGCTTCAACATATCGATGAAATGATTCACTCCTTTCCTTTCGATCCCCTATCGTTACATTACTTATCGATGCTTCTTCGAAGAGGGCTACAGCCAGGACATCAGGACTCTACCCATGACATCTCAGAGAATCGAAAATTACCATATCGGAAGCAAGACACCACGGGTGAGTGCTAGTTATAATATAAAAAGCATATGTCGCTCTGAGGAATTTAACTCCGTTTAATTTTGAGGTTTATGTGGTAAAAATTAACTTTATTGAGCTTTAAATGCAGATGTTTTTGAATTATGTCAAACTGGACTCGCATAGTCCAGTCCAGTGTTTTCAAATTGAAAAGAAGAAGTTAGTTGTTGCTGAGGCAATGAACTCTGTAAATATTTTACATTAAGCATTGATTTTGCCTTACAGGAAATAACACAGTTATGAACTACTTTTCTTCCTGAAAAAATCCAATATTTTCCCTTCCCTTTGTTAATAGCTGAGGACCAAAATTCAATAGACGCCTATGCTCTGAATCAACAATTAATGCAGTTAAATGGCAATTGTGAGGTAAAATAATGCGATGTTTCTACTGTAATTAAAGTTTGATTTTTCCCAACGCCCCCCTACACCTAGAATTCCATTCTCATCGAGCATCAGGTTTAAAGGTAGCAATTTTGATTTTGAATTTATCACTTATTTTTTAAATTTCAGCATTGAATGCTTGTATTTGTGGAATCCTTACTATTTCGTGCAAAGAACATTGCAGAAAGTGAATGCTTTAGATTGAATAAGAATCTTAAACAATATGCAAATATTGCTGCAATTTGCAAAGTGATGAATAGTTTGAAACAAAATCCAAATTTTTATTTTCAGCAAAAAAACTAAATATTTATATTTTTTGGTTCTGTGATACCAACACTAATTTGAGTAGGTGGTGGCAACCATTTCATCAAGTCCTTTTCTAGCCAAGGAGACCCCTTCCACCAAAGCTTAGAGTAAAGTAATTTATAAGGAGTCACCCCTTAGATAGTAAGTCCACTGAGTTGTCCTTAGATTTGATGTGATATATCATTTGTTACATTTTGGATCTCTCGAACCTTATTGGCAAAGGTGCTTCACCACGATTCTGACTTAATCCAACAAATTGTGATCATTGAATTGGACAAAAAGAATTATTTTCTATTTTGATGTCGGTGGATTCAAAAATCTCTCAATAATGCAGTGCTCAGCTCTAATCTAACAAGTGATATAGGTTTTAGAGGTCTTACCCACGTTTTCAAAACTTAAGTTTGGCACAATTTTTTAATTTTCAGTTTCACACGATGTAAGCATTATAACTGGCATCCGCAAAGCTATGTAATTGAATGCCTTTGGTATGTTTAGGAATTATGTTTCTTGGAACTGCTACATTGTTCAGTTCGTACAATTCATTCTTAAATTTTTACCCACTGGTACTTAAATCCAATAGTATTGATTGATCCCACGAATATTTATATTTCCATAGCCTTTGAATAATTAGTTTTGTGATAAACATCTAGTGTAAGAATTGTGTCCTCTCTGGATTTAGTGATGGATTTTTGTGTACCTTTAGTTTTAATCGTACATGGTTTGTTCTGATCAGAATATACAGTTTCATTTTTATAATCAGTTTGTGAACGTTTGTCCTTAAAATCTTAGTAGAACAGCTTATTCTATCTAATTGTTTACTATGCTTGTTATCAGTTTCTAGTTGTATTGTTGATATGTGCTCAATGTTTACTGCATCATGCAGGAAATAATCAAGTTGTGCCTTCAATTTGTTTATGTTATTTTCTTGACATTTTATCATTTGCTTGCATTCTAACAGCTGGTCTTCAAATTTTACTGTTATGTCCTTGGATCCATTTTGAACCAAATCATTGATTACTTCTCTATTTGAGCAATTTTTACAAATAACTTATTTTTCACTTAACATTTTTAAGCAATTAGAACGCATAATGCAGTTTTCATAAAATAAACTGAAGCACTTCACACACACACACACACATAATATTCATGAACCTTTTTAGCATAACATTTAAATTTGAAGTGAGAGACCAATTTTCTACTTGCTTCACTATAAGCCATCTTTCTTCCGATATTAACCACACTACCAATCAGTTAAATGATGATCTTGCTACAATCAGTTCATGGGTAGTCGATAACGGTTTGGTACTTAATACAAATAAGACAGTAGATATATGTGTCAGACCCAAAACGTACTGCGTTAAGGCTGAAATAAGACGAATTGTTGATCTACATATTGATAATTCAATAACACCTATTTGTGATTATGCCAAGTATCTGGAGGTAACGATAAATTCTCAGCGTAGCATTAAACATCACGTTATTACAGAAACCAGAATTGCTTATCACAAAATGCACACCTTGTACAGATACAAATTACTTCTAAACCCTTCCATAAAATGGAGACTGCAACAGTCTAGTATTGTGTAATCTTGACTACTGTAGTGCGATTTATTACAACTTTCTAACACAACTATTTAAACAAAATACAGGTGCTGCAGAATGTATGTTTTAGATACTCATCTAACGTGTAATTTAGGGAACATGTAACATCTCATTATAACCCCAGAGCTATATTCAAATTCTATAATAGAGCAACACTGCAGTTTTCCTCTTTCATATCAAGAGATCACTGCAAAATGCCCTACATACTTAGTTGAATTGTTAATACCTAGGGCATTGGCATATCAGTTAACCTTAAGGAATATTCACGATTTATCTATTCTTTATCTTACAACTAGAAACTTTAAATGTTCTATTTTCTAATTGCTCCATTCATATTCAATAAGTATTATCCACTCTTTCAAGTTAGCCGCAAGAAGAGTTTTAAAAAGGAAATCTCTTAAGTTTATCAATCGAATAGTGTTAAATCAGTAGCACATAGTTATGTCTTGTCTAGTAGTATTAAAAAATACTGTAACTTACATATAAGGCATATTGTATGGTTCTGGGTGAGCTTGTAAAGCTTTCTTGTTTACAACTCAGTGGCTTATATAGCAAGGCAAGGATAATATTTAAATTAATTACGGTAATCGGTAATAGTTAAGGTAATTGATAAATAAAGTTATGACTATATTTATACTTGCATAACTTTTCAGATAATTGAAATTTAAAACGGAACGCATGCACTTCGTTCCATCACAAAAATAAATAAGATACATTCATACCTGTATTCCAGATATATATATTGCTGTGATTCCACCAAAATCCGGGTACTCCGCTTTTCGAATCGAGCCCCTACGAATTGGATGTCAAGAATGCTGTGAATCCTACAAAAAGCTATTCATTACCTTAACTGTGTTGGTCCATTGACTTTCTTCTGTTAATCGCCTCGGCTGCTCCTCTAGATAGCTTTCATCCTCATACATAAAAAACAAACACATTCCTACCACAAACATCAACGTCAACTCTATTTACATCAATATTCACAATACATTAAAATTTCAAAATTAATATTCAGCATAAATTTTAATATCGGAAAATTTCAAAATTAAATTTATTATCATTTTATTGTGCATCTAGAATTAAAGTCCTTGTAGGATGCCTACTAATTACTATAACAATATATGCAGAGTACAAAGGGAGCATCTACCACCCCTTTACGTTAATTAACCAGGTTCGTCTAATTGAGCTCAAAGACATACCCTAAATTTTCATCATAATCCAGAACATCAATACTAAATACCCTTTCTACTTAAACAAGCAAATTTCACCTTAAAATTAAAATATTATTGTTAGTACCATTTCACTACTGTCCATTTTGAGTAAATCAATTATAAAGTTATTCAACACACACAACAATATCAAAGTTCAAACAAAATAGTATAATTTACCTGAAGGTTACTTGCGCTCGTACCTTCAATGTACATCGTCCCTTTTGTTAATCACACCATTCCAACTGGGTTATATTTACGGCTTCTGATTCTCAACGCTTTAAAAATTTTCTCCATCACCATTTATTTAAAGTTGTTTCAGGGCTTTTCCGGAACTAATCTGTGTATATCTGACCCTAGTCTTGTGGATCCAGACACGTTTATGCACCATTTAATTATTAATACCCCCGAAAAATAACAAAGAAATTCATACTTCTTTCACCAATATACGCCAAAACTGCCTACTTTTGTGTATATATTTGTCGTTGTAAATTTTACCAATTGGTACAGTGATCCTAAATTTTATTACCTTGTATCTAAGTGCACTAAAGTACATTCATGTTAGCACGTAAATAACAAACTGTTTTAAATCACATAATATTCGAGCAAACTGTTTAAATTATTTAATATTAAAGCCGGAAAACTAAAAAACACTGTTTAACGCGTTCAATCAAGTCGAAGATCTAAGAGAGCTTTTAACGCATCGAATAGTCAAAAGTCTAAGAGAACGAAATTCATATTACCCCCGGTATATATAGCGGATAGCCGCACGTCGCTTTTGTCCTCAAAACAGACAATTCTTAAGAATTTCTCATGCTATGTTCCCATTCCGTCGCTTGCGCGTCGGTTTTTACGAATTTAGTACTCACCCCAGTTAAATCTCAGAAATTTCAACACGGCACGCAAAGTCTGGAAATAACTAATTGGATTTTCTACAGAAATGTTATTTTTACCTCTCAAATTTTGCCTTTTACTTTCAACCAATCGCAACCCCATGACGTTGCTCTACTCACGCCTTTTACTATATGTGTCTCGGTCTTGCGCATATTATCTGTCTCTATCTAACCTGTTCTTATTGATGCAAATTGATATTCTTTATTATCGATTATTTTAGTCCATGTGGAGTGTGAAATAACCCACCTTTAGCATTTCTCGTAACTATTATGCGACGGTTTCTACAAGATTCTCTGAAACCATTTGTTATCTACAAAATTTTCGCCGTACGTGATATTTAAACTACGCAGGTGTTCAAACATAATATTAATTCTCAGAGCTTTATTTTCTGGTATTATAATCTTGGATTTTCACAGACTTTTATGCTTATTATTAATAATGGTTTAATTAACTCCAATTAAAATTGACTTCTATCCTTTCATTTTTAGCGAATACAAGTTAAATATTAATTATTATGTGTACGTTTTAATACCGGTTACTTAAAATAGGGTTAATTAATATAAATTTTGCACGTAATTTCCATTTGTGTCTTTCCTCGGAATAATTACATTACCCGTAGAGCTTGTTAATACTGTTTCTTTCGATATAAAGCGTCTTGTACATGATTTTAAATCTCTTATTTTTACTGAAACGAATGAATTTTTATTCTCCACGGTGTTTTAATAAAGCGTATTATCTAATAAAATTCCTTATACACGGTGATTAAAATTATTTGATGTGATTATTTAATTTTCTACCCTGGTCTAAATATGAGTATTTTCCCCCTATTTGAATACAAATAATCCCACTTATTTGAATGCAAATATAAAGCATTTAGACAAAAAAAATTGCCTATCTCTCTCTACCCTTATCTATCTAACTTACCTACTTTGTCTCCAATCCAAAAAAAATATTTACACCTATCCTATATCCCTATCCTATTCCTAACTCTCACTTAATTTTATAAACTGAAATTATCCCTAACTTCATCCTACTTATCCATCTAATCCTATATACATCCTATATACCTATCCTATTCCTAACTTTTTAACTAATCTTCACTATACTTTACTTCCCCCTAACTAATTCTATATACCTATCCTATTCTTATTCTATTCCTAACTCTCCACTAATCTTATATGAAATATCTACACTTAAAACCTATCTTATTTTCTTCCTACATTTACTCTTTATTCTCATCCTAAACCTATTTCTAATTATCTCCCATATTTATCCTATACCTAGCTTTATTTTCTATAAACATCTACTTCTACTCTTCTATATACACCTATATCTACTCTCTATTCTATTTAAATTTTAAATCTGACTCTTTTCTTGATCCTCCAAGTCTTTCTTCTCACTATCCTAATACTCTTCATCCCTATTTCTCCTCCTTTTATATCTATACTTATCATCCCTGTTATCTCACATACAATAAACTCATCCCTATTATCCTGACTCTTAAATACTGCTTCTTCTTCAGTCCCTACACATGTCTGTTTCTTATTTATTCTTATTTCCTTTTCTGCCGACAAACCAAACGATACTACTTTACAATTATCGATTTTTCCCTCTATGGAAAATCCTATGTACCTTCTAGAATTCTTGTGTAATGGAATCCGCCAGAATGAATTCCTTAAATCTACTTTATTAAAAACAAACTTGCCATCTTTACTTAATTCCGCCTTCACCTGCTCCCGATCTGCTGCTGTCGCTTCTACCCCCAATAATTCTGCATGTTTTTGTAATAAAGCTTGAACCTCTACTCTCCTATCCTCTGGACATCTTATCGTGTTGATCTGTTTTACTCCATCATCCTCTACCTCTACTACATTAATACTCAACCCTGTGTCATCCTCTGTGACTTCATAACTGCCCTTCCATGGCACTACCTTATCCTTAATCCTTATTACCTTCCTCTCCATATCTATCAAAACCCCTAACTTCATCATACAGTCAACACCTAAAATGCTCTGAAACTTCAGTCCAGGTACAATTACAAACTCCTGTTCACAGCTTAAACCTCCTATATCTATCCTAAGCACCACAACACTATTCACTACAGCAAACTTCTTTTTATTTGGAGCTACTAAATGGCTACGCTTTATAGGCATAATTCTATCACAAACCTTATCCCTAATTTTGCTGACGAATTCCTCCGATATTAAACTCGCCTCTGCCCCTGTATCAAGTAATACTTCTACATTATTCTCAAAAATTTCTAAATTAATAATTGGCAAACATAATTTTTCCTCAGTTTCTGGCTCTACTTCCTCCTCAATTTTGAAAAATTCACGTGGATGTTCATATACATTTACACTGAAATCTAGTGGTCTGTCGCGTTCTAAAAATCCTGTCCAGGTCTGTTTTCCCTACTTGGTCCTGGTCTAGCCGTCACCTCAGCGTATGTCCTAGGCGTTTCCACTCGTTCCGTGTCTGTATTAGCAGTCCCCTCATGACCGGTGAACTATTCCTTCTGGTAGGTTCCGGTCTCGGTGCAGGTCCCCTTCCTAAACTATTACTCCTAACGTATGGTCGTCTCTGTTCCCAATTCGGTCGCTGGTATCCGTAACTATTCCCCCTTCTAGCATAGTTGTCCCGTCTATTGTCAAACCTAACTGTGTTGATCTGTCTTTCCCTATTATCCCGAGGTCGTCCACTACTTACGTCGTCGTACCTCTGCAGGTATTCTAAAAACATTTCTCTGTCTACTATGTTCTGTAGTGCTACGTGTTGTCTTACTTCTACCTCGAAGTGTCGTGATAAATACTTAATAATTTGTCGGTCCGTCAGTGGTGGGTTCAGTTGCTTTGCTATGCTATACTTGCGTATAGCATATTGCTCCCTACTTCCTGAAAATTCTCACTTAAATTTCCCTGTGATTAAGTCGTCTCGTACCTGGTCTTGTCTGTGGTCACTCCAGTAGTGCTTTAAAAATCTGTCTTCAAACTCCGTGTAGGTGTTTATGTCCTGTCCTACTAAATTGTACCATGCTTCCGCGTTGTCCTTTAATAAAGCCTTTATCGTATTCAGTTTAGTCTGTTCGTCAAATAAATTTCCCACTAGATTTCTTACACTATTAATAAAAATTTGTGGATTTACCCTGTTATCGCCATAAAACTTCATGTGTTGGTCCAATGATCCTCCACCTGTATAACATCTGGGACCATCCCCCGTTAAATTTGACATGTTATATTTGATGCTACTAACTTCACGTTCTACCCTGCCTAACTGATCCCTACATGAGTCCGTCACTTCAGTCATTTTTATATTAATCTCTTCTTCACAAAAAAATGCGTACTTCGGACCTTAAATGTCCCATTTCCTGTCGAAGACCTGTAATATCACGCTCATTTTTTTCAACCCTATTTTCTACTTCCCCCAGTTTCACGGTAAGACTATCTTTAAATTCTTTAGTATTTTGTTCAATTTTCCCGCTTATCTGCTCTAATTTTCGGTTGGACTCCTCCCTAGCTCTATTAGATTCATCCCTAGCTCTATTAGCTTCCTCGTTCATCCTCTCTAGCATTCTCATTATCATCTCGTTTCCTTGATCCCCTGATTCCGTCCTCGACTGATCTCTACTGCCTCCAGCTTCTTCCATTTTCGAAATTTTTTCACACAATGCACTATCGTCACTTCCAATTTCCACTCCTTGACTCCTTAACCACTCTTTTCTCTGCATACGTTCTAATCACTCACACACACTCAAAAAAACTCTTAAATTTATACACAAACAGAAACTCTCTCTCTCAAATCGCCAGTTTCCTGGAATAAAATCACAAAAATTTTATTTGGAACTCGAGCCCCACGTTGGGCGCCAAGAATGCTGTGATTCCACCAAAATCCGGGTACTCCGCTTTTCGAATCGAGCCCCTACGAATTGGATGTCAAGAATGCTGTGAATCCTACAAAAAGCTATTCATTACCTTAACTGTGTTGGTCCATTGACTTTCTTCTGTTAATCGCCTCGGCTGCTCCTCTAGATAGCTTTCATCCTCATACATAAAAAAACAAACACATTCCTACCACAAACATCAACGTCAACTCTATTTACATCAATATTCACAATACATTAAAATTTCAAAATTAATATTCAGCATAAAATTTAATATCGGAAAATTTCAAAATTAAATTTATTATCATTTTAATGTGCATCTAGAATTAAAGTCCTTGTAGGATGCCTACTAATTACTATAACAATATATGCAGAGTACAAAGGAGCATCTACCACCCCTTTACGTTAATTAACCAGGTTCGTCTAATTGAGCTCAAAGACATACCCTAAATTTTCATCATAATCCAGAACATCAATACTAAATACCCTTTCTACTTAAACAAGCAAATTTCACCTTAAAATTAAAATATTATTGTTAGTACCATTTCACTACTGTCCATTTTGAGTAAATCAATTATAAAGTTATTCAACACACACAACAATATCAAAGTTCAAACAAAATAGTATAATTTACCTGAAGGTTACTTGCACTCGTAGCTTCAATGTACATCGTCCTTTTGTTAATCACACCATTCCAACTGGGTTATATTTACGGCTTCTGATTCTCAACGCTTTAAAAATTTTCTCCATCACCATTTATTTAAAGTTGTTTCAGGGCTTTTCCGGAACTAATCTGTGTATATCTGACCCTAGTCTTGTGGATCCAGACACGTTTATGCACCATTTAATTATTAATACCCCCGAAAAATAACAAAGAAATTCATACTTCTTTCACCAATATACGCCAAAACTGCCTACTTTTGTGTATATATTTGTCGTTGTAAATTTTTACCAATTGGTACAGTGATCCTAAATTTTATTACCTTGTATCTAAGTGCACTAAAGTACATTCATGTTAGCACGTAAATAACAAACTGTTTTAAATCACATAATATTCGAGCAAACTGTTTAAATTATTTAATATTAAAGCCGGAAAACTAAAAAACACTGTTTAACGCGTTCAATCAAGTCGAAGATCTAAGAGAGCTTTTAACGCATCGAATAGTCAAAAGTCTAAGAGAACGAAATTCATATTACCCCCGGTATATATAGCGGATAGCCGGCACGTCGCTTTTGTCCTCAAAACAGACAATTCTTAAGAATTTCTCATGCTATGTTCCCATTCCGTCGCTTGCGCGTCGGTTTTTACGAATTTAGTACTCACCCCAGTTAAATCTCAGAAATTTCAACACGGCACGCAAAGTCTGGAAATAACTAATTGGATTTTCTACAGAAATGTTATTTTTACCTCTCAAATTTTGCCTTTTACTTTCAACCAATCGCAACCCCATGACGTTGCTCTACTCACGCCTTTTACTATATGTGTCTCGGTCTTGCGCATATTATCTGTCTCTATCTAACCTGTTCTTATTGATGCAAATTGATATTCTTTATTATCGATTATTTTAGTCCATGTGGAGTGTGAAATAACCCACCTTTAGCATTTCTCGTAACTATTATGCGACGGTTTCTACAAGATTCTCTGAAACCATTTGTTATCTACAAAATTTTCGCCGTACGTGATATTTAAACTACGCAGGTGTTCAAACATAATATTAATTCTCAGAGCTTTATTTTCTGGTATTATAATCTTGGATTTTCACAGACTTTTATGCTTATTATTAATAATGGTTTAATTAACTCCAATTAAAATTGACTTCTATCCTTTCATTTTTAGCGAATACAAGTTAAATATTAATTATTATGTGTACGTTTTAATACCGGTTACTTAAAATAGGGTTAATTAATATAAATTTTGCACGTAATTTCCATTTGTTTCTTTCCTCGGAATAATTACATTACCCGTAGAGCTTGTTAATACTGTTTCTTTCGATATAAAGCGTCTTGTACATGATTTTAAATCTCTTATTTTTACTGAAACGAATGAATTTTTATTCTCCACGGTGTTTTAATAAAGCGTATTATCTAATAAAATTCCTTATACACGGTGATTAAAATTATTTGATGTGATTATTTAATTTTCTACCCTGGTCTAAATATGAGTAATATATATTGTTATGTAAGGGGGGGGTATAAGGTTTCTAAAGGTATATTTGTATTAATAGGGGTGTATGCCAAACGATAGGATCAATATTTCAGATTTAATAATTTAAAAACTATAAATTTTGCTATACTTTACATACGTTAAAGTATGTACCATTTCAGATTGAAACTTATATGCCAAAAGGTAGATAACATGACTTTATGACGTTGATATAATGCACGGTACTTGAGGTTTTATACTGAGTTGATATTTCATGAGCCAGTTGAGAGTACATTTGCCGTCGGAAAGCCGAACGCATTTATGGATATCTGCAATATAACAAAGCGTCCAGGTCGTGTATAAATTATTTGGCTTTTCCTTTTATAGAATCAAACTTTTGGACGAATTGTAAATCAAATTTTAAAGTGAATCAAAATGTAAAGGTTATTGGAGTTTAGTGAAGTGTTTTGGACCAATAGTAGAAATTTAAATTATTATTAAGACTGTAGCGAAGGTAGGTTGGACACTGAAAGAAAGATGATTTGTTATTGGATGTTATATGTTTAAAATGTTATTCTAGCAAGCTAAGTTTGTTGATTTAATAACTAAGCAAAATAAATAAGGGACTTACTTTTCGAATTTGTTCAGATAAAGACCTATTTTATGAAACCTCGTTAAGTTGTAAAATATTTTGAAATAAAAGTTTATATGTGTATCAACGAGTATTATTTAGTAAAGGGTGAAAGTAAATAAAGGCGACGAATATATAAAAAAAGTAAAAGTGTTTAAAAGTGCAACGGGAAAGTCAGCGTGTATTTAAAGAAGATTTTGGAAGTGGTTATTAGTGCAAAGGGGAAAGCGACGGTTATTTGTTTGAGAAGATTTGTGTTGGTTTTGGGATAGATTTGGTATAACGGCAGTAGGAGATTGGAGTGGATAAAGAAGGCATCGACGACATAAGTAATTTTGGATTGATTTGAGAAGATTAAACGGCAGTAAGGACATCGTATGGATAATTGGAATAGCAGGACTAGGAGTGATTTGTATTAGGACAGCGGGTTTGAATTGGATTGTGCGAAGAGAGGATTAAGTGGGATACGAAGCAGAGGAACAGGAGATCGATATACGAAGAGGAAGAATTAACGCAAGGGAAGTAGACAACGGTTTTTTTTGCTAAATTCTAAATTGGGGTAACATTATTTCAGGTTTGGGTCATCGAAATTGTTTTTTTAAGAACACCTGGAGGCAGTACGCAAGCGGACAAAATTGGAGAATCTTTTGTGAAAGTGCGTACAGCGATTTCGAACTTGAGCCAGCAGTTAAAAGAAGGCCTTCAGCGCGGTATATTTCTGGTAAGTACCGTGAATATATTAGAACGTCAGAAATTAAAGTCATAAAAGTTACATAAATTAATTTGGCATCAGGCAACTTTGATCTATTAAAATTTTGGCATACATAGTAAATTCAGTACATTAAAAAAGTGGTAAAACAAACGAGGGTGCAGTTTGGTTGGGTAGAGCACATCTACTCACGATTGAACTCACGGTGAGTAGGTGAGAAAACCCTGAGATTAAAGTTTCAAATAGTCGAGGCATATAAAATATAGTAATTAGTAAAAAAAAAGAACCAATCAAACGTTTGCTAAAGCACCTCGATTTGAAGTCATACATTAAATAGTAAATTTGTGACGACGACAAAAGTCGTGTAACAAATTTTGTTTAAAGTTAAAGTGTAATAAATAAAGAAGGTATTAGCCCAAAGTGAAAGTAAAGTAATAGGGGTGATATAAAATAAAAATAAGGGCGGATATTAGAATATATATTATTCTACCGCCCTCTACTTTGGGTGTAAACATATATTAAACCGCCCTACTTTGAGTTCCACCTATATTCTACCCTTTATTTTATAAACTTTTAAAATGTGCACACCTAATGCACGCCCCGTACTTGCACCGTTTGGTTGGTTCTTTTATTAACTATTTATTGCAATGCCTCGACTATTTAAGCTCTTAATCTCAGGGTGTTCAAACTACTTATAGTGGGTTCCGTTATAAGTAGATGTGCTAAGTCCAACCAAAGTGCACTCTTTTGTTTTACTACTAAAATTGATACTCTACTTTTGTATATGCCAAATTTTCTAATAAGATCAAAGTTGCTATGTGCCAAATTCAATTACAACCAAAATTTGTATGACTATTTTGACGTATTAAAGATATATTTAAACACTCACCTGGTCTATACTCCGTTGATGCCTCCCTGAATGCTGGCTCAAAATCCTTATCACCGTATGCGTCTTCACAATGATGTTCTTGAATTTTCGTGCCGCTTCCAGGTGTCCTTGATTTTAACTGCTCCCCAATACCTGAAATGATTAACCCAAATTTAGAATTTAGAAAAATCAGTGCTACAACTTCCCTTGTGCTAATCTCCGCTTCGAATCCTTGTTTCTCTATAAATCCGTCCGCTTCTCCGTATCTAATCCCAATCTACTCGTTCCTGTATCTTTTGCTCGATGCTCCTGCTACCTTTAAACTGCTCTCCAATATCCAACTTCTTTCCTTTGTATAACCACTCTCGATGACCTTCTAACTTTAATCCGCACTCCAATATCCAACTTCTTTCTATGTATATCCACTCGATGTCCTTCTACCTTTAAACCGCTCTCCAATATCACTTCAAATCTGTATAACCACTCTCCAAATCCAATAATTTACCGTCGCACAATCACTACTATTCACTTTATACTTTCGATGCTTGTTTCTTTACCACCTTATTCAATTGAAACTCCTTTTAAAACAACTACTTTTATTTTCTTTTTAAATATCTGTATACAAATTAGCACAGTTATGAAAACACGTCTTTTTACAAAATTGGTTCGAAAATAATCCCCTTTGTTTACTCTCTAAGGCGACCATGTTAACTCTCTACTACCTACTACATCTTAAAGTTCATAACAATATATATATATATATATATATATAAGGTTATCATAAAGTAAGGGATATATTTTAAATTATGATAACTTTTTAACAAATTAAGTTAATAACAAGAAATAAATGAAATCTAATTGCTTATGAAATGGGATTTAGTATGCCCAAAACAGGTTACGGCAATTGCTCAATATGACCTCCATTTTGTTGTTGTAAGATCACCATCCTTACCTCCAAATTGTACACAGCATTTCGTAACATTTCTGGTTGAATTGTACCAATTTGCTCCGTAATACTGTCTTTTAATTCTTGTAGCGTAGTTGGTCGTCTTATAAACACTAAACTTTTAAATAACCCCACAGCCAGTAATCCGCTGGGTTTAGATCAGGTGATCTTGGTGGCCATGAATTTACGAAATGTCTGCTTAACACGCGATCTTGAAAAACGTTGGTTAACAATTCTTTGACTGGTCGAAAAATGTGCGGGGGTGCTCCATCCTGCATAAAAATGATGTTTTCAATTCCGTAGTGCTCGTTTTGCAGCTGTAGAATAACATAATTTTGTAACATTTGCAAGTATCGTTCACCATTTACAGTTACAGATACGGCTTGTCCATTCTGCATTTCCTCGTAGAAATACGGACCAATAATAAAATCAGCTGTAAAACCGCACCAAACGGTGACTTTCTTGTCATGAAGACCTTTTTGAACGATTTGTTGGGAATTTTCTGCAGACCAGATTCTACAGTTTTGAGTATTGACTCCACCATTCAGAGTAAAATGTGCCTCATCTGTCCATAAAATACGGGATAACCATTCGGGTTCAATTTCCATCTGAGCCATTACTCGCAAAGAAAAATCGTACCTAGTAGCCAAATCTGCGTCCTTTAATTCAAACAGCATTTTCAGTTTATATGGATACATGTTTGGAATTTTGCGTAAAATTTTCCAAACCGTGGTATACGGCATTTGCAATCGCTTGGATATCGCATTTGCACTGCTGATTGCGAGTGAATTGCTTCTGGCTATGTCTTGATTTTCATGAAGAACCTCTGCAACTTGGACATCACTAATTATTGGTCTTCCTGATCTTGGTAAGTCAGTTACAGACCCTGTTCTTTCAAATTTTTGTATCAAATTGCGGTACGCTTTCATTTGACAGGGTCCCGCTCTCAAACCCATTCTCGTGCGAAATCTTCGTAATCCAACGGTGTAATTTCTGCCGGATTCATAATAGCACTGAACTAAACCAATTCTTGTTTGTAAATCCATGTTATTACAGATGAGTCGTTTGAACTCAACGTTTACTTGAGTTTTAATTTCAAAATAAAACTTCAAATTGAATAATTTCGTTTTGACACTAGTGTCAACAATTGTTATGACAACGCTTTTGTTTCTCATAGATACGGTAAAATCCCATTCATTAAGCAACTAGATTTCGTTTGTTTTATGTTACTAACTTAATTTATTAAAAAGTTGTAATGATTTAAAATATATCCCTTACTTTATGATAACCTAGTATATATATATATATATATATATATATATATATATATATAAAAGAAACATATACTCAAATGTTGAGCTTTACGGCTTGTTCAGAACCATAGGATATGCTTACTGTTGTTGAGACGAACACCTCAAACTTCCAATTTGTAAGGGCGAATCCTTGTTTGTTCTACAGCCATATGTTTCATAAGTGAACATTTGAATTATTTAAGAAGGTACTTAAAAACGTCAACATAACGTTCTTAAACGATAAACGGTAATATTTGTAGGTAATAAAACCAAAGCATGAGCTCAGATAGCTCAGCATAGATAATTTAATTCTCCATCAGAGAATATATCACCTGAAGGTACTTCAGGAAGGAATATGCCATCATAGGACACGCCATCCAAAGATATGCTACGAGAGGACGCCATCAGAGGAATTTGCTTCCAGGGATATGCTATACGGTAAGACATGCCTTCAGAGGACCCATTCACTAATATTTCGAACGGGTTATTTAGGTAGACATTGTCCATAAATATCTAGGTAGTATTCAGGTACGATATGATGGCCTACAAAGGACATCTTTATTGGAAGACGGCATGTGCTCAAAGAGACCGTTAGATATCAAGACAAACCAAATTTTAGTTCAGGTTTGCTGATAACCACACTTTTAAGAGAGGGGCAAAACAAGGAAACTATCCTAAAGGCTAGATTCATATATACGCCAGTTGTGTATTTATGGATATTATTCAAAGGTTAACCAATAAGAAAATTACATCTGATCTTAATTATTTATATTGTTTATACAAACGAAAGAATATTAAATTAAGACTAAAGATAGATGTACTGAGTGTATTATTTAATAATACTAAAGGGAAACGTTACACAAATCAAAACTTTTGTGATTATAAACGGTATTAGTATAAACTTACGACAAATAATGCTTCTTATTGAGGGAAATTGGACCACAATGTAACATGGCAATAGAATGGTAAATTGACATGTTACAACCATACCATTGAATAAATAAATAAATTTTATATTATAATGTCACAATCAGACATAAGGTAAGGAAGAAAAGATTACAGGTGAATTAATCTTTTTCATACAATACATTACAATGTATTCATTTTATATTGTTGCAGATAAAGATACAGAAATATACACCTAAGTAAATTATATGATAACAAGTACTTCCTGCGTTTCATTTCATAAACTCAATACTAAGATTGTGCAATGACAAAAAAATCCTTAACAATATGGAGTGGGGAAAATAATACCCTACATTAGGAACCAACATCAACATGTAGAGAGATGTGCAAATAGAAAAGGGCGGACATGACTGCATAGTTAAGGATTGATTTCAGGTTAAATTAGACGTAATGTTGAACGGAATGCAACTTCAAGAAAAACAAAGATGTATGTCTCACAGGAATAATAAAAACGCGACATGATACAATATGTGAACTTACTTTCGCATGGAAGCGAGATATTTTTCATGCACCTGTCAGTGGAATTATTGCTGTTGTGACCGTTTGAAAGGGGATTGAGATTTGAATAGTTCAAGTTCATCTCGCCATTAAATTGGGATTTTGGGTTATGATGTGTCAAGATGGCTATAGTTCGAAGGCCAATAAATGAAAAAATTTAAATTGTGACTAACATGAGCTTTTAAGTTAATATTGTTTATTTCATATGTGCATTTGAATTTAAAAGGAAATTAATCGAACGTGAAAATAATTATTTTTGAACTAACTAGCAATGGAAAGAGTGGATCATGATTTTAAATATAAGATTTATTGGCGAAATTTAGGTTAGTTGAAGTATAAAAAATTAGTATTTTGAAATGGGCAAAGAAAGAGTAGAATGGAAAAATTGCTTTCTAAATGTTATAAAGTGCAATGCTAACCAAACTGGGATTTATAATGTCACATGATTCATATGGGAAACAGGAAAAGTTTGAAATGAATTATTATTGTTGAATGGAATTTAATGCTTTCTTTAGGTTTTGTTTAGTGATATGGTTTGATTTAATGTTCTTCTTTAGGATTTATTTTAGCAATACCTGGCCAGATGTGGGGTTAGAAACCTTTTTTTTTAAGTATAATTGTAACTTTATATTGAAATTACTATGTTAACAGAGTTTAAGTTTACGTCAAAGTTTATTTTAATTGATTTAGGTACTAGGTAAAGTCAGCTAATTGTAAAGGATATCCAGCTACCCCGGTGAAGGTATCCTATTTGTAAAGCATTTTATTTTACAAGTTTATTCAATTCTAAAAGAATTAACGTGTTTTAAGGTATAATACTACTCTAAAAGAATTTACGTTAGTATTTTTAAATGAATAGTATACTAAATTAAGTTAAAATCATTGATTTGAGCACTATCAAGTAATAGAAGTCATAAAAAGTATAGTCGACCCCGTTCTAGAATGCGATGGAATGTTGAGATAACAGGACAAGCAAACGATGCACTCAATGAACTTAAAATTGTCGAATCAACTGGAATGTTGATAATATACATAGCGAGATGATGCGATGTGATAAGGGGTCATGAGAGGTCATTGAAACCCAAATTCTAAAAATAAATCCCACCAAAATATAATGGTAATCTGGAAAACTAGAAATGTTCGTAAATTCATGGTTACACTCTGTAAAATACAGGCGCACTTTTATTCATTAAAGTGCCATGCAAAAACGCAAATTGCGCGTGTATAAATAATCATCCTGTATTATATAAGCGTATTGTAAATAAATAGCAAGTAACGTAAGTTGTACAAATAATTAATTGTAAGATGCCGTAAAACGCATTTCAATGCTAACACAAAGTAATGGATATAAAAATATTCTTTCATTTGCTGTAAATGGCATAAGAAACTACAATCAACATGTATTTAAAACTCCAAAATTAATAAATAATTTTGGGTACCGAAATGTGAAAGCAAGTAGTTTATATAAAACGCAGCCCCTTTTGCATTAAAAAGCAATTAAAGTTTAAATCAATTACCATGAGGATTACACACATTTATTGTAAATAGAGAATTTTCTGGAATAGGCTAGAGTGGGAAGGAAGTTTTGGGGGAATACGTCAAATTCGTATAAACTCAATAAATAAACATTTTATTCCCAGTAGTGATAGGAACACGGGAAAAACCCATAAAAATCCAAGAAATATGATATGAATTGATAATTTAACATTAGTATGCGACGCCGCAATAATAATATATGTGAAACAAACACAAATAGTGCGTCACGAGTAACGAACCATATAATTAGGTAATAAAACGCCGCAAATTTAAACGCTAATTGGTTTTTCCAAGCCATCTTGCATCATAATGTTCCATATTTGTCTACTAGCTTCTGGAAACAAATTTGAATATAAGGGTGTCCCAAATTGAGTAGGATAGCATGGGTATCTTTCTTATTATTAATGATAGAGATCTGCTTAAATGGGTAAAGTTGTGTCATTTGGATAGCTTATTTAAATTCCGCATAGATATATTCTAAATTCCAAACGGTTTAGAAATTATTTAAAAAAAAACTGAAAACTGCCAATTTCTTTGAAGTCGAATATTTTTGTTATAATAAAAGATACGAAAAATGTTTTTTATAAAAGTTACTTAGTTCAATTGTGTGCACTTAAAAGTGATGTTAAAATTAAATTCAAGATGGCGGTTATCGAGATATTAGCATCAACTTTCATATTTTAAATGGACGCCATATTGGATTTTTAGATGGTTAGATAGCATTTTTTTTCCTCTTTTCAACGATGTATCACAACATATGTTTAAATGAAAAAATTTACTGAAAATGATAATTTTAATTTTTTATCAAGTACGCATCATCAGATTTCTCTTAAACAAATGAAATTATAACAAACTGTCATGTTGAATTAGTGTATCTGTTGTACTAATAATTGGCATTTGTGTATTCCCTTTCCCAGTTATAAGTTGTGATATACTTATTCTATAAAATATTCAAATGGCAAATTTTTCAACAAGCGAACAATATCATATGTTTTGTACATACATAAAATGTAATAAGAACAGTCGCCTTGCTGCCAAAACATACTTAACAAACTTTCCCGAAAAAAGACAGCCAAACATTAAAATCTTTCAAAGATTGGACACAAATATGCAGCAGTATGGATATTTAAAAAAACCTACTCGAAACATAAATGGAGACATTGCAGATGAGGTGTTGACACTGGCCTGTGTGGAAGCTAATCCAAACATTTCAACACGGCAAATAGAAACCCAAGTAAACGTATCCAAGTCTCAAGCATCAAGAATTTTAAAAAAGCATAAATATCACCCTTACAGATTTCACATTGCTCAAAACTTACAACCAAACGACTATCTCCGCAGATCAACATTTTGCAGATGGTTTATCAATCAAGTTAGGGAGAATGATGATTTTATCAATCGCGTTTTGTGGACCGATGAGTCTTATTTTTCTAACTGTGGAATATTTAATCGTCATAATGAACACTATTGGGCACAGGAAAACCCACTCATAACAGTTCCATGCCGCAATCAAATTCGATTTGGATGTAATGTTTTTTGTGGTATATTGGGAAACCATTTACTTGGTCCTATAATATTCGATGGAACCTTAACCTCTCAACGTTATGTGGAAATGCTTCAAACATTTTTAGAAGATTTATTAGACGACCTACCTTTGGCACAAAATAATCAAATTTGGTATCAACAAGATGGCGCACCTCCACACCCATGGATTTTTATTTATGGGGCGCTTTAAAAGATAATGTATATGGAAGTAATTTCCAGTACAATAATGTAGATGAACTACGGGAAGCGGTTATGCAGGCAATAAACCGTCTTAATGGGAATACATTACGACGCGTAACAAAAAGTGTTCTAAAACGTTGCCGATTGTGTTTAAATAATAACGGTCAACATTTTGAACAATTGCTATGATTTATTAGTTGGTGTTTAATGTTATTCTAATGTTTTTTTCGTTTAATTTGTTTTAAAACTGATTTGTGTTGATGCCTACTTGATAAAAAATTAAAATTATTATTTTCAGAAAATTTTTTCATTTAAACTTATGTTGTGATACATCGTTGAAAAGAGAAAAAATATGCTATCTAACCGTCTAAAAATCCAATATGGCGTCCATTTAAAATATGAAAGTTGATGCTAATATCTCGATAACCGCCATCTTGAATTTAATTTTAATATCAGTTTTAAGTGCACATAATTGAACTAAGTAACTTTTATAAGAAACATTTTGTCGTATCTTTTATTATAACAAAAATATTCGACTTCGAAGAAATTGGCAGTTTTCAGTTTTTTTTAAATAATTTCTAAACCGTTTGGAATTTCGAATGTATCTATGCGGAATTTAAATAAGCTACCCAAATGACACAACTTTGCCCATTTAAGCAGATCTCTATCATTAATAATAAGAAAGATACCTATGCTATCCTACTCAATTTGGGACACCCTGTATAAGGGGGGGGCTCATTCATTAATTTGATTCGATTCATTCGAGCGCGAAATGTTATTTTAAATCGCGAGCAGTTGCTATGTGGAAATAGTATTTGAGTGTGCAGTAAGCATATTGTAATTTAATAGTGACGAGGTTGCAATGAATAAAAAAGAAATGTTTTAAACGTAACTTACAACGAAAAATGAAAATTATGAATTACAAGAGGGAAAGCATTTACAATCATTCGAAGTCAAATCCCTCTGCTTCAACATATTCGCTCCCACAAAACCTCACCCGTTCTAGAGAGGTTAAAGTTCTCTGACGTGCTTTGATGGGAACAGTTGAGTGTCAAGCATGAGAACCTCGATCCCAATGTTTCCCAAACCACAAATGATAAGTCAATGTCTAGATTTACACGAGAACCAAATCGTTGTGTGGTTTTCATATAATGCTTACATTAAAACATAATAGTACTGAAAATTTCCCCATATGGGGTTTAAAAATCTCCTGAACATAACTAATACAATAAAAGATAAAGATTTAGAAAAAAACACCACAAGGTTACTAAATACATGATGGTTCTTTAATATTGTAAAAAACATTTCAGAGCCAATTCCTTATCAACAAATAAGAGGACTCTTCCATATAAACTTATTTTCAAAAATCTCTTCAATATTATACCTACTTAAAGGAATAAACAACATTATTTTTATTTTACTTCTTAAATTTAAAATTTTTTCAAAATTTAGAATGTAAAACCCTGTTAATACAGTTGCATTTACCAGTAAATGTAACTCTTAAATTGAATTAAAGTGTTTATTGTACAAAATGCATTTAGGAAAATAGACCAATCTTAGGAACTGCAAAAACAGCAAAACTGATCATTGGTTTTTTTCTTTAAAAACAAACATATCGGATGTAAAAATCATTATCAGTTTTGCAACCAGTTACATAGTGCTCAACATGATTGTTTGACACCACTTTAATAAAAAGTCACATAAATTATTTGTTGTTGAATTTGATTTGATGGTGTTTTTGAAATTATCCCATTTGTATTTTAATATCAATAACAAATCCATCAGTTTTATTGTTCAAGACGAATATTTTGAACCATATCAATGTAGATCTTTAAAAACTTGTTAAACTTTGTCATACTTGCCTTTGACAACACAATTTAATGAAGTACTGCTTGCTATAATGTTGGTATAATTAATATTTTCAGTCATACAGATTTTGGTTATGTTGTATTTTAATTTATTTCACAATTTAATTCAGTTAAAAAGGTCGCTCGTTATCAGTAGTTGGATTTTTAAAATGATAACAAAAGCGTCGTTACAGTATTAGTGTCAAATATTCTTCTATATATTATCGTGTAATTTATAGGTCAGAATTTATTAGACTATGTAGGTTAGAAATTAGTGCAAGCTCCCGTGTGTATATTCAACACATTAGTAAGTTAAGACGTTTTTCAGAACTCTAGGTTAAGGATAAATTAGTTTAGAGTGGAGATTCATCATCAAATTGGCTTCAATATTCACCTTGGTAAAAATGCGTCAGAATTCTCAATACGCGTTGATAGGAGGTACCAGAATGAGGCAATTTTACCTACTAATTATTAAAGGTAAATATTTTAGCATAGAGGGTAATTTAGACTAGATTTAATTCATATGCAATTGGATTCAGGAGCGGAGCAACCGAGGAAAACTTCACGATTATTAATACCGGCCCACACTGGGGCAATTTACAGAGGTAAGCTTCACAACATTATGACGGCCCAACTGTGGGGTTCGAAGTAGCAATCTCTTGGATTCCAAAAAAGCTTCACGACATATATATATATATATATATATATATATATATATATATATAAGTAGGTTTAATGAGTCTTAAATTAATACAAGATAAAAAGGAATTATTGGCAAGTGACTCAAATTCGGCCACGTGGGCATCCTGTCGACACGTTTCGCCCTAATTGGAGCTCATCAGGACAGGAGTAGCAAAGTTGTAATATTTAATACAGACACCTTATAGGAAGTACAGCATCACGTACCTCACAATTTGTGTCTTCGTGTCGTTACACCTGACATCGCAGGTTTTTAGCAACAGTCGGCACGGAGGAGATCCGACTCAACTGCCTTTTTCCATAGCCAAAAGTTATAATTTAAAAAAAAAGTAGGTTTAATGAATCTTAAATTAATACAAAGTAAAAAGGAATTATTGGCAAGTGACTCAAATTCGACCACGTGGGCATCCTGTCGACGCGTTTTGCCCTAATTAGGGCTCATCAGGACAGGAGTAGCAAAGTTGTAATATTTAATACAGACACCTTATAGGAAGTACAGCATCACATACCTCACAAATTGGGTCTGTATTAAATATTACAACTTTGCTATTCCTGTCCTGATGAGCCCCAATTAGGGCGAAACGCGTCGACAGGATGCCCACGTGGCTGAATTTGAGTTACTTGCCAATAATTCCTTTTTACTTTGTATATATATATATATTGCTATAATTATAGGGTTAATTTAGGGGTAGGTTAAGTCATAGGGGTCGTAGAATAAACAAAAGGAACGTCCAAATAACAAAAGCACATAATTACAGATATTATAAGAGTACATAGGTCTCTATACATATTGTTAGTTGAGCGCACACTGTATATAACAGTACAAGAGATTAAATGCATATCCAAGAGTAGTTACGAGAAAAGATAAGATTTAAAAATGTAACGAATACATCGAAATTAAATCAACGGAAAACCTATATGAATTGGCTAGATAAATATTCAACGAGTGCGTTAAATATATCATCATATACACAGGCAAATATTATGCATTATTTGAATAAATTGTACGTGACATAAAGTATTACATTTGTTCAAAAATCCAAGTTAACTAGGAAATAAACAAACACCAAATTTATTTCTGTTTAGATTAGAATAAGCAAATAACAATGATACGTGATTTAATAAACGAATATTGCGGGGATTTCTAAATTAAATGTAATGTTATGTAAATGAATACGTGACAACTTGAGCGTTCTTCCAAGTATTTGAACTACACAATTGGTAAAATTTCCCAGAGTACACAAGAGATAAGACAAATGTGTCGCCCAACACGTGAAAACCACGAATAGCAAACAAAGGAGCAAGGCCTATAAATACGATAACAATTGAGCAAAGAGTGAATATACATTTGAAACTGGGCCGTCACTATACTCAAAAGTGCTAAATTATTCACGTAACCAGTTAAACAAAAAGTAAAGTGAAAAGTATTTTTTAAAAGTGTAAAAATTGTGTAATTAAGCCGATGTATTATAGACGGCTCTGGAGACGACTTTGGTGAGTACCTCCTGTTAAATTAATTTGATAATCACTGACATGGTAAATGTTCTGTTGCTGTTTTGTTAATTACGGAGATGGAAAACCTTTTATTGGATTAACTTATGGGATTTTGAATAACGATTTGGATAGTATTTTGGTTTTGATGTCGACTTCCAAATTCGACTTTAAACATTCAGACTGGACACGAAAACTCTTGGGGATGCAGAGAAACTACTAAACCACTCCAGGTTAGATACTTTGATATAATTTATTTCTGTAAACTGTTTAATTCAATAATGTAAGTGTCAACAAAACCGGGGTTTCTTTGATAAATTTATGAAAGGCAATAGTCATCTTGAAACGTTTCAAAAGGTCTCTAAATATAACTAAAGACTCGTTTTGCTGGCTTCAATTTCTTAAATCTGGCATATGTAAATATTCTGAAAAAGGGGAAGATTTTAAAAAGGTTGTAAATATTCGATCATTATATTGTGTATTGTGGAATTGCTTTATTTAATTGAATCAGCTAGTTGAGGCAAAGAGAATCTATAACTTAACATTTTACAAGTATAAAGAGGGGATAACACAGCATTTTATTGTGCCCAATTCGTGGGGAGAAAATAACAAAGGTTTTTTTTCTCTACAGAAAGATAACACGACATTTTATGGTCTGCCCATCGTAGGGGCTGGTGAAGTATCACAGCATTTTATGACGCCCAAGCCGTGGGGCGTAAATATCACAGCATTTTATGGTGCCCAAACGTAGGGGCTAAATATAAGAAAATATCATAGCAATATATATAGTTTGTCTTATTAGATAGTCACCATCCTATAGCATCTAAATTTGACTAATTTATAAAACATCTTTCTAACCATTTAAGTTAAATGTAGCAAAACCTAATATGTTAATATTTAAAGGTACACAAGATGAATAAGTAATAACTATCCACATTTTTCTTAAATAATCAAATAAAATTCTATATATTAATTTAAGTCTTGAAAGTGACACACTCACCTAAATTTGCATAATACAATGCATTATTTGAATTTAAATTCAAAGCTTCCAAAAAGTGTTTTTCAGCATGCTCAAAGTGCTTCACTTTACCAAGTGTATTTGCCAGAGAAAAATGTAGTGCAGCTGATGTTGGATTATGCATTAAAGCAATTTTTCCTATTTCCTGCACTGAATCAAAACCCTTAAGAGTATCCAAAAGAACTAGCATATTACTCCATGCTGACGTGTGTGTTGGGCGATGCAACACTGCCAGTTCCCATGCTTTTATGGCCTCTTCATTACGCTTTAGATCCAAATACTGCAAATGGATTTTAAAAGTTTATAACTAAAATAATAATAGTATTCTTACTAAATTTCCTAAATTATAATAACAATCGGAATATTTATTTCTAAATGATAATGCTGTCAAGTAGCATTTTTCAGCTTCTTCTGGTCGATTTAAATTTGTTAGCACTATTCCTAAATTCATCCATGCAGCTGCAAAGTTTGGCCTGAAAAATTGTGAAGTTGTATATTTATTAGCTTAATTTAATCATTTTTGCATTTATAGAAGAGTTTACTTTACCAGTTGACTTAAGTGACCAAGAAAACATACTTTATATATAAGAAGGAAAATATAAGGTCCCAGACAAGATTTGAACCTGTATTTTCGGCTTTCCGGGCTGACGTATTTACCAATTACACTACTGGGATTGGTGATGAAATTGGAAATTTTTTAGAAATTTAAATCGTGTAGACAACTATACATAAACCTAACTTTTAATTACGTTTGGCATTTTTGCCAATCATATCTGACAGTGTTAAGTTTTTGAGTTATGTCAGATATAGACAAGAAGAGATGCCCAAATTGACGGCTGTAATTCAACTATTTAATATACATATTAGGTAATTAATTGCACAAGGCAAGTTGATGAATACTAAGGTATTATATTTAATAAGATGAAATAATAACTTAGACTTTTTTTGCAAAGTCCAAATGATCATGTCAAATCGAGCTAGTAATTGAAAGAAGGAAAATATAAGGTCCCAGACAGGATTTAAACCTGCATTTTCAGCTTTCCAGGCTGACACTAATTGCACTACCAGAACTGGTGATGAAATTGGAAAATCAACCTACCTTTAATTAAGTAAAAATTTTCCAATTTCATCACCAATTCAGATAATGTAATTGGTAAATATGCCAGTCAGCCAGGAAGGCTGAAAATGCAAGTTCAAATCCTGTCTTTCTTTCAATTATTAGCTCGATTTGAAATGATCGTTTAGGCTTTGTATAAAAGTCGAGTTATTATTTCATCTTATTAAATATAATATCTTAGTATTTATCAACTTGCCTTGTGCAATTAATTACCTAAAATGTATATTAAATATTTGGCTTACAGCCGTAAATTTGGGCGTCACTTCCTGTCTAGATCTGACATAAGTCAAAAACTTGACAATGTCAGATATGATTGACAAAAATGCCAAACGTAATTGAAAGTTAGGTTGATATATGGTGACATACATGACTTAGATTTGAAATAAAACAAACCGATCTCAGTTTTTAATTAATGGTTTAGGACTATTTGAAAATCTTCGTCACAAATAAAGGTGACCACAATCTGATTTTTTTGACAGTCCCGAATTCTTGATCCTAATCACGGATTATTATAATTCTATTTTTATTATCTGAATTAAAATCTTTTGTGCCAAATCGTTCGAAAAAAATGTTATGTAAAAGCACCGAAGTTTTAAATGCATATATTCATGTAAATATGCAATTTAGATTATAAACACCAGAGTAATTTATTTATTTAAATATCACGGCACTACAGAAACAGTGTTTCTAAATGGCCAACATAACAAAATAATATACATACAAAAGAAGAAAAAAGTAATAATAGTTACTAAATAATATTAGAGATGACACACAGATTAACGTTGTAGACGATAAACGCTCTATATTATTTTTATTAATTGAGTACACTATAGAAATAATCAAATTGTTATCGGTGCTAACAGATTAAGCATATGTTTGCCCGAAAGGAATTCTAGCAAATTAACAGATATGATTAAAAGTTAGTTTCGTTAGAATGTATTTCAAATAAACAATACCTCGCGATAACAAAATATATAGTTAGTTGCTCGTCAAGGTTCATCAAGTAATGTTGCTGAATTATCAGCAAGGAACATTACAGTCTTGCAGTAATCAGTTGTAAGGGCGATAGAGCATTCTATCCTTAATTAGATTGCTTATTGTCAGTGCTCACCCTTTTATTATATTATTCATTAATCTTTGCAAGATCAAACTAATTTATACGCTGGTCCTTTGTAATACAAATACACAAATACTCGGAAGTGGAATGAAATTCCTATTTTCTGTCATTTTTTCTTTTCTGTCCTATAATTTTCAAGAATAGTACACCCAGAACTTATGAACCACTATATCGAAGAAACAATTAAGAAGGAAGAAGTAACACCAGTCATCCTTGGCTTGAGGGTAAATTTTTAGTTTTATACTTTTTAGCTTAAAATGTAATATTTGAAACTGTGTACTTCTAATACAAAGCAGAAACATTAACATATGACCTTCAAGAGCCGAATCCAAATAAAAAATTGCTTTCCACTCGGCAGGCCTTAAGTTGTCTCGTGCTATCAAGAAACGAACACATTGATAAAACTGTAACAAAATAAAGACTTCATATAGGTCAAAACACCACTTGTTAAATTTAAAATTGTTTATTATCCCGACATAAACAAACATATTTTGTTCGTTTTAAATTTTAATAAGAAAAAGTATAAACTGTCTCACTTGTCACACATGTGTTGTTTTCACTTCTGTCAAAACGAAATACACTTTGTCGTATGAACTGTAAATATGTTCAGAGAAAGAAAAAAGCTCATAAAATTAGGGCATTTTCTGTTAATAAAAGGATTCATGTTATTTAGCGCTATACACATAAGTGTGCATAACGAATTAAAATTAGGTTGAATAATCTAACAAAATAAAGATTTTTTTATTAAAATATTAGTTGCATAGACATTCGTCTCAACTTACATCAATTTATTTAAAAGCTAAAAAATGGCGATAACCATTGAAAGATTAATTTTGGATGCTAAGATGGTGTCCAAAAGATTAAATGCAATAAATAGCGGTATTGAAAAACTGAGCAAACTGAAACAAAGGTGAAATCTGTTCAAATTAGATTAGATAGCATCTTCGTTATCATTTCCAAATTCGAAAAAAGTTGTCTAAAAGCCTTGCATGATGAAAATCAAGATGAGGAATTAGAACTTTTCCGCGAATTATGAAGTTCAATAGATGATTTAATAGATATACGTACCTTGACTGGAGGATCTGAAAATATGTTTCTCAACAGTGTGCTCGCTTTAAATTCAGAAATTCAATGTGAAACTGCAAATACTTCTAATTGTAATAAATTTAATTTACAAAAATTAGTTGTACAACGTGTCAACGGGTTACTTACTAGCTGGTCGCAATTCCAGTCACTCTGAAAAATTAATTACTTCTAACAAAGATTTGAACACTACCGAACGTTTATTATACTTGTTAGAAGCCCTAGATGAAAAACGCGGCGATTAATACAACATTTGCCACATGAAGATGCTAGCTTTAGACAAGCATGGGATATTCTATTACATAGGTTCCAGTCAAAGGCGGTTGTAACTTCATTCTTAAATAATTTATAAAATGCGCCTAAATTCTTTGAATTCTCGTAAAGAAATGAGAGATGTGGTTAACTGCGTTGATGAATTTTTGATCACATTAAAGCAATTAAATATCGATTTATTCAATTTTGCTCTATTTAATTTAATGTCTAAAAAATTTGTTTGGTTTGGTTTGAATTGCAAAATTCCTTAGAAATCCCTTCTTTTAGGGATCTTAGAGATTTTGTAGAAAACAATGTAAAATTATGGAAGTAAGTGAGATTATTTCTCATGCAGGTACTTCCACAAGATCTCGTGATGCTGATAAAAAAAAAACCACTGTTCTGAGTAAAGAAAATCGTTTTGAAAAATTTTCTAAAACGTCACTAGTGACCACGTCTGGTGCAAAAAATATTTGTATTTATAGGTACCAGAAATTCCTAGTTAAAAATTCTCAAGCAAGATTCAATTCTGTAAAATCAAATAAATTGGGATCTTTTAAAATTGCAAGTTTGATTGGAAATGTAGGTTTTGTTGCCAAATGCACAATAGTTTGTTAAAATTTGAAGATCGAGCAAGCTTGACTTCGCCTATACGAAAACAAAAAGATAATCATAACGTCTTGCGGTAGTTCTGCATCTCCATGGAGGAGAGATTCCCACACTCAGACAACAAATATTACATGCTAGTGCCATAGCGAATAACCCTTGTGCTAGTGATACTAGTAATTTTGAAGCCTTAGCGGATAATCCATCAGCTACAAGTTCTTTAATTTTGTCTTCCGCATTGCTGTCTATGATTACGTTGTTAGCTAGTACTGTTATCTCTGTTCAACATTATGTTGGAAGACGCGTTGCTATGCAGGTTCTTATAGACAATGGCGGAATGGAATCATTTATGACAGAAAAATGACATCAAAAATTAGGCACAAGAAAAGAAACAGCTCGTGTTAAAGTTAATGGTATAGAGTTGACTTCTTCTACAGTATCATGCAAAATTAATTGTATAATTAGTCCATCTGATTCTTATGAACCATAATATAACGTTGAATGGTATATCTTACCTCATCTTCGTCATAAGATTCCTGCCATCCCTCTTGAAGTGATAGGCTTTTCACACATTCAAGAGTTGGACTTGGCAGATCTGCAATTTTATCAAACAAGTAAAGTAGAAATGTTACTTGGAGCAGATATATTTGCACGCATAATTTTAAATGAATCATGAAGGGGTCATAATAAAGTACCTGTAACTTTAAAATCCACCTTTGGTAGGTTACTAACCAATAAAGTCGAACCATCTTCAAATTCTATTACATCGTTATGTACATTTATAGAACCCTTTGGGAAGTAAAACATATTCTAACGGAGAGGAAGTTAACTCCCGAGGAAGAACAATTTGAAAAAGAATGTTTAGAAAATTATTCATGTAATCCCGATGAACGTTTTGTGGTATTGTTATTTTTTGTTGGTCCAGAACCTACATTTAGCGGATCGAGGAAAATTGCACTTAAAATTTGATTTTTATCTTTAGAGTACTGCCTAGAAAAAGCCTTGAATTATATTCATTATAAAAGGAATTTATGGCAGATTATTTGTCAGAAGGGCATGTTTGAAGTACACATGCCACCTAAAAATAATTCGGATAATCTGAAACTCCTATTATATACTGCATTTTTCAGTTCATAGAGAACATAGTACGACCAGTAAATTTCTTGTTGTATTTGATGCTAGTTGTAAAGATAAAGAATTAAATTCTTTAAATAACACCCAGTTAATTGAGCCGTCTTTACAAAAAGACATCGTTGTCTCACTATTGCATTTTCGTATGTGCCCGGTTGTTATTACAGCGGACATACAACGCATGTATAGGAATATTGATTTAAAACAAAATCATAGACATTATCAGAGCATTGTGTGGAGGAATTCCAGTTCTGAACCTGTTAAAGATTTTAAGTTAAATTCAGTAACAGATGGAGTCAGTTCCTCTCCTTTTCTTGCTCTACGTACTATTCAGGAATTAGTTAAATTAGAATCTTCTAATTTTCCTATTACATTAGAAGTTATAATGTGAGATGACCTGGTTACAGGTTGCAAGTCCGTTGAATTTGTCAAGCAATTTGTTAAAGTGAATGCTTTGAACTCTGCAACTGGAGCAGCAACTTTCCAGAAGTATTATCGAAATTATCTGAAAAGTATAATTATTCACAGACATTTACATGTCAGGAAAACGATAATACTTTTGATCTTATAATTTTCATATACAGGAACGTGAATGTACAAAATGTACAATGCTTTCAGATATTACAAAAATATATATTTTTAGCTAAAAGATTTGTCTAAAAATTATGGACAAAGGGCGTCTCATCAGATGGGAATCTCCCTTCGGAATTTATTGCAAAAAGGAAAAAATTCAATTTCGATTTGCCAGAAATTTCAGAAATTAAAATACCACGTTATGTATACCAAAGCATTGCACAAAAGTCGAATTGCATGGTTTTTGTGATGCTAGTTTGGCAGGGTATGCAGCAGTAGTGTATTTCCGCTATTTTGAAGTAAACAAAAATAAAACAGTGGTGTTAATATGCGCTAAATCTAAAGTTGTGCTGTTAAATAAAATTACTTTGCTAAAGCTTGAGCTTTGTGCTGACATCTTATTGGTGGATTTAATAGAATTGATGGTTAATACTTTTAAAAATAAAGTGACATTTTCAGATATTTTTGCCTAGTCAGACTTAAAAGTGACCCTGGCTTGGATTTAATCCCCTCCGAATAGGTGGAAAACATTTGTGGGAAATACAGTCTCGTATATTCAAAGTCGAGTGCATCCTTCAAATTAGCATCATATTGTGTTAAAAATAAGCCAGCAGATGCAGGTTTGTGCGGACTTTATTATTCAGAATTGATCAATCGCTCTTTATAGTGGACTGGTTCTGTTTTTATGGGAAATTAATTCTGATTGGCCCGTTAAGGAGCCTGCAGATTTAGGAAATCCCATTGTTGAACAAGAAAGGGTTACTAAAACATTTATAGTAATTCCTTCATCCGAAAATAATATTTATGATTACTTTTTAAATAAATTTTCAAACTTACAAAAAAATGTTCGCATATTTGCATATTGTCACTAATTTATTAAAAATTTTCGAACTGATGTATCAGCGAGAGATTGTCATATTTCTCAATCTGAATTACACTTCTCTTAATTTTATTGGCAAATCATGTTCAACATGACATTTTTGCTAAGGATATTGAGAATATTCGTAAAAATAAACGTGTGTCTAAGAAGTTACGTCCATTATCCCCTATTTTGCATACTACAGATTCCATTAGGATGGACGGTCGGCTTAGGAATTGAGAATTAGGTTATGATGCAAAATTTCTTTTGTTATTACCCATGTGTCATAAATTGACCAATGTAATTATTAAAGATTGCCACTATAGGCATCTGCATCCACAAATTCGTACTACTTGTTAGAACCCGGCTTGATAAATTAATTTAGTTGGTTGTTTGCAATGAAATTTAATAAAATTAGGGTGTTGTGAAAAAATAATAATATATGTCATGTCATTCAAAATATTAAACCGAGAACAACCCTAAAAATGTTGTAATTTAGCATTTTCAGAATAAAGCACCTTTATAGTTGCAGTTGTTACGTTTATTTTGAATATCCCGTACATTTTTTTTCTATTAATCAGAAATACGCGGTCTAATATTTTCAACTCAAATTCCTTTGGTGTTAAAAATGAAAATGAATTCAGTAAATTAAAATAACCCTATCACGTGTTAATTCATTTATCTATTTGTATAAATTCGATTCCTATTGTTACATCCTAGAGCCTAATTAATAATAAATACTCCTAAGAATTCCTCAACGTAAAGTTTATGCTAAAATTAAACAAGCGATAACTGGTTCTAGGTATCTGATAATTGATTCTATGTGTTTTTCATTGAAAGCTTCGTCAAATTAAAGCCGCATATTATCCCAATAAACCGTGTTTTTCCAGTTTTATTTCCTTAACAACAATATTACTTTGAGCTCTGGTCATTAGTGAAACGAAATTAATATTCACTTGCTCTTTTCACAAACAGTTGATTTGTTAAACATTCCGATAACATATAATTACTTTCTCTGTTGTTTCATTCTAAACCTTCGTCTAAATAGTGTATTGAACTATTCCGATAAAATCGTATTTTCCAGTTTCAATCGTTCGATAACGCGAATGTTTGCATTTCAAATTCGCGTTATTTGAATTCATTTTTGAACTTGACCCTGCAGTTCGCCATGTTACAAATGATTCTTTTGTTTATTCGTAAATATGTATATTGTGTACCTACGAATTAATTGTTCATTTTTGGTACTATTGTGTTTTGTATATAATTTTGTTTTTTTTTAAATTAGAGGTTTTTAGTTTGTAAATGTTTGATTGTGCATCAGTGAGTATATTTTTATTTCAGTCCTCCCTTAATTTTTTTGTATGTATAATACCCCGACACTCGCCGATTGAACCCGATCAATTTCTTCTTTTTTTGCCTTGCTTTTATTTTCCTTTTTTTAGATTACGTCACTAAACGTAGCAAGTTTTACTCTATCAACATTGTGCTCCGAACCTGGTTGAGAAAACCAGAACGATTGTTCTTACCTCTTTCTTGCACTACTCAATTTTTGTGAATATAAAATTTTTGGATAGTATCTGAAAAAAGAACTATAACTCGGTGTTTGAAATCATGCATAAAATGTTTTCGGTCAATCCTATATTATACTCGCTTTCTATGGAAGATTTACCTAGTTCTCAACTTATCGCAGGAAAAGCTTTCTTACGCACAGAAATGGATATTGGCGGTCCGTTTCCTATTGCACGTGCACGAGGAGCAAAATCCACCAAAGGTTATGTATGGTTATTCGTGTGTTTCGGCACGAAAACATAACACTTCAATTTGATGTCTAATTTTTCTAAAGACGCTTCTGTAGCAGCTTTACGTAGATCTATTGCCCGTAGAGGAAAATATTTGAAGTTATATGCTGATAAAGGAAGTAATTTTGTGGGACAATCTCGTGATATTCGTTTAATGTCGGAATCTTCTGATGCAGAATGACTAGATTTCGTATTTATACCTCCCTCATCTCCACACTTTTGAAGTTTATGGGAGGCCGGAATAAAGTCCGTTAATTCCCACTTAAAAAGGGTAGTAGGAAAACAAATTTTGTCCTATGACATACGATCTTGATGGTTTTTCTTATCTAAGTCCTTACATTTTTTTTAAATATCAAACCAGTTTCAGTAGTACCTGATCGTGACTTAACGAATATCAAAATATCTAGATTGGCCCGTTGGCAGTTAATTCAGCATATCCAACAATGTCTTGTAAGCTTAAAGAAAAATCAAAATAGCCATTGCCTAATAATGATGTTAAACAAGGAACCCTTATGATTGTCAACGATGACCATAATTCTCTTTAGCGTTAAAAGCTGGGTCGCATCGACAAATTATATTATGGTTCAGACAATGTCTGTCGTACGATTTTAGTTAAAACCGCCACCCTCTTCGTTTGAAAAACTCTGTCCCAAAAGAAGAAGGTTTATTATTTATCATTATGTTTTATAAAAATATAAAGCTTTCTTCTTTTTGCATTGTAATTTTGTTTATGATGATCGAAAATGTTCAATTCATCCTCTATACTTATTTGGTTGTGGATTTGTATATTAATCAGAAAATAAGTTTATTTATACTGATTTTGCGCTCGCGATAACAAAATATATAGTTTGATGCTTGTCGAAGTTCATCGAATAATGTTGTTGGATTATCAGCGTGGGACATTACGGTCTCGCGGTAATCAGTCATAAGTGTGATAGGGCATTCTATCCTTAATTAGATTGCTTATTGTCAGTGCTCGCCATTTTATTATATTATTAATTAATCTTTGCAATATCAAACTAATTCATACGCTGGTCCTTTGTAATAGAAATACGTAAATACTCGGAAATAGAGTAAAATTGCTATTTTCCGTCCTCTATTCCTTCCTATCCTATAATTTTTAAGAATACTACATCAAGAACTTACTGACCACTATATCAAAGAAACAATTAAGAAGAAAAAAGTAATACCAGCCATCTTTAACGTCTGCGTGGAAGGTAAGTTTTTAGTTTTACACTTTTTAGTTTAACGTGTAACATTTGGAACTGTTTACTTTTAATCCAAAGCAGACATATTAAAAACTGGTATTATTATATAATAATAGAATGTGAAATATCGTTTTATACTTTTACACAAACAATTGCAGATATATATCTACTTTACTAAATAACCAAACGAATATACATGGCTGCTGCTTTATCAATAATAAAACATGAATAATCTATTGTATACGCCACTCTACAGACCATAAAACTAGCTTAGGAAAATAAACTCTACTTGAACCTGTACACATACCTACAAACACAGCACAATCAAGCGACTCTATCTTAAAAACCACCAGAAACTGAATGGATAGTTGTATGAATAGCTTTGTTTACGAGTGAATATAATAAAAATAAAATAAATATACTTATTAATAACCATTATGTAAATGAAAAATATTTTTCAACTTCACCCCCTCCGAAATATAGCACTTAATTTAAAATTCAAATATAAAATATAAAGTGTCACAAAATCTTCCCACATCAAATTGTTTAATAATAATTAAGCAGATACATGTTTCGAGGAAAAACCATTTGAATTTTAATTTAATATACAATCCCGCTTGGAGACTACATATTTGCTTTAAGATTATGAAATATAGCACTCTAAATTAATAAATTTGATTAGCCTAAAACATTCGATATTTAGTAAAATAATATTAATTTCTGGTAAATATATGAACGGTGAAGTTTATTTATTTGACTTTCAAATATAATTTTTATTCATATGCCACCAAGCTAAAGATTCTTTGCTGTAAATAAACAAAGATACAAACTTACCTTACTTCAACAGCTCTTCTTAGTAATGCTTCAGCTTCTAGAAAATGTTTATCTTCTCTTAATAAGTTTGCTAAATTATTCATGGCTTGTTCGTAGTTTTCATTAAGTTCAATTGCGATTCTATATTCATTAATTGCCAGAACGTTTTTATTATTATCTGCTGAAACTTTAGCAATGTTATAGTGCACTTTAGCATTAGAAGGACAAACAGTCAATGCAGAATTGAACAAACTTTCTTCACTTAGCCAATCGGCATTTCTCAGTATTGTGCGTAGTGCAAATACAATACTCAAAAAGAAAAAACTTGATATCTAAATTGACTAAAAAAATGTATACAATTGCTAAAATTATTTGACATTAAACTTACATATTTACGAAGTTTAAACTTCTTTAGTATTTTTTTGTAACCCGTAACAACTAGAAAACAAAATCCCATGCTGGGTAAAAGTAAAATTCTTTCAGCAATTACAAAACCAACGTTAATAATTAGGTTTGATGCTGGTACAAATGGAAGTACAATGAAAGATATTGCCATCACAGTTGGTTTCATGTGCCTGCAAAAGTCAATGTTTTAGTAAATGGAAGCAACATGAAGGGTACCCTAAAATGACCTTTCATTAAAGGTATCTCAAAAACTACAAATGCTGGAAAATTGAAATTTTGGATATAGAAGTTTTCGCGCAAGATGAATCTAATTAAAATATTCCCAATATCATACAACTTCTGTTATACCAAGCATAGTATCCAATTTCTTTATTTTAAATGATATTTCTTGTAATTTAATACATTTGATGCATTTGAAAAGTGCTTGTGCAGAGGGTTTTAATATAATATCAGAATTTACATGACTATTTTTAATGATTTTGCGTAAGCAGAGGATTAATGTAATAAATAAATAATAATAAAAATAATAAATAAATAAATAATGAAAAATTATAATTAAATAAATAAACAAACAATATAATAAAATTAATTATCAGAATTTACACAACTATTTTTTAATGATTTTGCTTAATCAGAAGATTAATGTAATAAATAAATAATAATAAATAAATAAATAATAATAAAAAATCATAAGTAAATAAATAATAATAATAAATAAATAAACAATATAATAAAATTAATTATCAGAATTTACATAACTATATTTAATGATTTGCTTCCAGAAAAATATTCTTTTAAAAGGGTACAATCACAAAAATCAGAATAATAAGTATTCAATAAAAAAAACAACTCTTGATACGTTGTGTTTCCATTCAATAAAAATTGTAACTTAGTTTTCTAATTGTAGGAGATGATAAAAAAGTAAATGGTCATTTTTTTACATGACATAAACGAGCATCAAATTGTCTTTTGATTAATACAAATCAATTATAATCAATTACTGTATTTTTCGGACTATAAGACACACTTATTTACATACAAAATGGACTCAAATGTTGGGGGTGCGTCTTGTGGTCCGAAGGTAACATTAAAATAATTTTTTCAATAAATAGTCTCTAAATTTGATGTACCTACGTTTTATAGTCCAAAAAATATGGCACGCCACTGAAGGTAGGTATGATGTAAGTTATCTCAAGACAAGTGGGAAATCGCCGATTTACCTACACTCTTTGTCTATGATCGTCGATAGGTAGAATTAGGCTTAGCCTGTAATCGTGTGTGCTTTTGTACGATTCATTTGAATTACTTTTATAAATCTTTAAAATTTTTATTCTAAAATTAGAAAAAATGAGCGTAAAACAAAAAAGACTTTTGTTTAAAGTGAGCTATAAACTAAACAATTATGCAAAACAATATGGAAACAGAGCAGCAGAAAGACATTTTGGTCCACCACCAACAAACAAAAAATGGCTCATGAATGTAACAACAGGAACAATTAAAACTGCTAAATAAAGACAAAAGAACATTCCGTTCGCACTTAGAAAAATTGCCAAAATTAGAAGTATACGTGAAAAATTGGGTAAGAAACAATCGAAGCATGGGAATATCTGTTTCTACGAAAATGATAATTTTTGAAGCAAAAAGATGGGTAACTACTAATGGAATTTTAGATTATACCGGATCACCATTTTGGTGCTTTAGATTTATGAAAAGACGGGTTATGTATGCGTACAAAAACCACACTAGTCCAAAAAATGCCGGCTGAATACGAATTTAAAATTATAGAATTCCATAGATTTGTAACATCAGCAAGAAGGAAATATAATTTCGAGATTACTCAAATTGCGAATATGGGCGAGGTGCCTCTAACTTTTAATGTTCCTTCAAATCGGACTGTAGATTCAAAAGGCACCAAATCAATAGTGATCAAAACAACAAGTCAAAAACTCACTACACTGTAGTTTTAACTTGAGCTGATGGCAGAAAACTATGGCCCATGGTAATCCTCAAGAGAAAAACATTACCAAAAGATGAAATTCCTAGTGGCATTATTATTCACATTCAAGAAAAGACTGGATGGATGAGACAGGAATGAAATTATGGATAGAAAAGATATGGGTAAAACGTCCAGGTGCATTGTTCAAAACGCCTGCAATGTTGGTGTGGGATCAACTCGGAGCGCATACAACATCTCGTCTGTCTCATACATATAGCTTATAAGTTGGAAGAAATGTTCTGTTACTGCTTGTCCAGCGGCTTTTAGAGTTTCTGCTTGCACTTTATCTGTACCCGATGCTTTACCATTTTTCAGACCCTTTAACGCTAATTCAAACTCATCTCGAAGTATAGGATATCCCAACTCATCATTTTCAATGTCTGATTCCTGTTCTAATGCTGTTAGTTTCTCTCCTGCATATAAATTCCCTATATATTCTTGCCATCTACCCACTTTCTCTATATTTTCTATAATGACGTTTCCTCCCGCGTCCCTTATATTTTTGGTTTCATATCCCTAAAATTCATTCTAATGAGTTTATATGCTTCGTCTGTCTTTCCTATTTCCATATTAGTTTGTACCTCTTTGAACTATTCATCAATCCATTGTTCTTTAAGTTTTCTGCATTTGCGAATAATTTCCCATTTTATGGCTTTGTATCTCTGTTTTCCTGTTGCGTCTGATCTATTTTTGTATTTTCGTCTTTCTTCTATTAAATTCAGAATATCCTTTGTTATCCATGGTTTTTTATTTTCTTCTCGTGTATACCCCAAAATATCTCTGGCTGCCATGTCTAAGCTGGATTTAAAGTTATTCCATTCTGTTTCTACTTCCTTAGTATTAGAAATTTTCCCGATTATCTTTTAGTAATTCATTTGACTTTTTTTCAAATCTTTTGTGGATATCTTTATACTTTAGTTTCTCAAAGTTAGTTTCTTTTTTTCAAATTTTTTAATTTAAGGGCGGCCTTCATAATTACGATGTTGTGGTCACTGTCTATATCTGCTACTAGGTAGCTTCTACGGGCTTTTACTTGATATCTAAACCGTTGTCTAACAATAATGTAATCTATTTGATATCTTCCTATATCTCCTGGCATCTTCCATGTGTATCGTCTTCTATCATGATGTTGAAATAATGCATTTGTGATGGTTAAACTGTTCTTGTCGCAAAATTCTACCAGCCTATTTCCCCTGTCATTTCTTGTACCAAAACCAAATAAACCTACTACTGCTCTTTCCCTACCCTCACCTACCACTGCATTAAAAACCCCCGTAACTATTAAATTTTCATGTCCTTTTACATATCTTAGTATGTCTTCGATATCTTTGTAGATCGTCTCTACCTCTTCCTCACTGTAGCTAGAGGTGGGCATGTATACTTGTATTATTACTGTATCTACCGGTTTAGATTCTAATCTAACCATGAGTAATCTTCCATTCTTTTGTAATGTCATCCTATCTTTTTTCGCATAACTATCTCCACACCCGAATTTCCTTCCTCTGATCCTGTATGAATTATCCCGAAGTCTCCACTCCAAAAATCCCCCGCCTCTGGATAGCGAACTTCGCTGATCCCTACTATGTCATGTGCTAACTTGTCCATCATAGTAACTATACCAAAAAAGATAGGTGCGGATAGATGCGAAAATTTTTGAACAATAAATATGACAGCACATGTGTTAAAAATACTAACTAAAATTGTACAAAGACAAATGGAAAAACGAGCTGAAGATCTATTAAGAGATCAATTTGGGTTTAGGCAAAACAGGGGAAGACGGGTGATAATAGAGAAAACAATAAAAAAAGGGGGAAAATGTATATAGGGTTTGTAGATCTGGAAAAAGCATTCGACAATGTATAATGGAAAAAAATGTTCGAAATACTCAAAAAAATTGGAATGAGTTTCAGGGACAGGTGGATAATGCATAATTTATACAAAGAGCAAACAGCGGTAATAAAATTAGAGCAGGACCATAGAGAAGTAAATATTAGAAAAGGTGTGAGACAGGGATGTGCCTTATCCCCATTAATTTTTAACAAAAAGGCAATGAATACTGTCAAATGCAAGAAGACATTTGGAATTATTATGCAGGGGCAAAAGATCGATATGCTTAGATTTGCAGATGATATAGCGGTATTAGCATCTAGCAAGAAAGAGTTAGAAGCTGCTCTTAATGAAATGGAAACAGTTCTAGCACTGAGATACGGTATGAAAATTAACAAAACTAAAACTCACGTACTAGTATGCAAAGGAGAAAATAAATCAAAAACAAGAATACAAATAGGTAACGAGAACTTACATGAGGTTAAGGATTTCTGCTACCTAGTAAGCCAAATAACGCGAGATGGGAAGAGGGCAAAAGATGTCAAACAAAGATTAGTACATGGTAGTGCTACATGTAACAAAAGCAACTACTGTGTTCAAAGACAACAAACATATAAACTAGGAAGAGATTGCTTAAAACATATGTATGGTGCACAGTACTGTACGGTTGTGAAACTTGGGCAGTAGGAAAAGCGAACAGGAAAAAGATATAAACCTCTGAAGAAATGTGGTGCTACAGACGTATGATGAAAATATGGACAAAGTTAAGAACAAAAAGGTGCTAGAAATGGTAGGGGAAGAAACAAATATGTGGAAAACAGTAAAAATAGGAGAGTGATAGGATGTTAGGCCACATACTAAGGCATGAAGGAATAGTGCGGAATATATTAGAAGCAGAGATAGGAAAAAAGAGAAGTAGAGTTAGATCTAGGTTGGATTATTATACACAAATAGTTAAAAATGTAGGCTGTGGGAATTTCAGGAAAACGTGTAGACTTAGTTCATAATAGAAATCAATGGAGGTACACGTCCAAGCAGTTCCAAGAGACAAAACCTAACGACGAGAAAAATTAACATTACCTAAACCTGATAATTGCAACCACAGGCTGCTTCTCCCCCCCCCCCATCACATACTACTGAATCTCGGTAAAATAGAACATATAAATAGAAAACAACAGAAGGGGAACCGAGCTGTATCTAGGATATGGAAGTTTAAGGGTACTGTGTAGGCTAGCTCAGATAGGAATAAGTGGAGCTACATGTCCAACCAGTTTCAATACGATAAGGATATATTGGGAAACTATTAATTGAGCAAATGTTCGTGTGTTGGGATCTCGGTAGCCGCAGGCTGCTTAACCTCCTTCACATACCACTAAATATCGGGGAAATAGGGTATACATTTGTAAAACAACAAAAGGGGAACCGAACTGCATCTAACAAGAAAGAGCAACGGCTATGTTAGAAGACAACAAACATAGAAACAAGGAGAAAATTGTTGAAAGCATATGTGGAAAATAATATGTAGAAAAAAAGAGGTAGAGGTAGGCCTAGATCAGATTATCGCACGCAGATAGTGATAGATGCAGCCCATGCAAATTTCAGAGAAATGTGTAGGTTAGTTCAGAATAGGAAACAACGAGGGTATGCGTCTAACCACTTCCAGGACTGAGGACCTAATGATGATGAATGAAATATTAGACACCCGATTGTGACATTGTTTTCTACTCCTTGCATTTAACAGACATTTTGTTTTGATAGTAGTGTATCGCCGTCAAAAGAAAATTTTGTATTTGGACAGTTTAGGATGACCACGAATGAAAACGCATTGTATTTATTACTGCAATTACATAAGGCATACTATATTATACAGAAAAAAGTATTCAATATCAATGATTGGGATGTTAGTGTGCTCGATGTACGGAAAGAACAAAACAACTACAACTTTAGTATATACTGTATTCTATTATGCTGTTCGCTACTCACACAGTTTAATTAATAGGTCCTTCTTTTTCTTGTTCAGTGTATCTTCTGACACCAAAAATCTTTGGGGATCTAGTAAAATTGCACTGAGAAATAAAAAAAAATTATAACCACATTAATAATTTTTCAATCGTCAACTTTAACATCTTGCGTTTAGGCAACGTCTCACATTTACATTATCAATAGATCTTCAGTTCTGGAACTGGTTAGACGTGTACCCTCATCGTTTCTTATTCTGAGCTAACCCACATTTCCACGGTCTGCATCTTTCACTATCTGCATACAATAGTCTATCTAGGTCCTATATAAGACAATTAAATCAAAATTTGTATTTACTTTTGGTTGGCTCTTAGTAGTTCTGTAACAAGTTTATTTTCCCGCAATATTTGGACGAATATTTGTTATTATTTTTATAGGTCAATTCAAGCATAATATCGCTACATATTTTTACGTAATATTTATTACGTTGTTTAATCTAATGTAAGCTTCAAAACCGCGAGCATGAATTACAAGTTGAGCGGTGACATAAAATACCATTTACAAGTGTCATTATAAGACCTCCCTCCTTTGATAATTATAAAGATCGTTGTAACTGTTGTCAAGCAGTAGGATACGTCAAAATACAGGCACTTTCACCTGGGCTGTTGGTAAAGAAAGTCGTTCTTGAGATAAGAAACATGGCACTAAGTGGTTACCCTTGGTGTCATGTGAGAAAAAAGTCGATTTGAAGTGAAATCGTCTTTGTTGGTGCACTCCATGTCGACGCTTTACCGACTGTGTTTGCACTAAACTAGATGTAAATGGAAATAGTTGGCATTTGAACAGCAGCAAGTATTATCGAGTGTCAGGGCCCTTGTTAATTTAAATTTGCAGTGCAATTACTTGACGTATTTTAGAGAATTTTAACCTGATTCAGATGTAACAAGAAAATTTCAATTATCATTAAATATTCCGAAAATAGTTCAAGTACATCGCAATTATTCTTTTGAGGGATAACCATCTGGTATGTAATCAGTTGCTCATTACGTACGTTCAAGTTGTAACAACATTTGGAATAACAAAACAAGTAAGTTTTTTTATATTGTTCGACTTGGAAATTTTCAAGTTCGGTTTGTTGTTGACCTTTGGATAACTTTGTTATTTGTGAAGAGAACCTGATAAACTTCATTTTTATTTTTCATTAGTACAAATGAAAAGATTACAGAGGGCAATATATATATATATATATATATATATATATATATATATATATATATATATTAAGGGTTAACTTTCAAGACTAACAAAATTGAAACCATCATGTTGAATATAAAATTATATAAGTTCAGATAACTAAATTGTTTCATTTTGCACTACAATATTAATGAATTGAAATATTTTAAAATGCAAGTTAAATGTAAAGTCTATTAGTAGTATTACCGAAGGCTAATAATGATTCTGTCAGTATACCATTAGTCATTATTAATAATCAAATTTGAATATTAATAAGAATAATCATTGCTACATTTTTATGATGTAAGAATAACAACACTGTAACATTTTTTTTTACCACTGCAAAGCACCAATAAATTATTAGTTAAATACATCTTTTTGTCTAGTCCATTAAACCAGTAAACATCGTCAATTAAATAAATATCCGTATTGGGATCATGTGGTCTAACCACAATACAGAGATGCTAGTTTGGTTGCTAACATCAGGCGTTAATTATTAGTATAAATATTTCAAGGCCAAACAGCTTTCCTATTTCGTGCACAATATGTCAACAGTCACTTTAGCTAGAACACTTGGCACGAAGATACCATGGAGAACCTGAAGGTTCTGGCCAGTAATTTGCGTGTGGCTTTACGCCGTAGTGGAACTCAAGTGTAATAAACACTTGACCTAGTGCTTTTTAATAGTGGTAAGCAATTAGATATAATCTCCTAGACAAACTAAATAATTTTGTTGTAGCGCTCTTTCGTATATTCTTTTTGAAAACTCTTTCGAAAGTTCTTTTAGACACTCTTCGTATATTCCTTTGTTAGTATGATTTCGTTTTATCTGGTTTTATAATAATTAGCCCGTTTAAATGTTGTGTTCCAAGATTATATGGATACTTTCTTTGCATTTACGATTATCGAGTTTACAGTTCAATTACTTCAATGTAGCGATAAGAAAATATTGGTCTAGCACGAACGTCCTTCAACTTTAATATAATAGTTGGATTTAATGAAATGTTCTGCGATGAAACTGTATGTTTTAAATTTTAAAGAAATGTTTTGCAAGGTAGATAGCAATTTTTTGGTTTGAATCTAACGTCCAATCATTAACAATAATGGTCTTTTTTGAAAGTGCTAGTATGGATTTGCAAGTAACTATGGGGATAAATACACGAAGATAATTATTTTGGTAACGATCTACATATAGTAGTACATCGAAGTTTTGCATATTTGTGATAACAGTTGTAATGGATCTTGGTTTGTCCCGTTGTTGCGTATAGGAAATTCGCTTTAAGCTCATATGGTCAGGTGCAGGAGTCACGCAGCTGGTTATTAGCAGTACAACACGTGAAGGCAACACCACTTGTTTGTCCAAGGACCGTATGTATAAACATCTGTTCTAACATGATGTGCGCTGTCACACAAACAACACCTGTTGGAACGAGGTAAGAGATTTATATTATTCTTACATCACGTCTGCACTTGGCGAACTTTGATACAAGACTACACCAGAAAATAACCTTGTGATGATCTATAAATATTATTTTGTTTAACAAACGTGAAAGAACTTTAATAAATTTTTATTGCCAATATAAATGCAGTGTAATAACAGTTATTATTATTAATGAAATTAAGCAACTCCATTGAGTTCTGATTAACGTTTCATCTATGTATAATTTTAGTTACAGCTTTTGAACATTGAATTATTAGACATTTTAGATATTTTCATATATTTGTAAACCGAATAGCAGATCTGATATTTTTGGTATTGATTTGAGTTAATTTTTATAGTAAAAGAAACGCTTAAAGTTCTTGATATTTCTTTCAAATTCATAGTCCTACCTCAGAGTAGAAGAAATTATATTAACCTTTTTAAACGTAAATTTTGTACATACAATTTTTTATGAAGAAACAACTTTTAATTAAAGAATCAACATTTAATTCTCTTAATTAAATGTTTTATTTTGAACAAGTGAGTTCAGAAATAGTGTAACCAGGTCAATGAACAAAAGGCATAAATACCTTCGAGGTAATGATAGTGGTAACTCCGATTTAACAAAGAAGCTTTAATTGCTCTTTCAGAATATGAAACTTAATATTTGTGTTCATAAAATTGTGTGCATAATTAATCTTTTCAGTTTTTTTATGAGGTAGCAAGAGTATACCTCTTGTGTCCTCACTTTACTAATTTAATTAAATTTTCTTTACAGCTCCTGCGTAAGCATTTAATACGATATTCCTCTCAAAGGGCTTCCAAGTCCCCCCTTAGGGAAACCCTGTGTTTAAAATTTAATGACTTGGTGGCGCCCTCACTAAACCCCTGGTTTGGTAAGAATCAAGCCCTAGTAAGCAAATAATGTTTTGTAAAAAGAACCATGACCAATCCTCATAAGCTCTACCCGAGGAATAGACCCCTAGCATAGTCTTGCACTCCATCATTTTAAGGAAATTCTTCCTTAAAGTTCACTGGTTCCATTTGAGAATATTAAAGAACCCACGGGTTACTTTAATTATTCAATTAACCCCAACAGTAAGTGTTAATCTTGTAACCAGTACGACGATATATTTAATCTTCTAAGAACACTATTTAATTTTTATGAAATATAGGTGTTGAGAAGATTATTGTGTATATAAGTACAAATTTTTCCTAACTATAACTAAGATAGTCGAATTTTTTTGAAGTTAATTTTGTTAAGAGAAATTATTATAGATAATTGTAAACTGTGTAACGTCAATGATTATTAGTTGGAATGAATGAGGTTTGATTCTTAGTAATTATAAACTTTTTTGAATTAATTAACAGAATGGACAAACTGTGCTAGTCTTGGTTTACTTTGATTACAGGTGTAGCAGTGCATCTTTATCAAGCAATATCAAGTCAGAAGGTAAGCATTTGTATGGGTTATGTTCATGTGATATTTTTTGTACAGCGGTATTTGAGCATAGGTTTCCGCATTCCCCTTATACAAACAGACTAAAATTAGGTCTTCATTGTATTCAAAAATTCGGTGGCGCCATATTCACTAAATTTTTGGTCATAATCCAACCCCGACCCAAACTCATGTTCTACCCAGAGCAAATCACTCTACTAGTCGCTTAGCCTTTGGAGGTTTCCTTATCTATAAGCCGTTTTCCATCTAAACTAACCTTGGGCTCTTTACATCATCAGGAAATCCTCGTTAATTATCCTTGTGCCTTTCAGTTGGCAATATAGGAGTAAAAACCAATTAGTAAGGCAAAACGTTACAGTTCTTACAATCACGTATTTCAGTGCAGCTCGTATTCCTGAAAAATGAAGTATACACTAGAAATTCACTTGTATGCAGCCTCTGCTATTCTAGATAGAACATCTAAATTCTGAGTAATCATATCTCTCAGTAGAAATTTGCCGATTGATCCATTAGATCACCAGACTTGACCATAAGCCTTACTCTATGTTAATACTCCCTGTATGTAAACAGGGCTTTAATTTGACCTTGAAATCCATCAATCGGATTTCGTCAATTTGTAGATGATGGAAAATTGAATGGATACAAAACGTGATTTTACCAAGATTTGAATTATTTTTGTAATTTGGATCATAAATGATTTTGTACTTTGTAGGTACACTTACTGGTAAATTTAGTAACATACTATTGAGTAACGAAGGCAAAAACATAATTTTTGACATATACGATAGAACTTTACTGAGTGGCCGCACAATATGGGTCAATTTTTTCAGGTTTTCTTCAATTTTTGGAAATCGAAAGTTAAAGGGGGTGAAAAATAAATTTTTCTGTGTACACGAAAAAAGTCATGTGGTCGCACTTATACCAAGTGGTCACACAATATTGTGTTGTATTGTATTAAATAATTTTGTTATTACAAAGACACATAAGACATAGTTTAAGCTCCTAAACAAAACTTGTGAGGTCGAATAAATAAATAGTTCAACAGAAAAACTATGAACAGTGTAAACTAAGATGTAAATACAACGGATTTATAAAAAATTATAAAAAAATAAAAAATATTCATCTAGATTAAAAAAAATCGCCACATTCAACCTAAAATTGGGTCTTGAAAAGCATTAGTAAATGTAAGATTATATTTTTCCATTTTATCAAGTAAATATTTTATAACTCATTTTTCGTATAATCTAATACTGTTTATACTTTTATAGCAAGTGGGTAAAGTATTGAAAAGCCTTGGGCTTAAATAAGAAACATAATGTTGAGTTAATGTCATAAGCGGTCGAGTAGTTCTGATTGGATTTCTACCTATTAATCTAGTGTAATAATTATGCTGTATACATTTTCAAGGTGGAGATTTTTGTACACAAACAGTAAAATAGATTTAAAGTAAAGTATTCTAAGCGGTAGTAAATTATCCTCCAAAAGTAGGAAGTTGGCGGCATATGGAAAACTTTTTATTTTTAGTTTTAGGAAAAAAAGTTACTCTATATAAAAAGTTCTGCTTGGTATGAAACCTAAAATAAAATATTCAAATAGCTAAATTTATCAATCATATACGAGGTTTATCAATAAATATGAATTTGGTACTAGAGTAAAGTACCTTTATTTTTGAGAATTTTGAATATTGTTATTACAAAAAGTTATTTAGGATTAAAAACTACGGCAAAATATGCAATTATATCTATCGTAAAAAACTTTTTTCTTAGTTTTTTAAAATTTTCTCTAATACATTTAATCTAGGATGCACTGACTTCAGTTTGTACATGTATTTGTAGGAAATGCCAGCAACATCGAGTTTGCAAGAACAAATTGAAATTGTGTTAATTGTGGGTGAAAATTATAAAATATTTCGTGAAGCTGCCGGCATTTTCATTAACCGAAATCCAGAAAAAGGGTTCACAATGAAGCAGTAAGAAAACTATCAATGGAATTTAAGAGTTTTGGAGATGTAAAAAATAGATATACTAACAAACGTCAAAAACTACTTGCTAAAGATGAGATGCAGTTTAAAATAATGCCCTCAACAATTGAACATCCGAAACATTCTTTGCGAAAAAGGGCATCTTTGATGCCAAATACTGTAAGCAAAGACACGGTTTTAAAAATTTTGAAAAAGAACAAATTGCATCCATACAATCTGCAATTTATTCATACGTTAAGGCCAGGAGATCATGATAGACGCTTTGAATTCTGTTGTAATATCCAAGGAAAGTTGGAAGATAATCCATTTATGGCAAGACATATTCTTCTTTCGGATGAAGCAACATTTTCAACAAATGGAACAGTTTCTTCACAAAACTGCCGTTGGTGGAGTGAGACTAATCCACATTTTACAATAAAAACTCGCGACCAGTATGCTTTCAACACTAATGTGTGGTGTGGAATTTTTAAAAATGAAATAATTGGACCTTTCTTTTTTCGAGAATCTTTGAATGCAAACCGTTATTTAGTCTTTCTACAAAAAGAACTAGATGATTTTCTTGATGATCTACCCCTATTTAAACGTCAACAGATATGGTTCCAGCAGGATGGTGCCCCATGCCATAGCAGGTTAGATGTAAGGCAATACCTTGAAAATTGTTTTAATGGAAGAGTTGTACATCGGTTTTCGGAAATTCGTTGGCCACCTCGCTCTCCAGATTTGACCCCACTCGACTTTTTCTTGTGGGGCTACTTGAAAGAGAAGGTGTACTTCCAAGGGCCATTTGCAGATGTTGTCCATTTAAAACGAACCATTAAAGAAACCGTTCAGAGTATAACACCGACTACTATTAGAAGAGTAGTGACAGAGTTTTGAGATAGAACATTACCTGTATTTACAGAGGAGGCGGATATGTTGAAGTGGTAGTTAATTGAGGGACGAAATAATAAGATCCGTATGTGTAACAAAAACTATTACATTATTAATAAACTATTGTTATTATTAAAAGAAGTCTTTCGAAATGTTGAGAAATTATATTTTATGGACAGTTCTTGTCAGTGCACCTTAGATTAAATGAAATAACGCATAAGCTTAAATAAATTTTTATTTTAGAAAAGTTTGAAAAAAATTTTTATGATCGATGGATATTTTGCATATTTGAACGTGGTTTTTGATTCTAAACAACATTTCATAATAACAATTTCCGAAATTGTCAAAAATAAAAGTACTTCACTCTTGCACCAAATTCATATCTATTGATAAACCTCGTATATGACTAATAAATTTTGAAATTTCAAGGTTTTATTTTAGGTTTCATACCAAGCAGAACTTTTTATAGAGTACTTTTTTTCCTAAAACTAAAAATAAAAAAGTTTTTCATATGCCGCCAACTAGACACACTGTATATTTATTTATTTATTTAATTCTCAACAGCTACAGTGTGCCCTTACAGAGAAGTATATTATAATAATTATCATTTGAGCATACATTATCTAAGTGATGTCTTATGGTTGTTATGTTGCTATTATACATATCTATATCCCTGCAATAAAAGTTAAATAGTTTAGCAATTCTAATTAACACAGCATGCGTGGTGTAGTTTGTCCTTGGACATTTATAGTAAAAAGTTTTCGTATTTCTTGTTGAATGTTGTGTAGGTACATGGAATATAATGGCAGATAATAAATCTGGACAATCAATACGATTCCTACATACATTGTAGACAAAAATTATGTCGCCAATAAGGCGCCTTTTAGTAAGGTTGTTCACATTATAGTGCTCCAATAGCAAAGAGTAAGGTAAACCACGTGGGTAATATCCTTCTTCTTTAAACCACACAAGTTTAAGGAAACGTTTCTGTATATTTTCAAAAATATCAATACTGATTTTGTAACATAGGGACCAAACAGGTGAGCCATATTCAAGTTTGGATCTTATGTAAGTATTGTAAAGCTTAATCAGTACCACAGGATCCCTAAATTCGTTACAGTTTCTTAGAATGTAACCACTCATTTTATATGCATCCTTAGCAACATGATGATAGTGTGCTTTGTAGCTGAGTCTAGAATCCAGCAGGACACCAAGATCCCTTACCATTGTGGAAGATTGGAGCGGTTTATCTGCTATCTTATAGATAAAGGTAGTATTAACTACTTTACGTGAAAATTTAACAAAACAACATTTGTCATGATTAATAGAGAGTTTATTATTCTGACACCAGGTGTCAAAATAATCTAGATCTTTCTGTAAGAGAACACAGTCATTAATACTTTTGATTTGCCTAAATATTTTTATATCGTCTGCATAGAGTAGGGATTCCAAAGAAATGTATTCTACTATATCATTAATAAATGCTAGGAAAAGCAACGGCCCCAGGTTACTGCCTTGCGGCACCCCTGATGCTGGATTGAAAGATATTGATTTAACATTATTATGCACTACATACAGCGTACGCAATCTCAGGTATGAATCCATTAGATTTAAAAGATCTTGAGAAAAACTAAATGTGTTTTTGAGTTTATCAAGAAGTATGTCATGGGATACCTTGTCAAAGGCTTTAGTAAAGTCTATATAAACTGTGTCCACTTCACAGTAAAGTTCAAAACTCTTTTGTAAATAGCTTATGAATAGTATCAGATTAGTTGTTGTTGATCTGTTTTTAACAAAACCATGTTGCTTATCAGATAGTAATGGTTTAATGGATCTATAAATGTGACTATATAGAATTGATTCATATACTTTAGAGAAGCAGGATAAAATCACAATGAGTCGGTAGTTCTCTACATTAAGTTTGTCTCCTTTCTTAAAAATTGGACAAACCTTACCAATTTTCCATTTACTTGGATTGATAGATTTATTGATTATAATTTTTAGTGGCTTGATAAAAGATTCTCTACAGCCTTTAAGGATGTAAGATGGAAATTTGTCATCACCGATAGAACTCTTCGCATTGAGTTTATCAATTGCTTCTTTAATATTCTTATCACTCACACATTTTAAGTCCACATAATATTGCGTTGCATTGACAGGGTGTAAACTTGAGCAGTGGGAATCTTGATTATCCTGATTATATACACTCGAGAAGTATTGAGCAAATGAATTAACAATATCCTGGTTATTAGAGTACCTATTTCCTTGGTATTTAACATGTGGAGGAATTCTAGAGAGATTCCTTTTGTTGTTTACAAAGGTAAATAGTTTAGTGGGGTCCTGCTTTATATCAGCCTGGATCTCAGCTATATATTTTCTATAATAAAATTTAGTTTTATTACGTAATGTTGCTCTTAATATTTTATATTGAGTTTCACTATTATAGTCTTTATTAAGTTTATATTTACGTCTGTATCTATCTTTTAGTTTTAGATCACAAATGATGTCTGATGTATACCACGGAGGGTATTTTTATATGTTGTTCTAGTTTTTGGTACATGTAATGAGAAGATATCGAATATAATATTATAAAACTTTTCAACACAGGCATCAATGTCTTCATAGGTTTCAAGAACATTCCAATCAGTTCTAGCAAAGGATCGATAGATCAGATTAAAGTTGGCTTTCCTAAAACAATATTCATAACCTTCTTTAGGCTTCTCAATTTTCGTATGATCAAAATATACTGTAATCTCCAGTGATGGATAATGACTATCTTCCCGTACTAGTGAAATATCACTTTTGGCAGAGATACATTTGGTATGGGATATTATAAGGTCTAGTATACGTTTATTATTATTCTGCACGGTATTGACCTGTTTGGCTGTTGTGTATCTATATATGCTAGGTATTCATAGTCTAGGATAAGTAAGACCTGCTGTTGAGCCACGATGGCGAATAATAGACAGTCTTATTGTGAGCACATTCAACGTATATACTAAGTCTAATATAGCACTGAGTTCGGTGTATGAAATAAATCAATTCACCATTCTGACGTTCTGTGTATCATTCCTTTCTCTTCGGACACCACAGACTGGCGACGAGGATTAAAAATAAAAAAAAAACATAACCTAAAAAAAGAAAACGTGCTCAAGTTTCAAGCTCAATAAAAAGTAAGATTTCATCATGCCGGTGGATCATTCGAGCAGCTCTCAAGTAGGAAATGTCTCATTTTAAGCTCCATTCACAATAGAACAATTCGACCCATCGAAATTTCATTGGAATAGATGGATTCAACGCTTAGAAGGAGCGTTCAAAATTTTCAATGTTACAGCAGAACTGAAAGCTCAGTATTTATTGCATTACATGGGACCCAAGGCGTATGATGTTTTGTGTGATAAAACAGCACCTGTGGACCGCAATACAATTCGTTACGAAGAAATTATTTCTAAAATGAAAGAATACTATAGTCCGGAACCACCTGAAATTATGGAAAATTTTCATTTCTGGCAACGGAAGCAAAACGAAGACGAGTCACTGCAAGAATTTCTAGCAGCTCTGCAGAAAATTGCGACAGGATGTAAATTCGGTACTTATTTGGATACAGCATTGAGGAACCAATTCGTATTCGGGCTTCGTAATCAGCACATTCAGAGTTGGAAACTTCAGACTTAGACTTGAAGAATGCAGTTACAAAAGCATGCAGTTTAGAAGCTTCGGCGAGGAACGCTGCACAAATTCACACAGGAGGTTTAGCATCAGTTGTGTCTAAGATAAGTAATGCATCTAAAAAGCAACCTATTCAAAAAGGAAATAATAAAAATAATTCTATTTTAGTATGTTTTAGATGTGGTATTTCAAATCATTTTGCAAATACCTGTAACAAGAAAGATGTTATTTGTTCTAAATGTAATAAGAAAGGGCATTTAAGTAGAGTATGTGGAAAATTTAAACCAAAGACTCAGGTTAAAAACATTTCAAGTAATGATTCTAATTCAAATTTTCATGACAATACTAATTATTGTTTAGAAAACTTATTTCATTTACAAGATATTAATTGTAATTCAGTTTCAGATTGTAATGAACATGCAAATTCAACCTTTCGAAAGAAGTTTAAGATCAATCTTGAGGCGGAAGCACATCAGATTAATTTTGAAATCGACACTGGTTCAGGTGTAAGTTTAATTAGTTCGGAGATTTATAACAAGTTGTTCAAAAGCATTAAGCTAGAGAAAACAGAGTTAGCACTTATATCTTATTGTGGCACTGAAATCAATGTTCTTGGTTATATTAAAGTAAGAGTAGCGTATAAAAATTTTAATGATACACTGAATTTATATGTAGTGTCACCAGGTAAAACACCATTGTTAGGTAGAGAATGGTTACGTTTCATTAAATTAGATTGGAGGGAAGTTTATCAATTATCGTTACAATCACAAAGTAATCATTTGATTAAAAATTTAATTGCTAAATATCCTACTGTTATGGAAGCAGGTATAGGAGAAATTAAAGACATGGTTGCAAGGCTGGTCATGAAACCAGACACGCCACCAGTATTTTTAAAGGCGCGTAGTGTGCCATTCGCATTAATTCCTAAAGTTGATGCAGAAATAGATAATTTGGTACAAGCGGGGATGCTTAAAAAGATTAATTCATCTGATTGAGCTACGCCAGTTGTACCTGTTCCTAAACCCAATGGTCAAGTGCGACTATGTGGGGATTTCAAAGTCACCATTAACAAATTTTTTCAAGTGGATGATCACCACTTACCAACAGTGGATGAACTTTTCTCATCCATGGCAGGAGGGGAAAAATTTTTTAAGATTGACTTGAATCAAGCTTACTTAAATATGTGTGTACATCCTGATGATCGCAAGTATTTAGTTCTGAATACTCATCGAGGATTGTACGAATGTTCAAGACTGATGTATGGTATTGCATCAGCGCCAGCAATTTGGCAAAGAAATATAGAACATATCCTTAAAGATATTCCGGGGGTGAGTGTATTTCTGGCTGATATAAGAATTACAGGACCTAATGATTCAGTTCATTTAGCTAGATTGGAGGAAGTTTTCAAACGCTTAGCTAAACATAATTTAAAAATTAATTCACATAAGTGTAGCTTTTTACAAAATTCTATAGAGTATTGTGGATATCGTATCGATAAAGATGGTATACACAAACTCAAAAGTAAAATCGATGCCATTGATAATATGAAACGACCCACTAATACAACAGAGGTTAGAGCATTTTTGGGTTTAGCAAATTACTATGGTAGATTTTTTCCAAATTTAAGCTCGGTAGCTTTTCCATTAAATCAATTATTGCGTAAAGACACGAAATTCCATTGGACAGAAAAATGTGAAACTGCTTTTAAGCAAATAAAAGCAGAAATGCAAACAGACAAAGTTTTATGTCATTATAATCCTGATTTACCAATAATTGTAGCCACAGATAGCAGTCCCTATGCTGTGGGTGCTGTTATCTCACATATTTTTCCGGATGGTCAGGAACGTCCAATCCAAACAGCTTCGCAAACGCTTACAAGCACGCAACAAAAATATTCACAACTTGATAAAGAAAGTTTTGCAATTATTTTTGCTGTGAAGCGTTTTCATCAATTTCTTTATGGCAGACGTTTCACGTTATACACTGATTCTAAGCCATTAGTTCATATTTTCTCTTCAAATAAAAAATTACCTATATTAACGGCATCACGTATGCAACACTATGCTTTGTATTTACAAGCGTTCGATTATGATATCAAATATAAAAACACAAAGTTGCATGGCAATGCAGATGCTTTTTCACGTCTTCCAGTTCGTTCTGAAGATGTAGTGAAATTCGAAATGGAAGATATTTTTGAAATTCAGCAAATAGAAACACTACCGATTACCGTTAAGCTTTTAGCTAAAGCAACAGTAAAAGATCAAGAATTACAATCATTATACGAAGGTTTAAAAAGCGGTCAAATAGTTCCTTCTGAATTAAGATTCCGCATTCCACAAGAAGAATTTTCTCTTCAGGCAAATTGTATAATGAGAGGAATTCGCGTAGTTATTCCTGAGGTATACAGACCTAAAATTCTAAAGGAGTTGCATATAGCTCATTTTGGTGTAGTCAAGATGAAAGCATTAGCACGCAGCTATTGCTGGTGGCCTTCAATCAATTCAGATATAGAATATTTAGCTAAAACTTGTGAAGCATGTAATAAAATTGCTAATAACCCACCTAAATATTCTTACCATCCTTGGCTGACACCATCTGCACCATTTGAAAGAATACACATTGACTTTGCTGGTCCTTTCAAGGGGTTGTATTATTTCATTGTGGTTGATGCGTATTCCAAGTGGCCAGAAATTTTATTTTAAAAAATAACTTCAAGTAAAGCTATAAAATTTTACGTTCATTGTTTGCTAGGTACGGTATTCCTAAAGTACTGGTTTCAGACAATGGAAGCCAATTTAAATCGGCAGAATTCGAATACTTCATGAAAATGAATAATATTAATCACAAATGTATTGCTCCTTTCATCCTGCTACAAATGGACAGGCTGAAAGATACGTTCAAATTTTAAAGAACTCTTTAAAAGCCATGGGAGAAGAGCAATATACGGATAAGGAAATTCAATTACAACGATTACTTTTTCAGTATCGACGAATCCCACATTGTAGTTCAGGGAATTCACCTTCATTTTTAATGCTTAATCGAGAGATAAGGTCCAGGTTAGATCTTATGAAACCCAGTTACCTACCGTCAAAAGTAGATTTAAAAAAAAATGCAGAGCCGCGAATCTTAAAAGTTGGAGCACGTGTAGCTGTTGGTAATTATAATGATCCAAAAGTAAAATGGATGTTTGGTATAATTTCAGAAAAGTTGGGTAATTTACATTATACAATCCAACTTGATAATGGTCGATTATGGAAAAGACATATAGATCAGGTAAGGGCAATTGGTGAAAATACATTAGATTCAGATGTGAAAGAAAATTTGAGATTACTGATGAACCAATATTAGTGGAACCACCCATATTAATAACTTCTGTTGAAAAACCTTTACAAACAGATGTAACGATTGATAATAATGATCAGAGTGATGTTTCCACTGCCACAAATGATGATAAAATTCAGGAACATATTGCTCCAGAACCAGTAGTTCGACGTTCAACTCGTAAAATAAAACCACCCGAACGATTGAATCTGTAATGTTTCTTTGTTTTTTTTCTACCAGAAAATAATAATTAATGTATTTAAAATGTAATACTGATTTTTTGACAAGGGAGAGTGTTATGTATCTATATATGCTAGGTATTCATAGTCTAGGATAAGTAAGACCTGCTGTTGAGCCACGATGGCGAATAATAGACAGTCTTATTGTGAGCACATTCAACGTATATACTAAGTCTAATATAGCACTAAGTTCGGTGTATGAAATAAATCAATTCACCATTCTGACGTTCTGTGTATCATTCCTTTCCCTTCGGACACCACATTGGCATTCAGCAGTTTAATAAAATTTTGAAGCCCTAATACTAGTTGATCACATAAAAAGTTGTTGCACTGCTTAATTAGATAAATCCAATATGGTATATTAAAATCTCCCAAAAGGAGAAATTTGTTGCAGCTGACTAAACATGGTAGTAGATAATCATACAATTGCTCATACTTATCTGGAGAAGTATTTGGTGGTATGTATATGACGGCGGCTCCGTGGTATGTGTGTGACTACTACGCCCAAGGTCCCGGGTTCGAATCCCGACACGGTCCACTTGAAAAATGTTAGGCGAGCATTTTTCACAAAAATACACCCTCGTTCGGATGAGAGGTAAAATGGAGGTCCCGTGTGTGAGTGTTGTCACGCACGTTAAAGATCCCTACCTTGCTTGGGACAGCAAGGGTTTGGCAAAATTCCAAATTTTCCAGGTAAAAAAAACTCGCTTCCTGGCCAATGTAGTACCTTTGGGTGGAGCATTGGAAAATCACATGTAAGGTATGTATATGACCACGATGTGCCATTTCTGATGGCCAACTTGAACTTTTACGATGACACCGTCACAGATCACTTTTGGTATATTGATTCAACACTTTCTGAGTAGTATTTCGCTGATACAGCTAGGAGTACACCTCTACCTTTAGTTTTACCTGTAGAAACTTTATCTCGATCACATCTATAAACAATGTATTCATTAGCAAATAGTTCATTATTTGAAATATCAGAGGTGAGTCAAGTTTCATCACACGCAATACAGTCAAAGTCTAGTTGTTCGGTGAGAACAGCATTATAAAACTGAGATATTTTAGTGCTTAAACCTCTAACATTTTTAAAAGACTTTGATAACTATTACCATTACTATTAGATTTAGTCAATTCTTCACTATGTATGTTGCTAAATAGGTTTATTTGTGCTACGTTGTTGATCATCCTACCTTGCACGGGTGAAAAAACCGAGTCACATATGTACCAGGAGCCCATATCTCAGGTCGCATAACCTTGTCAACATTATGCGAATTGATTGTAATCTTAAAAGATGCGTAATGTTGAGGATATTTCGAATTGAGTGGATCACACTGTGCCTCAAGTGTGATAGTTTTAACATAACTTTCTAAAGTTTTTATGTTTGTTGACGGATCCAGTCTACTAACAAATAAATATGCCTTCCTTGGAGCAGCCTTTATGTTAACCTCACCAGACACACTACTACCTATAATTGCGGTACTATTTCTTGGTTTTGGTTTGGTTCTAACAATTTGTGACCAAGTGTTAACTTCCTGGGTCCCACTATTATGCACACAACTGTTATTGATTAAATCCTCATCTACTTTCTTATTATCCCGGTTCTCATCCCGTAGGTTGTTTCTAGGATCAGAATCCAGTGCATTTGTATATATTGAGCTGTTTGAGCTAATGTGATTTATTAAACCATTATTCTTTTTTCCATTAGCAGGTACACTGTTGATTTTTGCATCTTTATTACTATTTCCTACAACAAAATTATGTAATGATTTCCTAGTGGTATTGTTATTTATTTGCTTTTCTGGACTTTCTAAAGTTTTTGGGTCTACACTAGTTTCAGGAAGTGCAGGTACATTAATATTGTTCATCTTAGTTAGTAATCGCACTAAGTCTATGTTACTACTCCTTAAGATGTCAATTTCAGATTTCAATGCTTTAATTTCATCATATAGACAAGTAAGTTCAGCCTTAAATGATGTTTGTAGAATTCCATTAAATTCCTGACTTTTTAAGAATTCAATTATTATCTCATTACAGATATTTGGTGATTTATCATGATTATCATTAATAACTCCAGTTACCATATGTGTTTTGTTGTTTTCTACATCAATATGGTTTCCATTATCACATACTTTACAAATAAATACATTTATATCACTTGATGCTTGTTTGAATGATCCATTTCTATTGGCACATGATGGGTGCAGTTTAATGTTACATTTGAGGCAATCTACTGCCTTACTAACAACTTTTTTATTACAATATGAACAACAAATTTGCTGAGCAACTTCACTAAGTTGTTGATTGTCGGCCATTTTTATATGTTTTTAAAGCATGACTCTGATAATAAACTTTTGCACTATTAGTAAAGGCAACAAAGTAGTTGAAAAAGTACCACCGAAAAATCACAATACAGTATTTAATAATATCCACAGATGCATAGTAAATCATCTTAAGGTTGGATGAAAATAAAATGTTTCTTAATTGGTAGAACTTATAAATTCAGTATATGGGTCGATTGTTTCAGGTTTTGTTCAATTTTTTGAAATCAAAGCTTGAAGGGGGTGGAAAATAAAAATATTCTGTGCACACGATAGAATTCGCGCGGCTGCACCTATACCGAGTGGCCACACAATATGAGTCGATTGTTTCAGGTTTTCTTCAATTTTTTTTTAAAAATAAAAATGTTCTGTGCACACAATAGAATTCACATGGCTGCACCTATACGAGTGGCTGCACAATATGGGTAGATTTTTGAGGTATTTTTGAAATGGGCGTGAATGGGAAAGCAACGAAAAATTAAAATTTTGAGAGCAAATGAAAAAATCATGTGGCCGCACCCATACAGTTTGGCCGCATTTGATTGAAAAACTGCTACATAGTTTTTTAGTATGTTATTAGTTGGTAAGCAAATTAGCATGCCCCTATAAAAATTCACACGTGTTTCTTAAAACTATCTTAAGGTTTAGAAGTTAAACCATATCAAGAAAAACCTTTCGTTCATGAAAAGCAATAAATTGCATATTTATGTTGTGTATGTATACCAGCAACTAAAAAATTCACACAAATCATTTGCTTGTGTTTTAACATACCAGATGAATTAATTTTTTTGGCTTATTGATTTTTATTTGAATCAGTATTTGCAATTTCTCGAAATTTACATTTTGTAACTTAAGTGTCTTTTAATAATTAAAAATTCATTTACAAAACTACCACTGGTACCTTTATTAAAACTTTGCTTACCAAATTCCAGCTACCATTACTTTTCTAATAATTTTATATAGGAACAAGATCAATATGCACCAAAACATCATTACATATATTATTCTAACATCATATATGTCCTTTATAAGTGGAATGCATCCCATTGACCAGTCAAAACACAGCCATTCTGGCCAAATTAATAATATAACATTAATGAGATATATATAATTATAAGTAAAAATCTAGAACATGTTTAATTAAAAACAAATTGTTTATGCTAAAATATACCTTTGTAAAAACACTATCAGAAAATGCGGCAGGATTGTCTGCACTTGTAAAACTAGGTCCCTCGAAATTCATAATCCACAATCTAAAGATGAGTGTAGAGAGACCTACAAAAATTACCGAGACAAAACGATATATAAAGTAATGTTCTGTAATACTGTTGCGTTTATATTTCTGACCATAAGTATACATAATGTCATATACACAGTATAATGCCTAAAATTATACTTTGTTATTACACATAAATATACGATTAACTTACCAATCCCATAATAGCAGTTTCTTTACAAAATGTGGCTATTACACTAAAAAGTAGAGCAAAATAAAGGAATATGTTGTTTGATTGATACTGGAGAGCTTGGTCATACAATAAAAATGATATTAATACCAGCAAAGCAGCCAGTATATCAGCTCGCCCAACAATGCTGGAAACAACTTCTGTATGAATAGGATGTGCTGTAAATAATAAAGATGATAAGAAAGCAGCATCCACACTTTTTGACCGTTTGCCTTTTAAAAATAACGCAAATACAGGTAGAGTAAATATACATAAAATTATGTATAATATCACATTGAAAACATGAAAATGTAAAGGAACTAATTCTGAATTTGAGAGCAATGTGTTCAATCTAAAAAAGTATTGCTTATATATAGAATATTTAATAAAAGGAAAATACAAACCGATACGTTAATATTGTCAATGGTCTATATGATTTATGACTATAATTTGAAACAATTTCTGTACCCCAAAAATCGTTTTTAAAAACATTAGGTAACGGAGTAGTTATCAAAACATCTTTATTCTTAACAATAGCTTCTGCATCATCAAATGTAAATGTTCCAAATATGGAATTGAAATAGCATCCAAATGCAAAAAAAGCGAGTACATTGTACTGCCAATATTCTGAAAAACGCTTACATATCATACTTCTCAAAAATTCCTTAAATTACCAAATTTGCTCGATTCCAGATTAGTCCTCATCTTTATAATAACCTTTTAGTTAATTCAACAACCCATATAAATCAGACCAACATAATTTGCTGCGACATAATCAAATTCGTATGATAAACCATCTAATGAAGTCATTGTTAGTTAGTTTTAGTTTATATTCATTTACACTCGATCGTATTTAATTATATTTAAATTTTATAGGTTATAGTTGTTGATAGACAAACTGTCATTTAACAATATTAAAAATTTAAGTGTTGGTTAGGAAAATAGACAATAATAGATTTCAGAAGTTAATATACACCATTTAACTGATACATATTTACCGCTGCATTAGGCTGATAAAAAAAAGGAAGAAGGTTTAAATGCCGCAATAGGGATTGGTTAATATGAAATGCTAATTTACATATCGTATATTACATTTATTTGTCCAGATCAAATATTTTATTGAAATAACAGGCAATTGTACACTATTACAAGTTAAATTGTAATTTGATTTATCATCCAAGGTTGGTATTTTGTGTATTGTTTGTTGAATTTTAAATTCTTTGGGTTATCTTATTCGTGAAACCATATTTTTCAGAACTCTTTTGTTATTTTGAAGCTTAAGAAGTAAGAGCTCAAACATGTGCACCCTGAATTATATAATTTTGTATTACATACTGTTTTCTAAATATGAGGAGTGTGCTTAAAAGTACAATGTACAATATAAAATATTTTTAAAAGCAGCTTGAAAGCTCGCCCATGCACTTGAGATACATTTTTAGAGGTAAATTTCAATATTCGCTTTTGTAATTTTATTCTAAAAATCATTTCTTATAAACTTCAATATTTGCCTGTCTAGGTTCTGCTTTTTAAGTAATGTTAAGTTTTTCTCAAATGAATTAGTTGTAAATAAAAAGAATTTCGTAGCAATTTCTAAAATATATATAAACATATTTTTTCTAATATAGTATAGCATACACTAGTACTTTTAACGCGGATGTGCATTGTAACGCCAATGCGTTAATTAAGCAACTATTCGTAAATAAAGAAGCATTTGTCAATATAAGTTAGATAAATGAGCTTTAGCGCAAAATCCCCTTAAAATTTTATAGACTGAGGGGATTTAATAACATGGTTATTTCGTTATAATATTAAAATAAAACCTAAATAGTAAAGTACCTAGTACATTCTTCTACAACCAGCAACAAAAATCGTGACTATACCTTACACCCAATAAATCAGAAACATACACAAATTTACGGAAAATTAACCAGCTAAGAAAGTGTATTCCTGAACATTCACAAGAATGGGAAGGAACCGAAATGTTTGTAAATAAAACAGCATATAATTTAAGGCGTAATGTCAGAAAATGACGCAACAAAATACCCTTGACCTCGACTTAAGACAGTGTTAATTTGTACAAACGTGTCAACGAGATTTATCAGATAATCTCCTAGAGCACTATAATTTCTAAATCCCGACAGATAATAATAGAGAGGATCATTCATTCATTCATTCGTTCAAGCTTTATATCTTCAATTTTCAATCATCTCCGTGCTGGTAAAAAGGTTGATCAATTCGTGACGGTAGTTTAATAAAACAAGTTCCTAACCGCAAACGTAAACCGCCGATTTAAAATAACTGGCGTTTCATGTAAAACTTCTTCCTGTCATGGATGTCATTTCTCAACACTAGTTGAATTAGTGGATTACTAACAACCCAATCGTTATCCTGCACAAGAAGTTTGCTCGAGCTTTGCACAAACTATACAAGCTGTAAAACATTGAATTGCTGTTTTCCACTTGCTACATAATTCATGCTGCTGTATATTTAATAAATAGTTGTAATAAATCTTTTATTAAGAGGACTTTTACGTTGGTGCACGCTTAGTTAAAAACGCATGTAAGTAGGAAATTATAATGTAAAAAAAGACCCTAAATAGTATTTGCATAAATTTATATGCGCCTGTTAATTTAATTGAGTGCCTGTAATTAAATTAATTTAGCATGCTCTTTTTCTTTTAGATACACGCATATTTGGCAATTAGGAAAAAACTTTGTTTATTTGTTTTGTTCTGTTTGTTAAATACTGGGATATTTATGTTTGAGTAATATAGGTTAGGCGTACAATTTTGAGACTTATTATTTGTGTTGATATTATGGTAGGTAAAAAATATGTACACAAAGCTCCATCAACTTGTATTGCAGAAAAAACCATTTAAATAGTTTTTTAAGACACCCATCATCTAGCAAGACTGAAATCAGGTGTGTTGGCGATCAACGGCTTCTTATTAGACAGGAAATTTAAAAACCTTTTCAGGTAGGAGTAATTAAAAGTGTTGAAGTTTGTATACTTTTAAAAGATTAGCATTTGCTTCTATAGAACCAACCCTTCACAATTGAGAGCAAGCTGGCTCATTATTTACGGCTATATCTCTTTTGTATGTAAATTTAATTTTGGTAACAAGCGTCAATTACGCACATAATAGTGTTTACACGAAAAGAATAAAATTTAATATTTTGGTGTATATAATATGAAAGCAATACACAGAATGTATATAATGTGGACATAGCATAAAGTAGGGTTATAAATAATTGATTAATCTGTATTATCGCGTATCAATATTAACGCCTAATTGTTAAATTAAAGATTAATTAGTAATTATTGCAATTTTTAACATCATACCTAATGTTCGTACTCTTTCAAGCACACTGGCAGTAGTACTCATTTTGAGAGGACTACTGTTTAAGCTCTTAATCATATTAATTACAGTTTGCTTACTACAATGGATAAGTGACCCATGCCTAAACAAACGCTTTTTCTGGGATGCGAAAGTGAACCACTTCCACATGGTTTTTTTATCCATGTTAACGAATAAATTAAAAAGATAAACAGTAGGTAAAGAATAATGAGTTCTAACAAGAACAAAAAGAAAACAATTCATAGTAGCAAGTACACAGGAATTAATCCGCTGTTACAACTAGTAAATCCATCAAAACATATGCTAAATAACATGCGTGATAGAATTTGTGAACGTTGTAAACTTTCCTAGCCAGAAACCAACAAAGACGTGCATTGCTAAGCGGAAATTTGAAATCATTCCTATTTAAAAAGCAGACTATAGGCGATTTTTTGAGACATAAACTAACATACTTAAAGCGATTTTTCGCAACCGTACATTTGCTGGACGCGACGCTCTCAGCGTCGCTATAGTGACATGTAACTACACGAGTTTTTCGGCATGTTAAAATTTCTTCTTCTGGTAAGTTGTGGTTTGTGCTTGATGTTGATGTTCTTAATATATCTATTTATATATGTAGGTCTGGATTCCAGAAGACCTGCTCCTGGATTCCTCTTGGTTTGGTGCAGTGAGCAGTTTCCCGGATCTTCCCTCAGTTGTCCTCCTACTACACAGTATTCCGGATCCTGGGTCCACTGGCCTGTGGTTTTTGCCTAACAGGACTGGCTACTCGCCACAGGCCGCTCCATCGTCAGGTAGCTCGTCTAAAAAGGACTGACGGATGTGCATCCTCGACGACTTCACTTGTGTACCCATTCCTCGGCACCCCGCATAGCTGGAGAACTCCCTCAGGACGTCACCGTTCCGCTGCCCACCTTTGATCGCCCGAAGGCGGTGGTCGGAATACGTGGGCTGTTACCCCATCGGAGTCTGGGCAACAACTAATTTTTCGCGACATAAACTAACATACTTAATTATGTGTGTATGTGTTAAACTTGCGTTTTGGCGATAAAATTTACTGGAGGGGAAATTGTACGGCACCATTCTATCAGATAAACGAACATGCCCTGATCTGTACCATGTTATGCTTGTGTATGTTAAACACTTGACTTTTACCGGGTAATTATTCAAAGCGAGGTTAGGAAACTACAATACGTTTTCGCGGTGCCACACAAGTAAGTATTTTTTAAATAGTGGGGGGATACTTCAACATACCATACTCGAACAATTCAAGTATGTCGCAAAAAATCGCCTTTAATTATGTGTGTATGTGTTAAACTTGCGTTTTGGCGATAAAATTTACTGGAGGGGAAATTGTACGGCACCATTCTATCAGATAAACGAACATGCCCTGATCTGTACCATGTTATGCTTGTGTATGTTAAACACTTGACTTTTACCGGGTAATTATTCAAAGCAAGGTTAGGAAACTACAATACGTTTTCGCGGTGCCACACAAGTAAGTATTTTTTAAATAGTGGGAGGATACTTCAACATACCATACTCGAACAATTCAAGTATGTCGCAAAAAATCGCCTTTAATTATGTGTGTATGTGTTAAACTTGCGTTTTGGCGATAAAATTTACTGGAGGGGAAATTGTACGGCACTATTCTATCAGATAAACGAACATACCCTGATCTGTACCAGGTTATGCTTGTGTATATTAAACACTTGACTTTTACCGGGTGATTATTCAAAGCGAGGTTAGGAAACTACAATACGTTTTCGCGGTGCCGCACAAGTAAGTATTTTTTAAATAGTGGGAGGATACTTCAACATACCATACTCGAACAATTCAAGTTTGTCACGAAAAATCGTTTTATATTGCTCGATTAAAACCGTAAACCGAAAGTATTATGGGAACGTATTAGTGCTCACGCCTGCGCAATTATTCCACACAAATTTTGGTATTGTGACGCTTATTTGCAGGATTATCTAACCTAGAGTGCAGACGTTTGTCCATCATATTTTACTTATGGTTGTATTTTGTGGTTCTTGTTACAAAACATTAAACATGCTTAATTTATCCAGATTTGTATATTTATTATGTATATTCCAAGTATTACAATTTTTTTCTATAGTAACAGGTAGGACATTATTAATATTAAGTTTTAAACAGTGTACAGTTTTATCAGTATAATTGAGTGTGGCTCATTTTGATTGGGCAAATTTAAGTTTCTGTATGTGATACATATATTTCATTTTGTCGATTTGTTACATTGATTAAATTATTAATTTATTATAGGCGCACGTCAAAGATATGTAACTTGTGGTTCAGTGATTAAATTGCAAAATTCAGATTTTCGAATACGATTACATTCTCATGATGTAAAATATGGTACTGGTAGTGGTCAGCAGTCTGTAACAGGTACAGAAATACAAGAAGACGTTAATAGTCACTGGGTTGTAAAAGCTGCTACTGGAAAAATATGTCTCAGAGGTGAAAAAATAGCATGTGATTCTACTATTCGCTTGGAACATTTAGCAACCGGTCGTAATTTACATTCACATATTTTTACTAGTCCATTATCGTCTAATCAAGAAATTAGTTGCTATGGCGAAAATGGAGAAGGCGACACTGGTGATCACTGGAATGTTTTATGCACAGGTACAATATTGAAACTGTTTTATGTGCTTAATACAAAATTTCATTTTAACAGGAGATTTTTGGTCACGAGATGAAAGTGTAATGCTAAAGCATGTTGATACTGATTATTATTTAGCTGTATCCGGACGTACTTTTGGTAGACCAATTAATGGACAAATGGAAATTGTAGGTGTTCATTCATCAAGTGGCCCAGTGCATTGGCAAGTCACAGAAGGCGTTTTCTTACATGCACCTGATCTTGCAGCCAAACATATGCATTCGGCTCATACTGAATTATAATGTTTATTAATAATAGCTAGTTAAATTATTTATAATTTATTGTTATTTTTAATATATGATGTATATATTTCCTGTACAATGATTAACAGATAGAACCCTGAATTGTGATTTAACTGAATGATGTTCATTTAGTTACCTTAGTTTATAAGTATTATATAGTAATAGAAATTAAATATTCTAGAGTATCTTTACTAAAGAAATATTTGCATAATGCCTTTTGTTCTGGATTAGGACATCGTTAAAGAATATAAACTGAAACTGCAAATACCATAGCCTTGTCCAATTTGGTGGTTAGAGTTTAGACGTACGTATTTCAACCATTTGTTCTGTAAAACAAGCTTCATACATTGCGATAGCAAGAACCATTATATCAATTATTGTGCTTCAAACTGGGGCTGTGCTTTTTAGACGATTTTATAAAATCTTTAATTGCAGAAAAATGCCTATGAAGTAAAATGTATGAGTTGGCAATTTGCTGCTAATTGCAAATTTACACTAAATTCCTTAACATGCAGGTATCTCGCACTAACATTCTTTTTTATCGTTTTTATTATAAAACAAAAGAATACATTTCAATATTAAAGCTTGAGTACATTTTACAAACAGGTCATGATGGATTTATTAGACTACGTTTTTTAATATATTGTTATTTAAATGTTTATGACTATGGTAGCTGCTAAATGTTTAACAGATGCCCTACTTTAGGTTTATTTATTACCTATTTTGTCCAATTCCTTTGTAGTCATAAATGAAACAATATTTGCTAAACACCTATTTAGTTTGCTCAGGAAAAGCATGGTTTTTGATGAAAATTGTAGTTGACATTGTGTGGTTCCAAGGAAAATTTAATTTGTAGGTGTAGTATTAGATGGGCAAATTTGAAAACATTTTATTAGAAAAAATGTATCCTTTGTCTTGGCAAACAAAACCACTGCATAAAAGTTAAGACTAACTATTGTTCGATCATGAGAAATTTTTGTATTTGCTGTTTTTAGGTCGTGTCATAATATCTCCGATTGATTAAATGGTGTGTATTTTATTAGTTACAAGCAACACTAGATTAGTAAAAATCATTTTGGCAGGTAAGTTAGAAAATGATTTTACAGATATCAATGCGAATAATAGTGTTTTATCATCATGATTAGGTCTTCAGTCCTAGAGCTGGTTGGACGTGTACTTTGTTTTCTATTCTAAGCTAACCTTATACATTTTCCTGAAATGTCAACATCCTTCACTATCTGTGTGCAATAGTCTAATCTAGGTTTACATCCCCTTTTTCCTTTCTTTCCTTCTAATATACTCCGCACTTTACCCTCATGCCTCAGTATGTGTCCTCTATTTTTTACTATTTCCACATATTTATTTCTCCTACCATTTCTAGAACCTCTGTCCTTAACTTTGTCAGTTCGTGATATCTTCATGTGTCTGTAGCACCAGATTTCAAAGGCTTCTATCTTTTTCCTGTTCACTTCTACTGTCCACTTTTTACAACGCTGTGCTCCACATATGCTTTCAGAAATATTTTCCTTTTTTCCATGTTTGTTGCCTTTGAGCATAGTAGTTGCCTTTTCTTGTAAAATGAAGCATGACCTTGTACTAATCTTTGTTTTATGTCCTTTGCACTTGTCCCATCTTATGTTATTTGACTTCCTAGGTAGTAGAAATCCTTAACTACTTGTAAGTTCTGGTTTCCTATTTGTATTCTGGATTTTGATTTATTTACCCTTCTTTTACATACTAGTATTTTAGTTTTATTTTTGTTAATTTTTGTACCCTATGTCTCTGTCAGTACCTACCGTTTCAATTTCATTAAGAGCTGCTTTTAACTCCACTTTACTAGATGTTAATACCCTTATATCATCTCCAAATCTGAGCATATCAATCGTTGGTCCCTGCATAATAATTCCAAATATTTCTGCATTTGACAGTATTCATTGCCTCATTGATATACAAGTTAATAATTAAAGGGGATAGGCCACATATCCCTGTCTCACTTCTTTTCTAACATTTACTTCTCTAAGTTCCTGCTTTAATACTATTATAACTGTTTGCTCTTTGTATAAGCTATTCGTCTATCCCTATAATTCATTCCAATCTTTTTGAGTATTTCAAACATTTTTTCCATTTTACATTATCGAATGTCTTTTCCAGATCTACAAACCCTATATACACGCTTTCTCCTTTTTCTATTGCTTTCTCCATTATCACCTTCAGAGCTAAAGTAGCCTTACATGTTCCCTTGTTTTACCTAAACCCAAATTGATCTTTTCCAAACTATTTCTTCAGCCCGTCCGTCTTTGTACAGTTCTTGTTAATATTTTCGACACATGTGTTGTCAACCTTATTGTTTAAAAATTTTCACATCTATCCATACCTTTGTTTCTTGATATAGCGACTATGGTGTAACGTTTGAAGTCTTTGGGTATTTCGCCTGTTTCATACATAGAGCTTACAAATTGGAAAAGATGTTCTGTTACTGTTTGTTCACTGGCTTTTAGTTTCTGCTTACGCCTTTTCTATACCTAGAGAGCCTTACCATTTCTCAGACTTTAATGCTAATTAAAACTGGTGTCTAAGAATAGGATATCCCAAGTCATTCTTTTCAGTGTTTGTTGCCTGTTCCACTGCTTATAGTTCCTGTCCTGCATATAAATTCCATATGTATTCTTACCATCTAATCACTGACTATTTTTACACAGACAATTAACGAGGTTTTATTAAAAACGGTTTTATAACATCCATTTACATGTATAATTGCACAGGGTGTTATTTAGGACCTAAAATCCAACTGGTCTTTAACTTTCAATCGGTTGTCAGTGATACCAATGGTAATTTAACAACATTTTTAATATTCATGAATGATATCTTTGGCATATATTAAGATTACATGTTGCAGTCAAGTTTAAATATAAAATCAATTAAATATTTTTAGGTTTATCTAGTCGGTTATCGATATGCTATCCAAAATTTGGTTCGATTGCGTGGGTTGGCAATACTGCTTTATAAACCGGTGTTGTTTGTAGGAGTGTTTACATGACTTTTTAAATCGGTGTTCACTAAGTCACATCTTTTGTCGAAGCGGTGTAGTTTTATTAAACTGGTTTAGTAAAACAGGCGTTATTTAGTGTTTACATGGGACTTAACACCTGTTATATTAGCAACTGGTTTTAATAAAACATGTGTTAACGACCTGTGTAAACGTGGTCACTTTCTCTACATTTTCTAGAATAGTGTTCTAATTAGTTTGTGTTTCGTCTGTCTTTCTCATTTCCATCTTCGTTTGTACCTCTTTACACTTTCCATCAATCCATTATTGTTTAGGTTTCCTGCATTTGCGAATAGTTTTTCCCATGTTATGGCTTTGTATCTTTGTTTTCCTGCTTCATTTTGTCTGTTTTTGTTTTTTCGCCTTCTATTAAATTCAGAATATCTCCGACCGCCATGTTTATGGTGAATTTAATATTATTCTTTGCTGTTTCTACTTTCTTAGTATCAGAAATTTTTCTGATAGCTTTCAGCAATTTATCTTTTAATTTCTCAAAGTTAAAGTGCATTCTACCGTTCCTTTGTTCCAAATTTTTAAATTTTATGGCTGCTTTCACAATTACTATATTGTGGTCAGTGTCTGTATCTGCTTCTGAGTAGCTTCTACAGGCTATTACTTGATTCTAATCCGTTTTCGAACCATAATGTAATCTATTTGATATATTCCAATAGTGTTGATTTTTAGTATTTTTTGTGTCAACTCAGAAGTAAGTAAATAATTATAAAATTACTAAATATACTAGATATGTATACTAATTTTTTTTTGTTAGTTGATTATGACCATTTAGAATGGACCTGCACGTTGTGTTTCAATGAGCTCAAGAGCCCAACCAAAGGTTTTACCAAATTGGTGGGTGTCTTTGGTGAGGAACCAGACTAAGACAGGTCCTCGAAAGAGGGTAGCAGCTCCTTCAGTATTTAGAGTGGCAGAGACCATAGGAGTCTGTAAGGAATTCTAAGGCACACCACTGCGATGTGGAAGGCAACGTAAAACCACCACATTACCTCTTAAGTACACAGTGTACTTAAATTGTAATAAACATGATGGCATTCTCTGGGGTAAAAGATTCCGGAGTTAAAATAGTCTTTTATTCAAATCTCTGGAAGCGGACTACTCCTGAGGATGCGATCGGAAAATTCAAAATAAGAGTTGGAAGCATTTTGCGAGTCGAAACGTGGAATGTTAGAAGTATGAAACAAGTAGGTAAGCTAGAGAACTTGAAAATTGAAATGGATAGGTTAGCACTAGACATATTTGGGTTTAGGCGGAACAGGGGAATGCGGGAGACTATTTTAGCTCTGCGGGTGATAAAGGAGAAAACTATTGATAAAGGGAAGGCGTGTATATGGGGTTTGTAGATCTGGAAAAAGCATTCGACAATTAAAATGGAAAAATTGTTCGGAATACTCAAAAAGATTGGAATGGGTTTAAGAATATACAGATAGTATATAGCCTATACAAAGAGTTTAAACACCGGTAATAAAATTAGAGCAGGAACGTAGAGAAGTAAATATTACGAAAAGTGTGAGATGGGGATGTGCCCTATCCCCATTAATTTTTAACTTGTATATTGAAGAGGCAATGAATACTGTCAGTTGCATGAGGACATTTGAAATTACTATGCAGGGACGCAAAATCGATATGTTTAGATTTGCAGGTGATATACCGGTAATAGCATCTAGCAGAGAAGGGTTAGAAGCTGCTCCTAATGAAATGAAAACCGTTCTAACAAAGAGATACTGTATGAAAATTAACAAAATAAAACTAAATTCCTAGTAGGCAAAGGAAGGAAAATCAAATCAAAAATCAGAATACAAATAGGTACAGAGAATTTACAAGAGGTTAAGGATTATTGCTATCTTTACAAGAAACATTAATATTAGAACTATCTCGGAAGTCAAATAACGCTAGATGAGAAAAGCGCAAAAGATATAAAATGTGCAGAAAATCTATTTGGAATCAATTTAGCGTTTTTTGTAAGGAACATTGTTTCAATTTAAGTGAAGACCAGACATTGGAAAATGTGACGGATATACTCATGAACTGGGTATTCAATATGAAAAAGGTAAATGGGGGAATATTATAAAGAATACATTGTGAAGACAATGTTTAACAATACAGCTAAAATGATGCAAAGTTTGTATTTTGAAAAATTTAACGTCAATTTCAATCCTTTCTCAGATTTAATTTTTAAAACAGCTCGTGATGTCAGAGATGCTAAACGTAAGTTGCTGCAATCTGATGTAGACAAAATGAAAAAAAGTTCAGTCGCTTTAACTAAATCAGAAATTTATCAAATGGCAAATTTATTGGATGAGAATACGTCAATCGGACTCTTGAAGAAACTTTTTCCTATAACTGCATTTGAACTAGCATGGCGAAGAGAAGAAGCCTCAAATTGCAAAATATACTATTTTCAAGAAGAGAAAGCGAACAATGGAACTTTGACTGGTTGCATTGAGTACAATCCCATATTTCCTAAAACATGCCCAGAAGGTAATAAAAAATGTTGTGATAGTAAATGGCTAATTAAAAATGAAAAAGTGAAGTTTTATGCATAGTTTCTTAAGAGACATCCATAACTACATTCTGGTAAATTTATTTCAACATTTACGTACAAAAGTGAGAAAACGTTGTGGGAAGAAATAACATTGAGTCTTAAAGCTTGTGCTACATTTAACAAGAAAAAGCAACTACTGTGTTCAAAGTCAACAAACATAGAAACAAGGAAAAGATTGCTTAAAACACATGCATGTAGCACAGCACTATATGGCTGTGAAGCCTGGACAATAGGAGAAGCGTACAAGAAAAAAGGTAGATGCCTTTGAAATGTGGTGCTACAGATGTATGGTGAAGATACTATGGACAGATAAAGTTAAGAACAAAGAAGTGCTAGAAATGATAGGGGGAAGAAAGAAATATGTGGAAAACAGTAAAAAAATAGGAGAGACAGGATGATATGCCACATACTAAGGCATTAGGGAATAGTACGGAATATATTAGAAGCAGAGAGAGGAAAACGAGAACTAAAGGTAGACCGTGGTTAAACTGTTGCACACAGATAGTCAAATATGTAGGCTGTAGAAATTTTAGGGAAATGTGTAGGCTAACTCAGAATAGAAATCAGTGGAGGTATGCGTCCAACCAATCCCAAGATGGAAAAACTAATGATGAAAAAAATAACTGTACTTAAACATGATGACTATTATAAGCATCTACAGTATTGGTTGTGCAAAATTCAAAAATAATGTTAATTGGGCGAAAGGATTTACTGGAAAACTATTAATTCTACAAATGTCTAAATATTTGGGGATCTCGGCAGCCACAGACTGCTTAACCCCTTCACATACCACTGAATCTCGTTGAAATAGGGCATATAATTAGAAAACAATAGAAAGAGAATCAGGCTTTATATAGACTGTTGTCGGAATTTCAGGAAACTTGTAGGCTAGCTCATAATATAAATAACTAGAAGTATGCGTCCAACCAGTTTCAAACGGAAAACCTAATGACGAAAAATTAAGTGCACTTAAATCTGATGATTATTATAAACAACAACTATAGGTGTTGGTGTGAAATATTTTCAACTAATGTAGATTGTGCGAAAGGATGTATTGGAAAAACTATGAATTCGGCAAATATTCAAGTGCTTGGGGAACTTGGTAGCCACAGGCTGCTTACCCTCCTTCACATACCACTGAATATCAGGGAAATAGAAAACAATAGAAGAGGACCGAACTGCATCTAAAAAATAAGAACAGGGGCTATGTTCAAAGACAACAAACATAGAAACAAGAAAAAATTGTTGAAAGCATATATGTGGAGCACACCACAGTACGTCTATGAAATAGGGGCAGTAGGAAAAGTATACAGAGGGAAATAGAAACCTTCTGGAATGTTGTGCTTAAAGCATGGACAGGCAAAGTTAATAACAAATAGATTATAGAAATAGTGGGCAAATAAAGATATCTGTGAAAAACAAAAGAAATAGGAGAAATAGGGCAGGATACGTTCTAAGGCATTTTTGGGGAATAGTACGGGATATATTACAAGCAGAGAAGAAAGAAGAGGTAGAAGTAGACCTTGGTCAGACTATTGCATGTAGATAGTGAAAGATGTAGACTGGAAATTTCAGGGAAATGTGTAGGTTAGTTCATAATAGGAAACAATGAGGGTACGTGTCTAACCAGTTCCGGGACTGAAGGCTTAATGATGATGAGTTGATTATGAGTTTTTTAGAGTAATTTTGGAGGTTATTTGCTAGGTTGCTAATGTCCAACAACTGGTAATTAAAACATAAATTTTTATTGTCACTTTCTAGATATATGAAATAAATGTTAGGAAAATTAATGTATACACTTTTTTATTTATTTATATTTGTAATTATTCTCAATGTAGGTAATGGAACCGTCGGTATTTTATGGAAAAAAGAAGCAGTTTGTAAATGTTTTTATACAAATTAGACAGAATCGGAGATTGAGACGAGTGAAGAAGAAACAGAATAATGCAAATATTCATAAACAAAAGTCTTCTAGACCCATGAATGTATATGTAAGAATGTGACCAAAAATGAAAGTATTAGCAGTATGCCGGATTGGTTTGGAAGTATTTCTGATGCGAAAGAACTAAAAACTCCTGTTTGATATTTTCATAATTTTTTCGATATTAAAATTTTTAGATTACATTGTTGTACAAGGTAATTTATATTCTATACAACAAAATCCAAACAAAATACCAAATTTGGATAGAACTAAAATTGAACAATTTTTTGGAATTGTAATTTACATGTTTATTTTTGGTTTACCAAGATCACATATGTGTTGGGCAAAAAATAATTGCGTAAATCAGATTACATATTTCGTTAATTGCTTTTCTTTTGCACAAATAGTGATCTGAGATTAGCGGATGTGATTAAAAACATCTCGATTAATATCACTTCAGTTAAGAGATCTTAATGGAACAGCCAACAGAGTGTCTCAATTAATTTTTAATGTGTTTTGACGTCAACAAAAGATACCATCAAAATTTAAGAATTGATTTATTTTATTTACTTATTATATGGATAACGTTTTTCCTGATTGCAGAATTTTTAAACTTACGAAGAGAGTTGGTCTGAAGAATGTACTTAAAGGATGAGATATGATGAATCAGGTACCAGTTTAGGTAGCTTAATCGATGGAAAACCCAAGGGAACGTTGCATCGAATTACAAGCTATCTTGAAGAGGACTATGATGACATTGAATTTAAAGAACATTTTCGGATGACTAGAACAACATGCGAATGTATTATTTGTGTATCTGAACTTATTATTATTCAACGATTTAATATCTGTGTTTGAAGAACTAGTTGATAATGACAATGTTTTGCCCAAACATCAATTTGGAAGAGAAAAAAATCTTTAATGAAAGGGGTGTATATAATGCTGTGGTACCTTGCAAATATGGAAATCATTCGACAACTTTCAGATAGATTTAATGTAACAAAATCACATCGCATGATCATCATCATCATTAGGTTTTCAATCCTGGAATTTGGTTAGACGTGTACCATAATTATTGGCAGGGGTTCACAACCAGATCCTCTTTATGGGAATTTACATGTAAAATAAGGAGGATCCTCTTGTAAGGTAGAGTTTTTCTCTAGTTTACTCCTACGTCAAACTCCTTGGTGGAGACCATGCACCACCCATTGACGATACCCAACGCGTCCTTATGGACGCCACCATATGAGGATTTTCAGCATTGCTCTTTGCATTCATAACCAACCTAGATAAAAGTTTTCTTCGACTAGCCATATTAACCTGATACAGAAATTCACAGGTTGGAATTTTTCAAATCCAACCACCCCTTACATGGTTACACCCCATACCAACCTGAATAGTTTTCTTGGAATATGCATGATTAACATACACAACAAAAGTTTTCTTAGAATAACCAGCATTCCAGTAATGTGACCTATCTAATAATATTAAAATTTCACTCAAGACCCTAATGCATTATCCAGCGGAGGAACCAAGAGGTTATCAAAAAAAATCTGTAAATAAAAAGAATCAAGGTGGTAATATTTTATTAGAAATCTAAATAAAATTCTTCACAAACTTCATAAAGCTCTTCCACAACTTGTATAATCTCTTCTCATTCTAATTCAATTGTTTCATCATGCTCTTCTATGTTCATTTCACCTGCATCTACTTCTTCGTTATCGTCTTCCTTATTCACTTCGTCTACTTGTTCAATATTCTCATTTTCAATTGTCATTGTTTTGTTCAACCATTGCATAATTCAATAACTCGGGACTAATAATAAAAACGTAGTCGTTTTCGTCATTACTTATTTCCTCCGGATTCCTCCACGCTAGATATTTCGGTTTCTTCTGTTTCATATCCGGAGTCTCCGTTAACCATGTTTTGCCTAAATTAAACATGTGGTCATAAAGCTTATGATATATTATAAATTGTACCTACCTTTAAACGAAATCGCCAAAAATTCTAGTTGGTACTTGATATATTATGCACGCTACTGAAATAACAATTTAGCAACATTTCTTGTATATTTCTCACGTCTGACTATAGACAACCCCACCACCCGTCTGATCAAGATGTGCCCGCTAAAATTTTTTCTTACCATCCTCTCCCGTCTTTACGCTTTTTGAGGTTAAGTTACTAATGCTAATGTGTTATTCACTGCAAGAGAGACAGAGACATACACTCAATGTTTACTTTCAACATTTAATTTTCAATTATTAGTTAGACGTAACATTTTCTGTATTTTCACTGTACTCGCTCAATAGAAAAACAAAAATCATCACTTCCTAATACGTCTAATATTATTTATAAACGCTAACTCCTATAACAGAGCATTTGCATGATGGAATTTTAACGCCACTGCTCGTGTAGGACTTAAGGAATTGCACAAACACAATAGCCAATGAGCTATTTCCATTTCAAAACTACAAACTCTAATCCTTGAAAAATTCAAATGTTGTTGGTTTAACGTCATTCTCATAGGTAACCTTCCAAAAAGTTTGTATTGAATCAATTCTGTAATTTTCAACTATAAATAACAGCTTTCTTGTGATAGCGTCTTTATCACATTCAAATGTGGTTTGTGCAATAAAATTTTTAAGCTACGTAATCGATGGAATGTAATAAGAATTCGAAGTTCCCAACATAACATTGCGCGATTATTAATATTTGCATGATTGTAAAAAATAAACGCAATTTTTTAGTTTACATTAATGCCATATAAGTGAAAATTGTAGGTTTCAGAATAAAATCTCCTTTGGGATTTACGGTCCCCTCCCTATTTATATCCCTCAGCACTCCAGCTTACATCAAAATAATTAAACATTAGCGTAGCTTAAATAAAAGTTAAATGTTAATAAACGAAGTTAGAAAATTTAACGTAATACGCAAAGTTGTTTAATTAATCGTAAGAGTAAGAATTTATTTTTAACTCTTATTTATACAAATTGTATACAGCTTCTTGGTTTGATACTAATTTTGGATATATTTCTTTTCTACATATTTGAATGGTACGAAGTATTTTATATCCTACATTATTAATACTGCGTCTGAGAGGAAGCTATAAGATGCTGGTGCTGTACAGAACATAATCCAAATTAAAGTCCATCCAGGAAAACAGCTAATTGCAGAACACACAACAAACAAAGATCAGAGGTTTTGCTCTATTTGATATTTGAAGAAATTTAATATTTTATTTTGATGCTCGTAAACGTATTGGTGCATTTGAATATTAATTGTTTTCTGCAAGGTGAATTTTACATTGAGTTGATTCAACTACTAACATCATTTGAGGAAATTTTTGTGCACAAACATTGCAGTGCTTTGACAAAAGTTTTCAAGAGAGGCAAATTATAAGCCATGGTTTAAATAAAACTAGTTGTTATAAATATTTACGGTTCTGGGTTGGGACCGTGTCATTTTATACATTAAGGTCGACGTTTCGCCCACTTTTGTAATGGGCTTCATCAGGACAAGTAATAAAATAAAATAAAAATAAGAATGATAATATTAAGCAGACAAGTTAAAATGTAAAGAGAAGAGTTACTCTTGAACTAGCATACTTACTAGCCCATTCAAAGCCAAAAGGTGTCTTGTGGCAAAGTTACTTCGCCACAAGACACCTTTTGGCTTTGAATGGGCTAGTGAGTCTGCTAGTTCAGGAGTAGCTCTTCTCTTTACACTTTAACTTGTCTGCTTAATATTATCATTTTTATTTTATTTTATTACTTATTTCTTTACTTGTCCTGATGAAGACCCTTACAAAAGTGGGCGAATCGTCGACCTTAATGTATAAAATGATACGGTCGCAACCCGGAATCATAAATATTTATAATGACTCCGGCCGTGAAAGCCTCCGACAATATCACAAAACTAGTTGTATTACTAGAAATTTAAAAACGCGATTCTTGAGTTGTACGCTTCAGAGTGTAACGGTCGATGCGACAAGCTGCTAAAATAACAAATGCTTTGAAGACAAAGTGAAATGAAATATTCATAATGTAAAACAGACAGAGAACATGTATAATAAAATGTTGGTTCAAATACTGGTCGAAAGTACGCAGTAGATTTGAAGTCCAACCACAATATCGATTTGCTGCAGATTGAGTGGGATTTTAAAAGAGACAGTAAATATGGGTGAAACGAAGAAAGGTAGCTAGGGGTTGCACGTTAAAAACGAGGGAAAGCAATATAATTGGTCGAAGGCTAGAAGTTTTGAGAAGCTCGCGTCGGTTAGATGTTGTTGAGCGAATTTCATTGTAAGAGCAGAGTATACTTGCAATTTTCAGACGTAGAAGTTCGTTACGTTCAAAATTTGGAAAATCGGTTTTAAAAAACAAGCTTTTCGATGAAAATAGGGTCCGTGAGGGGTGCACAAAAGCATATAATACACTGGGAGAGGAATTAAAACTCTCTTATATCTCTTACTTATTTGCTATTACGTGCTATTACTTTGTACTGATTCTCGCTTATTTGTTGACTTATAATACAACATCCTATTTAAAAGTGTGTAAAACGCTGTTAGTAACGTACCGATAATGTATTAAAGGTGTGATTTGCACAAGTGGGTGCTAGCTTATAAAAGGTGCTGTTACTACACGCTACGATCTAAGGATAGGATGGTACTTGGGTAAGCGAGTCTAGAAGTTTGAAACCAGTATGTGTAAAGTGTAGTGGTTATGGAGGGTTAAGCTTGGTCCAGACAATTATCCGGGTAGAAATACTAAAGGTGGTTGCATAGATTTGGATAGCGAGTGGAAATGAGTTGGATCCAGGTATAATAACGAAGTGTATAGACACAACGACGAGGGTTCTGGAACACATCGTCAGAGGTAACGATGGAAGAAGCTTACTCCAAGTAAAGAAATTTAATTTCTTGCTTTTGTTTGAACATTTGTGCTGGTATTTTGTGTGCTTGAGTGTTTTGACTTATTGGGGGTGTTTTTTATTACCATAAAAACTCATTTGAAGGGGTATATGTAAAGGACAATTGATATTGACTATTTAAAAATGTTTATTAATGACATCAAAATGTTGTTGTAAGGAGCAAACGGGTCTTTAGCTTTATTTTAAACAAAAATGCGATGTTTAAAAGCATTTAGAGTAACTGGGTTATACTGAGCTCAACATAGATCAGAATAAAAATCAATTTAGGGTTGCATGACGAGCCCATCTACTCGTCTAAAATAAAATAGTTGAAATATATAAGAATCATGAAATTTTAAAAGATTTATGGATTGAGATGGTAACATTTTATGAAACTGTATATACAAATGTGTAAATATTTTCTTTGCTAATGGAAACTTGTTAATATGTGTAAATAAAAAGTTGTATGTCTTGTTGCATTATTTGAGTGGTAATTTCATTTGACTGTATTTGTGAGAAAAGAATGAACTTAGGATGGTAGGTATCCAAGAAGAAGCAGATTTTGGAGCTAACCAGGGTATGCAGAAATAAGAAGGTATTTGTTTTTTTTATTATTAAATTTTTAGAAAATTTTTATGACGGCCCAACGACACTAGGGCTCGATTGGTCTTTAGAGGAATCCACTGCAATATATATATATATATATATATATATATATATAGCTATGTACTCTCACAATTATTCGTGCCCCATCGTTTGGGCGGCCATATAAATATTGCTATGAACTCCTGGAACTTTCGTTCGCCGACCTTGTGTCGGCCAATAACAAAACTTGATTTGATAACGCCGTACTCGGTATCAATGGCGTATTCTTGCTTGACTTCACCTCTCCGTGTTTATCTCAATCAAGTTACACTCCCACAAATTTTATTATTCTACACCGACTAGCTTTTGTTTTTGAATTATAAAATGAAATTAATTCAATTCCATATAATGAAAACAAATATTATGTACAGGTTTTGAAAATTAATAAAATACACTTTTCAATCAATCAATATTATAAGTCATATTTATCTCAAAATCATATGTTTTACTATCTATCTAAAGTCACCAAAAACTATTCTTTTTTTTTTATCAAAAGAAGCTAGAGACGTTCAAAACCCCTTTATTATATTACATGCTTTCACCGTATGCAAAAGTTCGTTGCTGACTCTGTTACACTATTTTATATTAATTAATCAATTCAATATTCAAATTCAAATAAAAAAATATGTCTTAAAACTAAAAAGATCTAACCTGGTCTGTGTGTTTCTTTATTTCCTTCTCGCGACCAAAATTATCGACGCATCCATTATCAACTCAACTAACATCAATTAGAATTCTCCATGCACTATTATACGATCCATTCGTATTCGAAATTATTCTCCACCAATTCGGAATTATTATACACCCATTTGAAATATTATCTATCCACACGCTTGAATTATTACTTTTAAATTATTGTCATCATCCTCTGAATTATTATTGTCACACTTAGAGTTTATTCTCACCAAACTTAGATTAGATTTATTATCGTCCAACTTAGATTTATTGTCGTCCAACTTAGAATGTTATCGTCCCCCTCTGGATCGTTAACAACACTTAGATTTATTATATCTCCCTCGAATTATTGTCGTCAAACTTAGATTTAGATTTCTCGCACCAAACTTAAAGCCCTATTATTATTATTATATTTTAGTTTAAATAAATTCCCAAAATTCTACTTACGTTCATCGGCATTAGAAATTTTCATATTTGTAGCACTATCTGTCATTAAACACTTTTACTCACAAAATATTACAACGTACAATACAGCTTGGCCTTGTTGAGTTGAAAACTGAGCTTCGTTATCATGCTCGCTGTTAATATATGGTTGATATCCCACTTCGTCTGTGGGTTTGACTTACAAGCCCGTCGCTAATTTTAACCAATAAGGTCTCTCTATTTTCTACACTTAAAGTGGTTTTCTGATGTAACATTCTCGGCCTTTCGAGTAATTATTGTTTGCTTACATATGCTCTATTATCAGACCATGTGGTGTTTTGAGAAAATAATCGCTTTACCATATTATACACAAATACCTGATGCAATTCGACTTTCAATTTTTAAGTATATTTATCTATTTACGCATTTTTAATTACCTTTACTATTAAAAATTGTTAATTGTTTCTAAGCACTTACACAACGCTTCTTTAAGTTTCATTTCTTATCTCCGTATTATGTTATGATTAATTCGAATCTTTTTCAATGCGTGTTTAAGTACATTTATTATGCTTACTTCTAAATACGCGTGCTTCCAGTTTTTTGCCTTGCTGAAAATTACTAAAGCTTTATATACCGGGTGTTAAATATTTACTATTTACCTAATGCATGAATTACTTGTTTCTACTCTAACTATGCGTCTTATTGTTTCTATTTGCGTCGCTTAAAACTACTTAATCTCTATATACAGGGTGTTAACTGCTTACTATTTAGAAACTATCCCAATTCCTCAATTTTCTCCTAAATAAATGCAGTTTTCTGCTTACTAATATAATTTCTGATTACTACATGACCATTGCTATAAAATACACCCTTAAACATACCATTATGATGATGATGATCTTCAATGGAACTACAGACAACACTGGCCCGAAAGTGGTGAATGCATTTTCAGATTACTTTTCTACCTGCTATAGCTATAATTTACAAAATACTTTCAGATTACTACAAACGATCCTACATAATACGGTCACTTTTAATATGGCAGTTATTTCTGAACATGACACACTACACGCGATTAAAAACATTAAGCCGAATATGACGATGGGTCCAGATAGCATACCTGCGTTATGTCTACGAGATTGTAAACACATATTGTTAAGGCCATTGGCCTTTTTATTCAGTTTGATAATTCAAAAACAGACTTTTCCAACAATGTGGAAGCTATCCAGAATTACTCCTGTTCACAAAAACGGTGATAAGAGTGACATAAATAACTACCGGCCAATTGCCATTATATCTAACTTCTGTAAAGTTCTCGAAATCATTCTTCATGCTTTCCTATCGGAACAAGTAAAAAATAGGTTAAACATTTATCAACATGGTTTTGTCAAAGGTAGATCCACCATCACGAATTTGTTTTGTATTACACAGTTTATAGCTAATTCTCTGGACCGCCGTACTCAAGTTGACGTTGTCTATACTGATTTTTCAAAAGCATTCGATCGCATCTGCCACTCTACTCTTCTCGCTAAGTTACACCGCATTGGTTTCTCAGATAATCTAATATTACTTTTTGCTTCGTATCTAGAAAACCGTTTACAGTACGTACAGTATCATGGCCACAAATCGAATTTCATAAATGTTATTCAGGAGTGCCTCAAGGGTCAATTCTAGGGCCACTTCTCTTCTTAATATATATTGATGACATTGGAGACACACTAAAAGTAAACTATTTTCTATATGCAGACGATCTAAAACTTTACAATGAAATAAATTCAGAGGAGGATTGTAGAAATTTGCAGACCAATTTGGATCTTTTAACTACTTGGTGCACTATCAATAATCTCTCGCTGAATGTTAAAAAATGTTACGTTATGACATTCTCTAGAATTGATAACCCGATTAGATTTGATTATTTGTTAAATGATACAACTCTTCATAGACCACCTCATGTTAAGGATGTGGGAGTGATTTTTGACAGAAAATTGCGCTTCATTGAACATGTTAACTATCTAGTTAAACAATCACATCAGACAATGGGTTTCATTATCAGCAATTCAACTAGTTTCCCAAATCCTTCCACTTTTCTAACATTATATAATGCATATATACGTTCTCGTCTGGAATATGCTTCAATTATATGGTGCCCTTACTATGCTATACACATTAACTTACTGGAAAATGTTCAGAGAAAATTTTTGAAGTTAGTTATGTTGCGTACTCAAGGCATTTACCCGCCTATTGGATATCCACATAACATTTTACTAGCTGCATTTAATGTTCATTTGTTACAAAACCGTCGTTTTCTGCACTCCATAATATTTCTGAATAATATCCTTTCACTATCTCACTGCCCTACAATTCTCCATCAGATACAATTTTCTATACCCCGTCCTAATTCTCGTAACCCTATCACGTTTCATTGTGTCATACCGCGTACTAATGTTCTTAAATTCTCCCCATTGCATGTAATCTGTTCTAATTACTCAAAAATTCAAACACAGTTAGACATTTTCTGCACCTCAATTAAAAATATCAAAGAAATTATATTAGCTAAATGAATTATATTCACAATACCACTCACTTCTCCCACTATAATAGTTATGTTTTATTTATCTTCCTTGTTTGTAGCTCTATCTTGTAAGTGGATTAATTTCTGTAAGATAGATGTATGTAAAATAAATAAATAAATATTGTTGTAGATTCAAAGGGGTAAATAGGTGTATACAATAAAATTTCAGCAACTTGTATATATAAAAGAGCAAATTATTTACGCGCCAAATTAATTTAATTCATTTAGTGAAAACAGACGAGTATTAACGTATTTTTATATTTAATAATTGGAATGTTAGAATTACATGAAGGAGAAAAGCTTTAAGGCATACAGAAGTTCAAGGATACGCATAATTAATTATAATTTATTTTAATCAAACGCATATAAGCAAAAGGGAGCGTGCTTGCGTAAGAAAATCAATTTCTAAGGCAAATGTATTCGTTTTAAAAGCCAACGTGCATTTACACAGATACGGAGAAGCAGAAAATCGTGGAATTATTATTTTCAAACGGTCGATAATTAACAGGAACACCTGCTTGTTAAATGTTACATTCACAGAATTTGAACGTAAGTTAATATAAGATTTCATAGAAATTATTTTCAACCGTCAATTTGTATAAACAAACATCTTAAAGAGCGAGTGAAATGAACAATCGGCAATATACAACAGATAGAGTCAAATATAGGGCAGCGTTTGGATTGAAAGTCACATAAGACATACACGTGGAGTTGATGTAAGACGTCGACAATATCGATTTTCTGTAACTCAAGTGAGGTTTGGAAGGAGACAGCAAACATGCATAGAATAAAGATGAATAGCGCTTAGGAGGAGTTTGGTGATGACAGAAAACTTTGTCATTGGTTGAAAGCCAACAGTTTTCAAAACGAACGCACACGCGAAGGTAGAAAACGAATTCTAGATATATAGCATGTAAGACGAGAGAAATTTTCCGAATTTAGCGACGGTTATGCTTAAAATTTTTAAAAACCGCTTTGGAAAATAAGCTTTTCGAGTGAAACGGGTCTGGTAGGGGGTTTGAATAAGAATATAAATACCCAAGTAAAGTTATTAAAGCCCTCTTCTCTTTTACTTCGATCAAGTGCTGAATACTGATTCAGACCACCATAATAATAAAGTTTTTGGTTAGTATTTTGAGTGTGTAGTAAAGTTACCTTTAATATCGTAGTTGAAAGTATAAAACGGTAGTAGAGGAACTCAAATTATTAACATGATGTACGAGTTAGTGCGTATTTAATAAAAAGGTCCGGCTACTACAACAAGCAGAACTGGTAATCAAGTTTGTATGCATAATATATGGATATAGAATGGTACTGTGAGACGAGGCGAATAGCTTGCTGAGATGTCAGATGGTAGAGACCTGTGGATCCGCCAAGCAGCATAGTAAATGGAAACAACGCTGAGGGGTTTTCTGGTAACCATCTCCGACGGGAATGAAGAATGAAGAATTCTCCAGGTAATTTATTTAAAATTTCTGTTGTTATATAAACATTTGTGGAATTTTGTGTGGTGTGGTTGACTTTTTGGTGGCATATTTATTGTTGTTGAAAATTATTTTAAAAGATACATGTACTGGACAATTTACTGATTTTGAGTATTGAAAAGAAGTGTATTTAGAATATATAAAAATTTTATTCAGGATATAAATTGTGTTGTAAAGAATAAACGGGTCTGTAAATTTGTTTTTCATTAATGCAAGGTTTAAAAGGCGTATACAAACCAAACTGGGTTATAATGAGCTCACAATACTCCAGTGTGAAGTCAATTTAGGGTTACATGTGAGGCCCATCTGCTCATATCTAATCGAATTTGTTTTAAAATTATTTTAAAAATCAAGGACTTTGGAAACATACAATATATTGTGCTGGTAATTATTGTATCAAACTATTCGGAAACATGTGTAAATATATTTGATCTGTTAATAGGTGTAAATAAAAGGTTTAATGGTTGTCGTATTATTTTAATAATTTTATTTGATGGTGTGTGAGTGTGAAAGAGGCATGAATGTAAAATTAGGTATTCAAGAAAGGGCTGATTGCTGAGCTAGCCAGGGAAGCAAAAGGAATTCGAAGGCGTCCTTAATAAAAGAGTAAGAAAATTTAAGTTTTTGAATTTTTGTGAAATTTTTATATGTTAGCCCAGGTGGGGCTCGATGTTAAAGATAAATTCCTACTTCCACGGCAATATATATATATATATATATATATATATATATATATATATATTGCTTAATAAAAATCCGTTTTTGGCCTATTTTGTCACTGAACATACTAGAATTTACGAGTGTCTCGCGCCACATCTGATCTCGGCTGCCGTCAAGGCCATAGCTTCCTTGTTTTCATTACGTTGTCATGTGCCTGGATAGTTATGTTATGTTTGTTGGTGGTTTTAATTTAATAATTCTAATTCTGTAAATGAACAAGTGGAAACCATATCTTCATTACATTATAGAAAAAATTAAACCACTTATTTGTATAAGATTGGATCTCACAGAAAGGAGAATAATTCTTGGGGCATATAAACAAGAATTTATTAGTAACTGAAGGCTAATAAGTTATTTATACATAATATATTTGGTAAAGTCCTCACAAGTGTAATTTTAATTGCTGAGAGTGCCATCAAAGTTTTGATGTTTAATCTTCACCATGTAAACAAGTTTCACAATTGTCAACTGAAAACTATGATGACCTTAGCGGCAGCCAAGATCAGATGTGGCGCGAGACGCTCGTCTAGAATATATACTTAGATACATTGTAATGTATCATGCTATTACCAAGCGTTTCGGCAACGTTCCTTTGTTTTCTTCATAAGGTGAAAATTAATAAACTCGTGATACTGTTATAATTTAACATATTAATCTTAAAAATTTTATTTGGCGGTTAAAAACATCGAATTCTGTCTAAATAATTATTGCGTAAAATAATTTAAAAAAATCGAAAGTGACAGGTCTATATAAAGATATTTCTAAAATAATATTAACAAACATAATTTCATTATTACTTTTGTAAAATAGTACATTAAAATGTATTTAAGTAAATTTTGATGTTTCCATAAAAATGGCTTAATGTTTTAAATTTAATTTCTATATGTTGTTGTAAATAGTGCAAGTTCTATATATTTTTGTTATCAATTATTTTTACAAATAATTGACGTAAGGAATCACCTTGTTACTGTTATGAACGCCATTGTTATGATACATGATTTGGAATTTTTCTTTACTCTAACCTCAACATCTGACGTTTCCAAACTTTTGTCCCTGTTTGTGTAGGTGTAGGTATAAGTTCATCTGTACCACTTGTTTTTAATTCTGCCAAAGCAATACTTGGTTAATTTGTGATATAGATAAAATTGTGATATCTGATACGATGATTAATAATACACCACGGGTGTTACTGTATGTGCCCATCACCCCCTAGTCATGGTCATTTAATTCAATCAAGATTTAATTGAGTTAATTGTTAACATTGTTATAATTATTAGTACTATTTATTATCAAAGCTTTATTAGGTTAAAAAATAAATATATTTTTAAAATAAATGATAAAAGCACCAGCAAATATATCCCTTTTGGGTGATGAGTACTGGAGAATCCCTTCCTATTTTAATGAACTTCAAACCAGATGATAGGGTTTTAGTTCACAGTACTTTAGCTCAGTCATTAGGTAGTGATAGTTCTGCAGAGGATATTAGTTTAGTTCCCGATATATCATTTGAACCCACCTTGGATTCCCCGGGCATTAATAGAGAGTCTCAACCTCTCCTTGGAGGGATCGATGTCTCTTATAATCAATTTCCAGGTAAGTGAATTATTAAATAATGTAAGTTTAAATTTGATTTTTGTTTTAAGATGATCCTGAATTTAGTGATTTGGTTTGGCAAGCAGAGAGTGCAATTGATAATGGTATATTTCCAGAACGAATATCGCAAGGTTCTAGTGGGTCATACTTTGTTAAAAATCCCACCGGCGTAAGTTGATTATTTTATTTAAGTTATTAAATGCTTGTTTTGCACGTGCAATTTATTTAAAAAATTTCAATTTGCATTTTTGAATATATTGTATTTCATAGTATTGAATGTGTTTTTAATAATGCATTCTATGATAAAACATACATAGAATTAGTTTACAAAGAAATGTTCAGAGATTCAACAGCCGATACCTTAAAGATATTGTCAGAGATTAATAGCACCTTTTAATAAACAAAAGCAGGTAATTTATTGTAAACAGTTTTCCACGAACCTTTCTCTTAATATCCATTGCTGTTTCAATGGCCCTTACTATGGTATATATTAGGGTTTTGAACCATAGTTTTTCATTTTAACTTTGTCTAGTTCATTTAAAACGTATCGGTTCATTTCCGTTTTTTATTACAGAAAACTAGCAGTTATTCGGTGTTCAGTTTAGTTCAGTGTGGTTGATTTTTTAAAAGCTTTTATTTTTTATTAACAATTTATTTTCTACACTTTTTATTTCTATTTATTTAATATAATATAATTTGCAAATTTATGTATAAATTACATTATAAGTAACCTATAGCTGTTATAGTGTTTGATAACTGTGCTATATCATATTGTTTTAAATGTGTAGATCGGCATGTGTGGACGTTCTATAGGCTAGAGGACTTGAGTACCATTGGTTTAATTATTTCCTATGTTAACATTCTATATTGATTAAATTTATTTATTGACATGTATTAAATTACAGATTGGATGAGTTCGGCATTCTTTTAATTCATACTCATGCTCTCTATGGCATATTTTTAATAATCACATTCTCTGATTTCCTGACGTAGGGAGTTGAATATTCTGGACCCAATAAAATTAACATACTGCTACATCGCACTTTTGCATGGTTTGATTATCTTGACATGCAGTTGTATTTTTTTTAGTGTCATGTATATATTGTAAGTCTACTCATGTATCATTACAGTTGATTTTCCAATGCTCCATTTGAAGGTACTACATTGCCCAGGAAGCGAACATTTTTACTTGGAAATTTTTGAATTTTGTTGAACCCTTGCTGGATCTCTAACGTGCATGACAACACTCACACATGGGTCATACATTTATCTCTCATCCAAACGAGGGCGTATTTTTGTGAAAAATGCTTACCTAACATTTTTCAAGCGGGCTGTGTCAGGATTCGAACCCGGTACCTTGGGTTCAGTAGTCACACATACCAACTAAGTCACGGAACCATCCTACTCATGGGCCAGCAGAAAAACACGAATATTCTCAAGACAGAAACTTTATTAAATTTAAAAGTATCTTAAATTGAAACCATAGTCAGGTCAACGTGATGACACCGGAAAAAGGAAAGACCTCTTTCCTGAATCCCTGACCAATCACATGATTCTGTCGCTCAAACCAATTACAGTTCAAATAAATAACGCTTAAGTGGAAGTGACCGGAAATATGAATGCCATCTGGAAGTAAATTAAAAAATTACATAAGTAAATTATAACCTAAAAATATAATTGTATATCTATAATATATATATATATATATATATATATATATATATATATATATATATATATATATTATATATACAGGGTGTCCCAAATTGAGTAGGATAGCATGGGTATCTTTCTTATTATTAATGATAGAGATCTGCTTAAATGAGCAAAGTTGTGTCATTTGGATATCTTATTTAAATTCTGCATAGATACATTCGAAATTCCAAACGGTTTAGAAATTATTTAAAAAAACTGAAAACTGCCAATTTCTTCAAAGTCGAATATTTTTGTTATAATAAAAGATACGAAAAAATGTTTCTTATAAAAGTTACTTAGTTCAATTGTGTGCACTTAAAAGTGATATTAAAATTAAATTCAAGATGGTAGTTATCGAGATAATAGCATCAACTTTCATATTTTAAATGGACGCCATATTGGATTTTTAGGTGGTTAGATAGCATATTTTTTTCTCTTTTCAACGATGTATCACAACATATGTTTAAATGAAAAAATTTACTGAAAATAATAATTTAAATTTTTTATCAAGTAGGCATCAACACAAATCAGTTTTAAAACAAACTAAACGAAAAAAACATTAGAATAACATTAAACACCAACTAATAAATCATAGCAATTGTTCAAAATGTTGACCGTTATTATTTAAACACAATCGGCAACGTTTTAGAACACTTTTTGTTACTCGTCGTAATGTATTCCCATTAAGACCGTTTATTGCCTGCATAACCGCTTCCCGTAGTTCATCTACATTATTGTACTGGAAATTACTTCCATATACATTATCTTTTAAAGTGCCCCATAAATAAAAATCCAGGGTGTTAAGTCTGCTGATCTAGGCGGCCATTTTACAGGTGTGTGGGTCGTGATTACCCTGCCATCAAAACGGTTACTTAAGTAGGTGATAACATCTCTAGTGTTGTGTGGAGGTGCGCCATCTTGTTGATACCAAATTTGATTATTTGTGCCAAAGGTAGGTCGTCTAATAAATCTTCTAAAGATGTTTGAAGCATTTCCAAATAACGTTGAGAGGTTAAGGTTCCATCGAATATTATAGGACCAAGTAAACGGTTTCCCAATATACCACAAAAAACATAACATCCAAATCGAATTTGATTGCGGCGTGGAACTGTTATGCGTGGGTTTTCCTGTGCCCAATAGTGTTCATTATGACGATTAAAGATTCCACAGTTAAAAAAATAAGACTCATCGGTCCACAAAACGCGATTGATAAAATCATCATTCTCCCTAACTTGATTGATAAACCATCTGCAAAATGTTGATCTGCAGAGATAGTCGTTTGGTTGTAAGTTTTGAGCAATGTGAAATCTGTAAGGGTGATATTTATGCATTTTTAAAATTCTTGATGCTTGAGACTTGGATACGTTTACTTGGGTTTCTATTTCTCGTGTTGAAATGTTTGGATTAGCTTCCACACAGACCAGTGTCAACACCTCATCTGCAATGTCTCCATTTATGTTTCGAGTAGGTTTTTTTAAACATCCATATTGCTGCATATTTGTGTCCAATCTTTGAAAGATTTTAATGTTTGCCTGTCTTTTTTCGGGAAAGTTTGTTAAGTATGTTTCGGCAGCAAGGCGACTGTTCTTATTACATTTTATGTATGTACAAAACATATGATATTGTTAGCTTGTTGAAAAATTTGCCATTTGAATATTTTATAGAATAAGTATATCACAACTTATAACTGGGAAAGAGAATACACAAATGCCAATTATTGGTACAACAGATACACTAATTCAACATGACAGTTTGTTATAATTTCATTTGTTTAAGAGAAATCTGATGATGCCTACTTGATAAAAAATTAAAATTATCATTTTCAGTAAATTTTTTCATTTAAACATATGTTGTGATACATCGTTGAAAAGAGAAAAAAATATGCTATCTAACCACCTAAAAATCCAATATGGCGTCCATTTAAAATATGAAAGTTGATGCTATTATCTCGATAACTACCATCTTGAATTTAATTTTAATATCACTTTTAAGTGCACACAATTGAACTAAGTAACTTTTATAAGAAACATTTTTTCGTATCTTTTATTATAACAAAAATATTCGACTTTGAAGAAATTGGCAGTTTTCAGTTTTTTTAAATAATTTCTAAACCGTTTGGAATTTCGAATGTATCTATGCAGAATTTAAATAAGCTATCCAAATGACACAACTTTGCTCATTTAAGCAGATCTCTATCATTAATAATAAGAAAGATACCCATGCTATCCTACTCAATTTGGGACACCCTGTATATATATATATATATATATATATATAAATAAATATATATATTGCTATTTTCCTCTAAATTATTCGCGCCCCATCATTTGGGCGATTATATTAATATTGCTATGAATAAACAAGATTGTAATTATCTCCTCCGACGTTGGGCTGTCTTATTAATGTTGCTATAAATTCCCTCCAGAAACTTAACTGGATTTTATCTTGAACCAACCTTGTCTACCAATAACAAAATTTGATACATTACCGCCTTACTTGTTATCAATTTCCTATTCAACTCGTAGCTCCTCCTTGAACTATTTAAATTAACAAATCACTCTCATTAGCTTTATCTTATGACCTTGACTAGCATTTATTTGGAATTATAAATTCAGTTAATTTCGATTCTATATAATGAAACAAATATTATGTACAGTTTTTGTAAATTATTTGAAATACACTTTTCAATTAATTAATGTTATAAATCTCATTTATTAAAAATCATATACTTATTACTCAAAACCCAAAGTCACCAAAAAAACCTATTATTTTTATAAACGAAGTGTAGAACGTTCTAAACCTGTTATCATATCACGCACTTTATACGTTTTCAAATCCTTTTTTTGTTGACTTTCACATTCATATTATATTAAGCAAATTCAATATTCAAAATAAAAAATATAGAAAAATAAAATGTCATAACTAAAAATCTGACCTGGTCTATCTTCTTCACATCGACGCATCCATTTGAATAAAATTATCTTCCCCCAATTCAGGATTATATTGTCTATCCACACGCTTGAACCATTGCATTTAAATTATTGCCATCACCCTCTGGACTACCATTACTAACTTATGCACCCCAATTTATTGTTGTTTCATTTCAGACTCAGAATTACTTCTTATCAATTTCCCCAAACTTAGAATTGTATTATCATCATTTATTTTCCCTATTACATTTATTCTCTACGTACTTGAATATCGTAGTTTATTTTCTCCCCTTACTCGTAGCCCTATTATTAATATGTTTTAGTTTAAAATAAATTCACCAAAATCTACTTACGTATAATCGGCAATCGTAATTTTCATTTTAGCACTTTTGCAATTTTTCACTTTGAATTATTATTATTCCGTATCACTTTATTTCATAGTGGCGCACTTCGGCCTTTGTTGAGTTGTAAACTGACTTTGTTTATCACTGTACCTGCTAATATATTATCGAGTTCTCACTCCGTCAGTGGGTGTGGTCTACAAACTCGTTGCTCATTTTTAACGAATCAAATAATTACATTTAAAGTAGTTTCTGATGTAATTTTCTATGTTTCCCAATGATTGTGACCTGGTCTCAGCTGTCTTCGTTATCAACATGTGGTGTTTTGATAAATCTAATTGCTTTTCCATAAACAACTGATGCAATTCGACTTTTAATTTTCATATCTGCCTGTTGTTTACGCAATTTTTAATCTTCTTTCTTATCAAAAATGGTTGACTATTTGTACGTATTTATATTATGCTTCATGAAGCTCTATTTCTATCTCCGTATTAATCTAATTGTTTGGAACTTTTTTGAATGCGTGTCTAATTACACTTTATTATGTTTACATATAAATATACGCGTGCTTCCACTGAAAAATACCTTTATTTGCTTTACCTAAATTAACTAAAACTTTATCTACAGGGTATTAAATATTTTCTATTTACCTAATGAATGTGTTCCTGGTTTCTACGCTAACTATGCGTCTTCCTATGTTTATTTGCGTCACTTAAAACTATTTATGCTTTATATACAGGGTGTTAACTGCTTACTATTTACAAACTATCTCCATTTCTCAATTATTTACTAAATAAATGCAGTTTTCTGCTGCCTATGGTAATTTCTCATTTCTAAACGACCTTTACTATAAAGTACACCCTTAAACAACCCCTTATCACAGCATAATATATATATATATATATATATATATATTTTGATATGATAACGCCGTACTCGGTGTAATAAACGTTTTACTTAACGCCACCGCTCTGTTTTCACTTTAATCTTCTTTTAATTCATTATTATGCCACGGCTAGCCTTTTTTAATCTACACAGAGTGCATAACGTTACGATGATCAATTTGTATTTACCCCTTTATGAATACCTGTTCGAATTGATAAAACGAAGTCAATCAACATTCATATAATGAAAGGAAATAATATTTACACTTCACAATTTTTGAAATTTTTAAATACACCCTTCAATCAATTAATATAATATGGATTATTTATCCCAAAATTTATATTCTTTTAATTTAATGTAAATGCTATTTCAATTAAATCTTATAAGCTAACCTTTCCATTTCGGAATCGTCTCAAATTAATTTCTGGGCTTATTATAAATTTTATTTACATTATTCCTCAATATCGTAGAGAGCAGATCTGATATCTTCGATTTACACCAGTACCTGATTTTGTATTAGTATGGTACATAAAATTTATGTAATCAATAGTTAGCCAAGTCAAATGTTTATCTAATTCATATAGAGAATTTATTCACACATCAAGTTCTAGTAAGTTTGAATCTCTAATTAAACTATTCCTCTCCTTTTTTTTAAGATGAAATTTTTATATTTAATTAACCTTGAACATCAAGAAAGAATTAATTATCAACACTCGCCATCTGTTTTCTTTTCTACGTCACAGAATGTGACAAACACTTGAAGCACGGACACACCATATAACTGCCGTATCCCATCAGGGCCTCTTAGCACCAATCTTGGATTTTAACGAAAGGGGTGGAACAAGTTTTCAGACTGATGCTAACCAATGACATTGACGACTAGTTTGCAGAATATGGGGTAGGAATCTTCTAGCCAGATCACTACCAGGTTACGTTTTCACATAAGTGCCATAACAGAAATCTTCATACAATGAACGATCAGTTACAGTTGAAACATATTTTAAATGTGTTTTCCAGTTTCAAAAATTTACTACATTATTAGCTGTATCGCTAACAATACGAATACGAACAATTTAAATGTAACTTTAGTTATTACATTATAGAATTTAATATAGTTTAAATTAATTTAATATAATTGCGCTGCAAGAAAACGGGGAGATTAGAGAGGATATTTAAATAAAAAATATATGAACCATTGATTACTCTCGCCCAAGTTCTTTATACATGGCTGTTATTATGGAGGTCACAAACTCAATGCGATTTTCCAATCGTCGGAACTTGAAGTCAGGAAAGACATCTTTGCTCTACGACAGATAAGAAGCGACTGACTAGTTTTTGAACGTTGTCGATGGGTGTAGCATAGCGAAACAAACAACATCAGGCATGACTTTGTATTGAAAACTGCACGATTTCTGGAGTAACCTTATTTGAACTTGAACAAAACTTATCGTAAATTGAAAGTTTTACGAAAGCGAAACTTTGTTTATGATATACCGGGTACTTTATAATTATCTAGCATTAAATATTTAATCAAAATGAAAATTTATGAAACTAAAAATGATTCTGAATCAAAAGTATTCAGTTATAGGGGTTCTGGAAAATGAGTGTGCTTCATGCTGTCAAACTTTTGAAAATTTTCATATCTATATGCACATCACCTTTTTGTTATAGTGGCTATAGTGTTATGTTTGAAATCCTTGGGTATCTCGCCTCTCTTATACATATAGCTTACCAGTTGGAAGAGACGTTTTGTTAATGTTTATCCAGCAGCTTCTAGAGTTCGTGCTTGCATCTTATCTATACCTGATGCTTTATTATTTTTTGGACTCTATAATGCTACTTCAAACTCATTCCTAGGTATAGGATATTCAAAGTCATCCTTTCTAATGTCTGATTCATATTCTAGTGCTTTTAGTTCCTGTCCTGCATATAAATTCTCAGTATATTCTTACCATCTAACCACTTTCTCTACATTTTCTACAATGATGTTTCCTCGCATACTTCTTATATTTTTGCTATATAGTTTTATTCCCTAAAAGTTTTTCTAATTAGTTTGTATGCTACGTCTGTCTTCTCTATTTCCATCTTAGTTTGTTGCTCTTTGCGCTTTTCATCAATCCATCGTTCTTTAGCTTTTCTGCATTTGTGAATAATTTTCTATTTTATGGCTTTAAATCTCTGTTTTTCTGCTTCGTCTGGTCTGTCTTTGTATTTTTCCATGCTTTGTCTTTCCACTTTCCATCTTAGTTTGAACCTCTTTACACTTTTTATCAATCCTTTTTCTTTTAGCTTTGCTGCATTTACCAATAATTTCCTATTTTATGGCTTTGTATCTCTGTTTTACTGCTTCGTCTGGTCTGTTTTTGAATTTTTGCCTTTCTTTTATTAAATTCAGAAAATCATTTGTTACCCATGATTTCTTAGTTTCTTTTTGTTTATACTTCACAATATCTCTGGCCGTTATGTCCAAGCTGGATTCAATGTTATTCCATTCTGTTTCTACTTCCTTAGTATCAGAAATTTTCCCGATATCTTTCAGCAATTTATTTGACTTTTTCTCAAATCTTTTGTGGACATCTTTATTTTTCAATATATGTACGATAAAGATTGAATATTTATAGGAAATTTTAATTTTAATTTCAATATAAGTAAACCTATGTTGATCTGCCTGTTGATAGTCATCAACTATTATATATTGAGGTATAAAAATTTCTCACTAAAAACCATTTTAATATGACCAGAAAAAGCCTCGTTACAACTTCAAAAATGTGAATTACAATGTGTTTTACGACGATATAGCTGCACTTCACTTTGATAACATAAAGATGGCAGTTTTTCAGTTCTAAAATTACTTTTCGTGATTATAAACATGCATGGCCTTAAAAGCAAGGCACACGCAAAATCATTTTCATCATGGCTTACAAAAGAGATTATCAAACTTATCAAACATAAACAACATTTATGGAAGCTATATAAATTCACACACAGTTCGGTAGTTTATAGCAATTTTAAATGTAATACGTGGTAAACAAAAAAGTGGTGTATATGTTGCATATGAGAATTCTCTAACTTTAATGAACCATAAAATAAAATCAGATTCAAATACATTCGAAGTTCTAGATAAAGGAGAATAAGTAGACTTGGTCTACACAGACGTCTCAAAAGCCTTTGAGAGATTAGACCAAGGTTTATTATTGCAGAAACTGCTGTACTTAGGTTTTACACTGCAGTTGCTAACATTTTCTGCTTTTATTTTAACAATAGAAATTGGTTTCACTTCAGAACATTTTATTGCTACGCTGGAGTTCCACAAGGCTCGGTCCTCAGACCTTATTTCTTTATAGTCCTCATTAACGATGTCGTGAATATCCTTGAATGTGAATGCTTAATGTATGCTGATGACTTGAAAATGTTTAGCGCTATAAATGAAATGGAAGATGCTTAAACTTCATCAGAATCTAATAAAACTACAGACCTGGTGTACCTTAAACAAACTTTTTTTAAATGCCGATAAACGTTCTGTTACAAACTATTATCGAAAGTACAATGTTATTTCATTTCCATGTTCTTGAAATGACTCGATCATTCAAATTAAAGACAACATAATTGATATGGGAATTCTCGTCGATACAAAGCTACTTTCAATTTGCATATTTCCAACGTTATTCAGGCAGCTTTTAAATTGCTTGGCTTTGTTATAATTGGCAAGCATCTCAATTGTGATACCCTCTAAACAGTATATTTTGCATATATGGTTGCATAGTTTACATTCTCTTCTGTGCCACTTGCATACACCTGGTAGAAAAAGTGTAGCATCACTTCATAAAATACTTAGCGTAAAGTATTTCTAGACAGATTTGCTCTAAGTAGTCTAAAATGCAGATGCAATACAAGTGAAGTAGTGTTTCTATATAAACTGATTCACCGAACTTAGTATTTCATATCAAATGTATCCTCACCTACTAGAAACTAGTGCTGGCAATAAAATTCGATTAATCGATTATTCGATTAATCGAAAATCACGGTTTTTAAAAATTAACAAATCGATTATTCGATTAATCGAATATTCGATTAGTCGACCAATAGGACACACCTATTAAAAATTATGGGTAAATAAAATGCAGTTAAAAGAAAAATGGTTTGTTTTTATTTCTATTAAGAGGCAAGTCCTTACAGAACGAAAGTTCTAGTAAAATTAAAAATATAACAGTACAAACATGTTGTAAAATAAAACTTAAGCGTGCTCTGGCCTGTGTACAGGAACCGGACCTGTACACAAAATTACAAACGATATATTTTTGTCAAATAAATTAGAAATACATCCAACAACACCTATAATCACTGTTATTTGATTAACTGACTTGAATCAGTTGGAAGAATAATTTTTTATTGTGTTAATTGACTAACATGATCCGTGACATATATATATAATCAGTTTGATTACCTAATAGATTAAAATCAACTACCTACGTGAGTGTACAATAATATAGTAAGGAAATGCCTGTATTAATAGCTGTTCGATTTCCGATTACCTGAGTGGCTCCACTATTATAGTTTATAATTTAGTTGTTGCTTATTAAACTGCAAGTTCATAATTTTAAAATGATTTTGTAAGTTTGTTTCTAACTTGAACTTATAATACCTAACTAAATTAGAGCCGTATTATTTGTATTACGTATATAGAGCCCAAGGTCTCTTTTTCCTATGTGTGCAAGCTATAACGTGAGGGAAAACAAAAATACAACCATACATAGTACAAGTTCAGGACAAGATCTTGCTATTGGATGGAGGATACTTGAAAATGAAATGAAACACGACTTGATGGATTTTGTAATTGATTACCCCGCACGATAGTGAATTAATCAGACACGATTATTTGGTTAGAAATAATTTGTTTGACTAGTTGATTAGTCGATTAAACGGTTAGTCGATTAATAGATCATCTAGAACACCATACGATTGATTGCCAATTAGTTAACTAAAAAATTTGTTAACAATCGAATAATCGGTTAATCGAATATTCGATTAACCGATTATTCCATTAATCAGTTAATCGAATAATCGATTAATCGATTAATCGAATATTCGATTAACCGATTAATCGAATATTCGATTAGCCGAATATTCGATAGAAAATCGATTAATCGGTTTGGGAATACTGCAAAATTCGATTAATCGAATATAACTTTTTCGAATTTTGCCAGCCCTACTAGAAACCACTTTATGTTCTACTAAAGTACTCACAGAACCAACGTGCTTAAGTTTTCCATGCATACTCCATATGCACAACTTTGGAAAACCTCCGCGGAAATCTTGACATCTTTAATCATTTGCTGTCGTATTTCAAAACTCTTTGCATGAAACCAGACTGAGAAGTTATTGTTATGCTTTCTCCAGCACTCCTTTGTTGTCAATTTTTTTATTTTAATTTTGTTAAATAGTAATTTAAATGTACTGCCTATTTTGTAATTGGGTTTTTAACCTATAGTGTACAAAAATAAATAAATATTCAGAGTAAATTGAAAAATTTTTCCTTGAAAAATTAAAAAATGACTGCATAATCTTAAAATCAATCAACATGAACGTTATAGCTTCAAAATGTTGACTAATAAAATCGTAGTGTAGTTTTACATACCTAGTACATATTATTTGATAGATATTTTAACTGCTTGTACTAAATTGTATATTGTCAAATATAAATATACAGAAACAACAAGCTGAAATTAAAAGTAAGTTTTTTATATGGGGGCTAGTTTCTTTATAGTTTTAAGATTCTTAGCTTGGTTAAGCTTATACATTGTACCTATTATATATTTATTTAATATAGACTTGTAATTTTTTTATTCGACCATTGTTAACACATTTGCGGTAAATATTCATCGTGTTCAAAACTAGAAACATATTAATTGCTTCATTGTGGACGTACACTTTTGTATGAAATACGTAATACACAAAAACAAAAAAGATATTTCATATGCAAAAGCTGTCTCGAATATTATAAATTTGTAAAATCAGGTGCTCTCTAATGCAAATGCACAAAGGGCAGTAGCGAAGATATAATTTGTATTTTAAGTTTCTTTTATATAAGAAAACAAGTGAAAAATTAAAAATAAAAAATCTACGTGAATTATGACACAATAAAATAGAGATGTATAAAAAAAATACAAAACAAAGCTGTTATACGACAAAAAAGCAAAAACAAAACAATAAATTAAAATTTTTTCTATTTCTTTTTGACAGCAATTTTGGCACCTATTCTCAAGAAAATTCTTTTATTTCACTCCATTTGCTATCAGAACCTCGGGATCTTCTGTTTATTGTTAGGAATGTTTAGTCTTTTAGATCTATGCAGATCTTTCAAATTATAAGATTTCAATTAAAAATAAGACCATTTTTATAAATTAAAAATTTAACTCATAAATAATACACAGCAACGAGGGCTATTCGACAGGTTCATTGACCCTTATAATTTAATCGTGATTATGAAACCATGTGATGGGTATTATGTTTGTTAAATGGTTCATTAATTGTGAATTGTGATTCATCCAACCAAATAATTTGAAATGGAAAGGTATTATTATTTTGACACCTATACGCCTATACCACTCACAAAATTCAGAACGCCTATCAAAAACTCCAGGTCGAAGTCCTTGTCTGATATGGATTTTGAAGGGATGAAATTAATTTTTTTGTATGATGTGGTCGGTGTACTTCTGATTTAGAGACGTCTGAATTCCTTGTTGTTTGCCTAACTTAAATACCTGGCTGTTTTATTACCAATTGTAGTACATTCAGTTCACTTTCTTGATTTGATGTTTTATTGCGGGTTGTATTTTTTAGTTTATTATATGACCCGTACTCTTGTAAATTTTTCCTCAATCTTGCAAACTCTATTGTTTGGTTGTCTTCGTTCTGGTTATCTATTTAAATACATTCTATCAACATTAATGCTATTTCTATGATATGGATTATCACATTGCACCATATCACATTTTTCTTCATTTGTAAAATTTACCATAATAATTTAATTAATTGTGTAAAAAACTTGCAAATATTAGAAATACGTGGCACAAATCTACTTGGTACTTGATTTATAAAATCCGCCGCTTACTATTACTAATTTGACAACCAAAGTAGCATTTTTTAGAAAACAAAATTCACAGCCAACCAGATACATTTTTATGGTTACAATTTTTTAAGATATGCCCTTTCGTTTTTTTGTAATAATTTTGCCAATTGTTGATAAAACATGTAAGTATGATGCATATTTGAAATCAGCATAAAAACGGCCATCAAAATACTGAGAAATCAAAGGTGGAAGCTATAATAAAACAAAAGTTGATGGCGTCCACCAATAAACGAATCACTCAATAAACAAATGAAGTAAGTATACTTATTCACCATAATGGCTGAAGAACACTTTCACAGATTTGAAAAAGAATCATAAATATAAAGGTTATGAATAAAAGTAGACTTTGATAATTTTTACATTTTTCGTCATACCTTAAAAATTAAGAGGTATTTTTTTAAATTATTGTTTCTAAATCGAATATACAACTTTCGTCCCATTTAACCAACATTGTAAATATTACTGTTTCCGAGTTTCCCATGGTGGGGCACGCTTATCTGGGACACCCTGTATATAAATATAGATCATCATCTGGAAGTATACCAAGATTTCTCACACAGTTTGAAGAATTGATTAATAATCAAGGTCTTAATTTGCAACATATTATAATGGGATATTTTAATATCAATATCAAAAGCAATCTACTTATGGCCACTAAACTTTGACATGATGAATGATAAAGGATTTATTCAACTAGTTCAAGCATATACTAGAATTACAAAAGTTAGTAAGACTTTAATAGATATAGTGTTCACAAATTTGACCTACTTTCAAGCTAACATCTTACCAGTCTCTTCGAAGATCTCTGAACATGGAATACTGGATATTAATATGTTGTCGATAAAATCTTTCAAAGGTAAAACAATTTTAACACTAAATAGAAAAGTTAATATGCGTAATATAAATAAGATTGATAAACAAAGCTTTGATAATTGGCTTACACAACTGCATTGGTTTGAGAACCATCTTAGTGTTGATGATATTCTTGACGGCTTATAATGATTCAGAAATTAAAAACTTACTAAACAAAGAGATATCTCCTATTTGCAGGCAATTTTCACTATTAATGATTTCAACTGGAACAAATGTAAAAGAACGATAAATGAAGTTAATTTTATAATCAGAAAAAGAAGAATTATTATGTGGAAATGATTGACAGTAATCGACAGAACCCTAAAAAACTTCGGCTAGTAATTAAGGAAGTCATTAATGGTACAAAAGGGAATCCAGCATTTTTTAATAGTACTGTAACTAAGGAACCGCAAGTTTTAGCAGATAATTATAATATATTCATTACAAAAAAGTATTGAAAATCTGGTAAACCCTATTTAAGATCTACCAACCACATACACTACAATTAACAAAGTATTAAACAAAAGTTTACTTTCTTGAAGGAAAAAATTAATTGATAATGGCACAACTACTATTTTCGCTGTATTTTTAGACTTAAAACTTACTTTCGAAACTATTGATAGAGAAATTTTTATTAAAAAATTGTAATACATAGGTTTTTGGTGATAAAGTACTACAGTGGTTTAAGGATTATTTACACCAAAGAAGTCAAGTATTCAAAATAAGTTAATATTTGTCAAGCTCTATTTACTAACATCTTGGGGAACCACAAGGAACACTTTTAGGTTCACTTCTTTTCTTATTGCACAATGATATAAACATTTGTATTTCGGACCCTAGTGCTGTACTTAATCTTTTTGCAGATGATACACTTATATCAGTTTTAGATAATAATATAAATAAGGCAATACTTAGAATACCCCGATCCTTGTTGCTCTTTCTGATTGGATGGTCAAAAATATGTAAAAGAAATCAATTACGTAGAAATTATTAGCAACTCATTGCTTAAATGTCATGTCGTAAAACTAGTAGATAAAATTACAATTTATTTATTTATATTTGTACTTTCATACATTTACGGGAAACCTCATTTACACTAAACAGAAAATGTATATACATACAAGCTTAATCTATAACTTATTTTTAATATTAGCTAATACAGACATTCGAAAGGATTGATGACTGCTATTCAACCAATTTAGTTGTATAAACTTGTTTGCAATAATTGCAGTTGGATATAGATAAAAATGACTTCCATAATTACTTCGACGGCAATTACAATAGAAAAGGTCGAAGTTACGTGTTAATTTAGAAGGAATTGTTAATTTAATTGATTCAAGTATTTCATGGCAGTTAACAGAACCGTTAATAGTTTTATGTAGAAAAAGTAGGTCATTTAATATACGCCTATCTTGAAGCGAGATAAGTTGTAGTATGTCTAAAATATCCTGAACATTGTATTGTTTGTTGTCTTTGTAATCCCATTTTATATGCAATAAACTTAATAAACTTCATCTGGACTCTTTTAATTTTAATTATGCTATTTTTGTAATAGGGTGACCAAATGATGGAAGCATATTCAAAATACTTCTTATTAAGGCACAGTATAACAATTTGCAAGTTACAATTGAGAATCCCTGACAGTAACGGAATACAAATCCTAGCATTTTCGTCGCTTTGTTAGTTTAATATGTATTTGTGGTTTGAATGAAAGTTTTGAATCTAATATTACTCCAACATCTCTAATTTCATCTACTCTATTCAATACGATGCCATCGATGTAGTACTGTGTTGCCAAGGGTGATATAACATGTGAGAAGGTAATGCTATATTAAGAGATAGTCTAATAAGTTCACACCATATGTGCAGCGAGTTCAGATCATCTTGAATCATTGTACAGTCACTTGGCGATATGATACTGCGATAGATTTTTAAATCATCTGCGAACATTAGGAATTTGCAAAGCTTAAAGACAAGGTTTATGTCATTAATAAACAAAAGAAAAAATAAGGGCCCAATGTGGGAGGCTTGTGGGATTCCTGACTGTACTGGAAATTTATACGATGTAAATTGTTTATATTTGACACATATAAATAACTACTAAGCTATTGCAGCATCTTAACATCAAAACCTGCATTATACAGTTTAGACATGAGTATATTTAAGTTTACTCGATCAAAAGCCTTGGCAAAATCTGTATATAGTGCATCAACCTGGCAGCGATTCTCTAATGCCTGTGTTATACAGTTGGTATAAACTAAAAGATTTGTGATTGTTGATCTCCGTGACACAAATCCATGCTGCACTTCCTTGCACTTCCAGGATAGATGATTAGTAATTAGTTTGTCTAGTAATTGAGGAATTGACGACTGGACACAAATTCTTCTACAATTTTGAATAAAAATTAAAGTTAACTACTTTAGTTAACTACTTTAGACATATACGAGGGTCGTCCGATAAGTACTTAGCCTACAAAAGAAAAACGAAAATTTTGTAAAAGTAGCGATTGATTTCTCAACAGTCTCCTTATAGCTCGATACACTTGACTCAGCAATGCTCCAATTTCTTTAACCCATCTGAAAAATGTTTTTTCGAGGTCTGCAAAGTAGGCCTCCGATGACCTGAATCAAGTTAAATTTTTGTCCGGCGAGTGACTTTTTCAAGTTTGGAAACAAAAATGTCTTACGGGGCCAAATCTGGAAAATACGGTGGATGGGGCAGTAGTTCGTAGCCCAATTCGACCAATTTGTTCGTGGCGAGGCGGATGCGCTTGTTGCCCAGAGTGAGAAATCGTGGCACTCATCGCGCTGACATCTTTCTCATGCGCAAAATTTCCTGCAGGATATGACCCACATGGTCTTTTGAGATACCTATTGTCTCAGCTGTTTCGCGCAAGTTCAATTGGCGGTCTGCCAATACGGGTGTCGCCGTGGATCAATGTAGTAAGCGTAAGACTACGGATCCCAAGGTCCTGGGTTCGAATCCAGACACGGCCGAATGCTTGAAAAATGGCAGGTGAGAGGTTAAATGGAGGTCCCGTGTGTGAGTGTTGGCACGCACGTTAAAAATCCCTACCTTGCCAGGAACGGCAAGGGTTCGGCAAAATTCTAAATTTTCCAGGCAACAAAAACTCGCCTCCTGGCCAATGTAGTACCTTTGGGTGAAGCATTGGAAAATCACATGTAAAGTCTGCCAATACGAATTTGTGGATTTTTGTCATGTTATCCTCTGTGGTAGCCGTTTTCGACACATCTGAGCGTGGCTCATCAAAAACCGACGTACGACCACATTGAAACTCATTAAACCAATTTTTGATGGTCGCCATTGAAGGCGAAGAGTCACCATACACAGCATTCAAGCGCTCTTTGATTTTGCTGTGCGATTTCCCTTCCAAAAACAAGAATGAATCACCAATCGATATTGCTCTTTTTCCATTTTTCTAAAATTTGCGGACGGCTCGCTTCCACATGCTGTCAAAACAAAACTAAGAGTCCGATTTGGCTGATATTTCGACAGTGGGCGTCTACGAGAATGTACTACACAATAGTAAATTTCTCTTGCGATAGTGGCGCCATCGGGTGGTGGGGCTAGGTACTCATCGGACCGCCCTCGTAAGTTTAGACTTAAATTTTAACACTAGGCTGTCTACAACTCTTTAATTAGTTCGAACTTAATGCATTGTTTGTCCATTTTGTATTTTCTGAATCAAAATATGTTAATGAAGTTACAAGTATTGCAGAATCGTGCTCTTAGAATCATTCTACATGGTAGTATATCCACTAACATCTCCACTATGTCAGAATGCCTTCAGTTTGTAGCTATAACGCATTATCTGTATTTCTTAATCATGTGCTTTATCTACAAAGTCACCAAAAATTTCTTACCAACTTATTTACAATGTAATTTAATAAAAACTAGCGAAATTCATACATATAAACACGCAATGTCTCACACTTTTACATTCCAACATTCAACAGAATAACCACAAAAATGTCATTGCTTGTTGAAGGTGTTCAACAACTTTAATGCTTTACCGAGTTACACAGAACAATCTTCTTTATTGCTAATTTTTAATAGACACACCTTTGACATATTATACCTAAATTGTAATTTAATTTGCCTTACCATTTGACAGTTTTATTTTCCTAAATACTGCGTTTACATCAGCTTTTAACAATTAATGTATTAATGTAATTGTATGCACTTTGTATATTTGCATTGATAATATGTTTATATATGAATAAATAAATATATAATGGAACTGGGTAAAGTTTAACGACATTGTTAGTAATCTTCTAAGTGATTATGAAAATTTGTGGCATCATATTTACATGGACAATTATTACAACAGTAGCCATTTAGTGGAAATGTTGCTACAAAAGTAACTTGAATCTGTGAAACAATAAGAGCGAACTAGGGGTTACCTCCACAGCTTAGAAGATTCCACTTGAAAACCGGAGATTAATAATTTCTTACGAGCTGAAGGTTAATTCAAATAACTGATATTGATACTATCAAGGGTCAACCCACAACAAGTTCTTCGCATGTACCACATTTAGAATCTCTATTACCACCGAATGAATCTAAAATTCCAATCGTTAATAAAAATTGTTGGTACTGGTAAAAAAGTGTCCTCAAAATAGCTTGGAAAAGCATGGAAAACGAAAAGACATCTTCTATATGTGTAAATTTTGTAAAATTCCGTTGTGTAAAATTAACTATTTTCAAATCTACCATAAATATTAAAGATGTTTAATTTTGTTATCACAGTTTGAGTATGTTTTGTTTTCATTTTCAAAAATTATACTAATATATTTTATATTGTATATTATATTTGTATTGCTTCATTTGTCATTATTACTTCTTTAAAGTAAATTTTTATCAATTGTTAATTAATACAATTGCTAATGCTATTTATTTATCAGTTAATCATTGAACACGTATATCTTTGTATAAAATTCTACTGTTCTTTTGTTTAGAACTGTAATTTGGCTAAAAGATTCTTTAACACGGTGACTTTATCCGACGTATCCTGTTAAAGGGTCGAAAAACTACGGCTTTTGGCTAATTTATACAATGTAATATAGCGGTCTCTAAAGTGTTAATTTGATATAAACCATATGTGTAATCGAAGTTGTTTGATTGTTTTTAGGGTTCCGTACCTTATAAGGTATAACAGAACCGTTATAAGATCACTCTCGTGTCTGTCTGTCCGTCTGTCACAGAGGTTTTTCTCGAGAACTATGTAACGTAGGAATTTGAAATTTGGCACAATGCTAGGTCTTTATGGCGCGCACATATATTGACAATCAGAAAATAGAAAAAAATTTTAGATTAAAATGGCGGGGGTTAATTTGGTCAAAAGAAAAAAGTTTTAATAAATATATCGTGTGAGGTATCATTTGAAAGAAGATTCTGAAAGACTTCTAAAAAATTTTTTATAATTTTCAGTTCAGTAGTCTTCATGATATAGCTCAAAATATGCCAAAAATTACTGTTTTCCCTCCCCCTGTTCTCCTACATTTCCAAAGCAAAAATTTTGATTTTAATAGAGCTAGTAGCTATTGAGTCATAGATTATAGGATAACTGCAGGTTTTTTTGACAGTGTAATAGTTGCTGCGAAAAATTTTTTAAACAGTATTAAACGTATTTACTAATGTACCAGTACAATGTGGGACAATATATTCATTTTTCAGTTATCACAATCAAATTTGGATAAGATTTAAACATACATAAAAAATAAAAACAGCTTAATTTGGTTTATTGATTGCTCACTGTAGTATTGGTACGGAACCCTAATAGTGCGAGCTTGACTCGCTCTTGGCTAACTTTTTATATTTCTTAATAGTAACAGTAAAATTTATTTTTGCAAATCAATCCATTATTCCTAATGGATCTAAATAAAATCTTCAATAACCTTTCTAAAGAAATCAGATCATCACATAACATACATGTTTTTAGAAAACAAGTAAAAGAATTTCTTTTAAGCAAGGCCTCCTACAACCTCTAAGAGTTTTTTAATACGCAATAAATCTCAACTTGCATCAATTATATGTTTGTTGATGTAAATTCATACTTTTTAAATGTATTGTTCATATCTATAAGTAATGGTGCAATGTATTCATTATATATATATATATATATATATATATATATATATATAGCTATGTATTTTTAGGAACAATGGAGCCCCGACGTTGGGCTGTTCCATATAAAATTGATATGATAACGCCGTACTCGGTGTCAATGGACGTTTTCTACTTAACTCCACCTTTCTGTGTTTTCTTAATCAAATTTAAATCTCACTAATTTTATTATTATGCCACGGCTAGCTTTTATTATTCTACACAGAGTACACAACGTTACGATGATCAATTTTTTTCTTCTTCACCCCTTTATGATTACCTCTGGTTTGAATTATAAAACGAAGTTAATTAATTCTATATAATGGAAATAAATATTATGTACAAGTTTTGAAATTATTAAAATACACCCTTCAATCAATCAATATTATGTCTTATTTATCCCAAAATTCATATGCTTTGCAATCAATCTAAAGTCACCAAAAACTACTCTTTTTATCAAAGAAACCTCGAACGTTCAGATCCCTTTATAATATTACGAACTTTTAACATATGTAAAGTTTGTTGCCGATTTTGTTACACTTTTATAAATTAAGTAAATTCAATATCCAAATTGAAATAGAAAAAATGTCTTAAAATTAATTAGATCTGACCTGTTCCGTTCTGCTTAATTGAACCCCTTTGTTTCCATAAATTGCTTCTTTATTTTCTCGCAACTCAAAATTATACCAAACTCGTCAACGCTGCTTTGAAGTATTACATTAATCCATTTAAAACATCCCCATATTCGAATTATCCATACATTTGAAATATTATACCCTCAATTAGAATCTTCCATGCATTTAAATTATTATACCATTCATTATCAACCAACATCAATTCAGAATTATTATCATCCAATTAGGATTAGAATTATACACACATTTTAATCATTATTGACCAACTAGGATTGTCCATACACTCGGAATTATTATATCTATCCACTCGGATCAGGATTATTCACACATTTGGAATTGGATTATACACCCATTTGGAGCCCTATTATTATATTATTAGTTTAAATAAATTACCCCAAATTCTAGTCACGTTAATCGGCAAAATAAACTTTCATATTTGTAGCACTTACTTGTCACTATCTATTTTCACTATTGTATTATCAATTATTAAATTATGCGAGACTTTTAGGTTCAGAGTATCGCAGCTTGGCCTTCTTGAGTTAAAACTGAGCTCTGTTATCATTTTCGCTGTTAATATAGGTTCAACCCACTTGGATGTGGATTGGGTTTCCACCAAGTTCGTCGCTTATCTTAACCAATAAGGTCTTTGTATATCCTCACTTGAAGTGTTTTTCTGATGTAATATATTCGTTTCCCATATAATGTGTTTATTTGACACCTTATTGTACGCTATCTAGACCATCCATTGTTTGTTTAGATATCGCGTTTTCCATATTATACAAAAATACATGATGTAATTTGAATTTTACTTTCGTCTATTTTTATTTATTTACGCATCTTTAAACTGCATTTTCTTATCAAAAATGTTGATTGTTTCTACGCACTTACACAAAACTTTGTTAAGTTTTATCTCTTGTCTCCGTAGTATATTATAACTAATTAGAACCCTTTTTAATGCGTGTTTAATTACATGTATTATCCTTACCTCTAAATATGTGTGCTTTTACTGAAAAATATCGTTACTTGCATTACTTAAAATTAATGAAGCCCTATATACCGAGTGTAAAATCCCTGTTATTTACCTAACGTATGAATTACCTATTTCTATGCTAAATATGCGTCCTATTGTTATAAGATATGTCTATTTGCGTCGCTTGAAACTAATTATGCTCTATATACAGGGTGTTAAATCCTTACTATTTACATAATATAAGAATTATTAAATTTTCTACTACATAAATGCAGTTTTCGGCTTCCTATCGTAATTTATGGTTTCTGCACGACCCTTGCTATACAATACACCCTTAAACAACCCTTTATCACAGCAATATATATATATATATATATTTATAAAGAATATGTAAATTTAATGAGTCTTAAAATAATATTAAAGAATGAAATTTATTGGCAAGTGACTCAATATTAGCCACAAGGGCATCCTGTCGACGCGTTTCGCCCTAATTGGGGCTCATCAGGACAGGAGTAGCAAAGATGTAATATTTAACACGAACACATTATGTTGATAAAACCTGCAAAGTCAGGTGACACAGCACGAAGGCACAAATTGTGGGCTAGGTGATGCTGTACTTCCCATAATGTGTTGTGTTAAATATTACATCTTTCTACTCTGTCCTGATGAGCCCCAATTAGCGCAGATGTAATTCTTTTTAAGACTCATTAAATTACATATTCTTTATAATTATAATCTTTGGCTATGGAAAAGGCAGTTGAACCGGATCCCTCCGTGCCGACTGTTGATAAAACCTGCAAAGTCAGGTGACACAGCACGAAGGCACAAATTGTGGGCTGGGTGATGCTGTACTTCCCATAATGTGTTCGTGTTAAATATTACATCTTTGCTACTCCTGTCCTGATGAGCCCCAATTAGGCTAAACGCGTCGACAGGATGCCCTTGTGGCTAATATTGAGTCACTTGCCAATAAATTTCATTCTTTAATATTATTTTAAGACTCATTAAATTTACATATTCTTTATAATTATAATCTTTTGGCTATGGAAAAAAGGCAGTTGAACCGGATCCCCTCCGTGCCGACTGTTGATAAAACCTGCAAAGTCAGGTGACACAGCACGAAGGCACAAATTGTGGGCTAGGTGATGCTGTACTTCCCATCATGTGTTCGTGTTAAATATTACATCTTTGCTACTCCTGTCCTGATGAGCCCCAATTAGGGCGAAACGCGTCGACAGGATGCCCTTGTGGCTAATATTGAGTCACTTGCCAATAAATTTCATTCTTTAATATTATTTTAAGACTCATTAAATTTACATATTCTTTATAATTATAATCTTTTGGCTATGGAAAAGGCAGTTGAACCGGATCCCCTCCGTGCCGACTGTTGATAAAACCTGCAAAGTCAGGTGACACAGCACGAAGGCACAAATTGTGGGCTAGGTGATGCTGTACTTCCCATAATGTGTTCGTGTTAAATATTACATCTTTGCTACTCCTTTCCTCATGAGCCCCAATTAGGCGAAACGCGTCGACAGGATGCCTTTGTGGCTAATATTGAGTCACTTGCCAATAAATTTCATTCTTTAATATTATTTTAAGACTCATTAAATTTACATATTCTTTATAATTATAATCTTTTGGCTATGGAAAAAGGTAGTTGAACCGGATCCCCTCCGTGCCGACTGTTGATAAAACCTGCAAAGTCAGGTGACACAGCACGAAGGCACAAATTGTGGGCTAGGTGATGCTGTACTTCCCATAATGTGTTCGTGTTAAATATTACATCTTTGCTACTCCTGTCCTGATGAGCCCCAATTAGGGCGAAACGCGTCGACAGGATGCCTTTGTGGCTAATATTGAGTCACTTGCCAATAAATTTCATTCTTTAATATTATTTTAAGACTCATTAAATTTACATATTCTTTATAATTATAATCTTTTGGCTATGGAAAAGGCAGTTGAACCGGATCCCTCCGTGCCGACTGTTGATAAAACCTGCAAAGTCAGGTGACACAGCACGAAGGCACAAATTGTGGGCTAGGTGATGCTGTACTTCCCATAATGTGTTCGTGTTAAATATTACATCTTTGCTACTCCTGTCCTGATGAGCCCCAATTAGGGCGAAACGCGTCGACAGGATGCCCTTGTGGCTAATATTGAGTCACTTGTCAATAAATTTCATTCTTTAATATATATATATATATATATATATATATATATATATATTATTACTCATATTTAGACCAGGGTAGAAAATTAAATAACCACATCAAATAATTTTAATCACCGTGTAGAAGCTTTGGGAAAAGGTACGCGTTATTAAAAGAAACCGTGGAGAATAAAAATTCATTCGTTTCATTAAAAATAAGAGATTTAAATCATGTACAAGACGCTTTATATCAAAGGAAGTAGTATTAGAAAGCTCTACGTAATTTAATTATTCCTAGTAAAGAAACAAATAGAAATTACGTGCAAAATTTATATTAATTAACTCAATTTTAGTAACCGGTATTAAACAAAATGTACTGATAATAATTGAATATTTGATTAGGAGTCACTAAAAATTAAAGGGTATTATTTTAATTGGAGTTAATTGAACCGTTAGTAACAGATAATATCTATAAAAACTTGTAAAAACCCAATAAAATACCATGAAATAAAGCTCTGAGAATTAATAGTATGTTTGAACACCTGCGTATTTTTAAAAAAGCTTGTTCCGCGTAAAATTTGCAGATAACAAATGGTTTCAGAGAATGTTGGAGAAACCGTCGCTTATATTAACGGGAAGACTAGATACGGGGTTATTTAACCCAGATAACAGTCCATGTGGACTGAAAATAATCGATAATAAGGAATATCAATTTGCACCGATAAGAACAGGTTAGATAGATACAGATAATATGCGCAAGACCGAGACACATATAGTAAAAGGCGTGAATGGAGCAAAGTCACGGGGTTGCGATTGGGTGAAAATAAAAGTCAAAATTGAGAGGTAAAAATAACATTTCTGTATAAAATTCAATTAGTTATTTCCAGACGTTGCGAGCCGTGTCGAAATTTCTGAGATTTAACTGGTGCGAGTGCAAATTTCGTAAAAATCGCATGCCGGGCTGCGGAATGGGAACCTAGCATGCGAAATTCTTTAGAATTGTCCGTTTTGGGGACTAGACCGACAGACAGGCTAACCTCTATATATACCGAGGTGAATATGAACAAGCTCTCTTACATCTGCGACTTGATTCAATGCGTTAAACAGTGCTTTTTAGTTTTCCGAGTTTGATAGAATAATTTAAAGTTTGCTCGTATATTTTGGTGATTTAAAACAGTTTGTTCTTTACGTGCTACAATGAATGTACTTTAGTGCACTTAGAAAAGAAGATACAAGGTAATAAAGTTTAGTATCACTGTACCAATTAGTAAAATTTACAACGACAAATGAATACACAAAAGTAGGCAGTTTTGGCGTATATTGGTGAAAGAAGTATGAATTCCTTTGTTATTTTTCGGGGGTGTTAATAATTAAATGGTTCGTAAACGTGTCTGGATACACAAAACAAGCTTCAGATATACACAAATGAGTTCCGGAAAAGCACCGAAACTACTTTAGATGAATGGTGGTGGAGAAAAGTTTAAAAGCGTTGAGAATCAGAAGCCGTAAATATAACCCAGTTGAAATGGTGTGATTAACAAAAGGGACGATGTACATTGAAGCTACGAGTGCAGTAACCTTCAGGTAAATTATACTATTTTGTTTGAACTTTGATGTTTTCGTGTGTGTTGAATAACTTTATAATTGATTTACTTAAAATGGACAGTAGTGAAATTGTACTAACAATAAAATTTTAATTTTAAGGGGAAATTTGCTTGTTTAAGTAGAAAGGGGTATTTAGTATTGATGTTCTGGATTATGATGAAAATTTGGGTATGTCTTTGAACTCAATTAGACGAACCTGGTTAATTAACGTAAATGGGTGGTAGATGCTCCCTTTGTACTCAGACTCAGGTCTGCATATATTGTTATATTAATTAGTAGGCATCCTACAAGGATTTTAATTCTGGATGCACATTAAAATGATAATAAATTTAATCTTGAAAATTTCTGATACTGAAATTTATGCTGAATTTTAATTTTGAAATTTTAATGTATTGTGAATATTGATGTAAATAGAGTTAACGTTGATGTTTGTGGTAGGAATGTGTTTGTTTTTTTTATGATTGAGGATGAAAGTTCTATCTAGGGGAGCAGCCGAGGCGGAAAGGAGTAAAGAGGCGATTAAGAGATCGGTCGACGGACCAGTTAATTTAGGAGGTTTCACAGCAATATATATATATTTATAACTGTATTCAGTTATGAAATATTCCATAATGTCTTGTACATTCTTATGGAAATAAATCGAATTGAATTTAATCAGCAAATTGTATATAAGAATGTGTTAGTTGGTGAATATTGGTTATTCTTTTGTTATATTTAGAGAACACCTATCAAATATTTGGTTTAGTTCTATCTTTTCATTCTACCTATGTAACTGTTTTAACTTTTAATTCTAACAAACAATAAATGAGCAAATTTCCATTTTATTCCTTTCCAGAAAGTCATTGGAGTGTTTAAACCAAAGGATGAGGAACCTTACGGTCGTTTAAATCCAAAATGGACCAAGTGGATGCATAAACTATGTTGCCCTTGCTGTTTTGGACGATCCTGCCTTATACCAAATCAAGGTTACTTGTCAGAGGCTGCTGCATATTTAGTAGATGCCAAGCTTGATCTTCAAGTTGTACCAAAAACCAGGGTAAAAAGTGCCATAGTGTGGATTTATCGGGTTTTTAAATGGATCTTTTTAGGTAGTGAAACTAGTATCAGAAACATTCAATTATCCTAGAATAGATAGGCAAAAAGCAAGAATGAAAAGAGCAATTATGGAACAATTTCCTAATGTTGGTTTACGTTTTAATAGGATAGGACTTCCCTCAAAGGTATGTATTACAAGTGTTGACAAAAAGTATTGACGTACATTATTCTAATGGGTTAATTTAAAGGTTATCTAATTTTGGTTAATCTACTTTTATTGAATTAAAATACCATTTTATCAATTGCCAATCTTTAATGATGTATAGGACCGGCTGCCTTTTAAGGTACATGAAGAAATGTTTTTAGAGAATGGAACACTATATAAATGTAAATGAATAGTATCGTCTTTAGGTTATGCGTGGAATTAGCACCTACACACACTCCAGTGTTATACTAATCACTTGCGAAGTGGTATAAATAAAAGAGAAATACAAATAATCAAAAATCTTTATTGATTTGCTATTCTAATTGTTTACATACAGTACAGTATAAACTATAGTAGAGATCAAATAAACTTGTGTATAACTCATCAATCTTTGGAGCAAAAAAACATAATCTTGAATGTTAAATGACATTGCCCGTATGAAAGTAACAGCTAAAATTACTGCAATTAGTTAAGACATACATATAAGATATTAATTCATAACATTTTAAAGATGTGTTTGGGATATGTTTGTGTATTTGGATTTGTAATTATGAATTTGTAGATCTGTAATGAATTAGCTTGTTTAATCGAAATCTTGAAAATTACCTTCGATGCATAGTCTGCTGCACATGTATTCGTTGAAGTGTAAACTCTTAGGACCAACTTAACAATAAACTGGAAACTTGTTTCTTGTTAAGATTTGAAATATAAATAACAATTTAATGTAGAATACATTTATTGTTACTGAATATAATTGAAACTTATACGTAATTTAAACATTTAAGTTGTGTACATTAAAATAAATAAACATCTTAAACACGAATAAATTTGAAAACGAAGTCCACAACTAAGCATCGACGTCTTGTGTCACAAAAGTAGTTCTCTGCATAAATGCAAAGTAACTTCACATTGTAGTAGTTCTATTAAATCCCCAACAGATGAGTCATACCCAAGTTGGTCTCTCCTATATAAATCCAATAATATGTCTTTTAAATTACCATATCGTAGAACAATAATATGACTTCACATAAGAAGCAAGCATACTTGATTATTTTTACCTGTGAAATGTGCACTGCAATTTGCATGCATGGGTTCAGTTTACATATATTCTAAATTTAATTTAAATTTTAATTAATTTTAATGCCTATAATCCATACACATGACTACCACATTGAAATTAAAACACAATGGTAAATGAATACATGGCGATTAAGTTATCTATAACATTAAGTACTTTAATTAAATATACACTGTAAGTTACAGTAAAATAGTTCAAATAATTTAGGTTGAGTTTATATAAAGTAGTGGCATGTAAATATACTAATAATCGTCTTGCAATGAAGAATTATATTGTTTTTACAACTTCTAAAAAATTATTATTATTGTTGTTGAACCTTACGGTTGCGTAATTATTTTGATGAGACTATGGCCATGTATATTTTTACTTGATGATTTATTTTATGCATATGTGTATTTAGTTAATGTACTCGTTGTGTTTATCAAAAAACGACTGTATTAAAAGAAGATTTAATATTAACTCTTAATCCTTACATTGTGGCAGCAACAAATATTGACCACCAACACAGGACGAGAGACCCTTGGTTATATAAACAGCTACTTAAATCTAAAGAGCGTGTTTAGGGTGCGAGCGACATAAACAACCACCTTCAATATGACTCACATTCACAAAGTAAATTACAAATTTAACATAGAGCCTGCCTTGAACAGCTGTTGCTTTCAACAAATTCTAATATCCAACTTATAATTTTACAATTTGGTGACATAATAGCAAACGTTTTGCTTAAATCTATCAAGTAATTATGTACAACAGTAGTCAGAATCTAGCAGTATAAATGTTAATGTCCTTTATAATTAATTCTATATCTAATTCTGTTCCATGGGCAATGGAAACACCTTAGCAATTGCCCGTTTAATCACACCTGAATTAGTTTTCACACTCAGTGCATGCACCACATTATTGTCATCAGTATGTAAAGCAGTTGTTTTTCCAAGCTGACAATGTAGAATTGGAATATTTTCATCCATCACAATGACGAAAGAACCTACTTGCACCTGATTATGTGTTGATATTTTCTATTTATTATGCAGCTGAAGTGATGTTAGATATTTGGATTATAACAGTTTTATATATATTGCATGCTTAAAGGAACTACGCCCTTGTAAGCCTCAATGTAACAGGTTTTAATAATATCAGGCGTGTTAAAAGAGCAAATTAAGGCCTTGCTATATTGTTACAATTACTGCACAGGTTTTTACATTGCACATGACTCGCTGTAGGATTATACTTTAAAAAATAAAAGTTTTAAGCTAGAAGATGGAAAAGTTAAAAACTGTATGCTAACTTGGCTATTATCCCAAGGCAGAGCTAGAGAGGGATCGATACTGAAACGAAAAACAATTTAATCTAAAGTTGGACGAATCTGTATCTAACAAATATCAATCATTTTAAAAGGGTAGATACAGAAAACCCTTTCGTATTTGTTAATTCTAAATTTTTCTATTTAAATTCTTGGATTAACATACAACATAAACAATCAGACGTCTTCAACATAGAAATAGTTTCAACTTATATTTTTTACAAAAAGTACTGGCATAATAACACATCTATTTCATAACCAATAATTTCATCAAATAACGACCATTTTTAACAATTGAATTATATCATACATACTTTAATTTTGACAATTTGGACAATTTCATTACATATTTGTTATCTTTGTGAATGTCAGATCTGGCAGCCATTTACAAATTTGAACATTTAATTAAAAAACTAGAATTTTGAGCAATCTTGATATAATCTTGTTTGTTATTAATGAAATATAATTTTATTTAGACTTCTCGTAAGCGAATAAGCTTCAAATATTACACAAATTTAACGAGTGATTTTTCTTTCATAAAATATCTTGTAGTTACGAAAAATGGGTATTAAGTACTATTTGTAACAAAAATGTGAATTCGCCTACTTGAATACAAACACCAACAGCCTTGTTTTTTTTATGATGTTGACGTTTATTTTCTTGCAGAAGCTTCCAATTATGGGAGAGGTGTGTAATTTTGCTGGCTCTTATATTTGTTAGACGATTTCATTTCTTGTTGTGTATCCAACTAAAGGTACTAAACAATCTCTTGGTTGCTGCAGAGCTGACTCGAGCTGATAGTATACTGCAAGTTCTGAAAGTCGACTTCTTTTGCAGATTCCTTTCCACCGTATTATTGATCAAACTTTTGATGCAGAAATCCACATAAACTTTTTCCTCAATAAACCATCTTTTGCAATATAACTTGCTAAGTCTATCGTAGTTGAAATAGCAATATTCATATTCTCTGCCACTTTGTGCATAAACTTCACGGCATCTGTATGCTCTTCTGTAGTTAAATAGCAATCTTGGTTTAAAGGGTATAAAAGTACAGCAGCTAAACGAATTGGAAATAAGGCCATACATTTTCTCTCTTTAGTTTTTCATAAAAGTGGGAATTTTGATAACAAAGTTTTAAGTTTTGTTGGAAATCATTAAAGGCAAAATGCACTTTGAGTATTAGGCACTCATTGCTTTCAAAGGTTTTTATTATAGTAATTATTCGCTTTAAAATTAATAATAGTTTTTCGACACTAACCTAAAAATATCGTCATCCAAAATTTGAGATTTCAATTGTTTTGGTTAAACAGTTAAGAGTCTGATACCCGTTCATTGACTGCTATTGTTTGCAATGTACTTTTGCAATCAAAAAGGCTTTGTAAAGTGTCAAGTTACTTCCCCAACGTATTTTAACTGGCATTCTTAAACTGATTCGTCTGGTTCCCATATTTTTCTCTTTGTTAATTTTAGTGAATAGGGCATTTAATATGTGCAAATAATTTCTGACATAAGTATTCTCCTGTGTGCCCGTTTTCTTCATTCACAATAAATTCCATGAAAATTTTCATTATGAATATTACTCCATCCATCGCACTGAAGATGCATATTATTGGCATCTGCCAAATCAGTGCTGAGATCGCTTTTCATTTCATTATATTGCTGATCTAACAGTCTTGTAGACATATATTTTCTGGTAGGAAGCTTATAAGATGGCTTAGTTTCTTGAAAAAGTTTATCCATAATAGATGTTCTGGACAATGGCGATCCACTTTTGAAAATTGCTTTCGTCAGGGCCTCAATTAAAACTGCTAAAAGTAAACAGAACAAATTGTTTACGATTTGAGATTTGGTAATTCAGAACAAAACATAACTTTAAATAAAATAATAACGTACTAAAGATCCGTTAAAATAAAACTAAATGCCACGTGTGCTTTAGATTTCATATTAATGTACAATACTAGTATTAGTTTCATTTTCTGCAGAAGTCATTGTGTTTAGAAAAAAAGTTAAAGTATTCTTTCGATTTTGACCACTTGCTGAGGCCAAGATTGCTTAGATAGAATGAGGTGTAGATGCAGTAATACAAAATCTGTTTGAATTTGGAGTCGAAGTGTTGGTGTAACAGTATGATGAGGATGATGACGAGCCTTCTGACATTCCCATTCTAGAAGTTACATTCGGTTTTATTAAATCATCTGCGTCTACTCTCACCTGTACTTCTTTAGGGTTAAGACACTTTTTCTATGGCCACTCATTTTATTTACATTAGCAAACTTACACCGTTTTGAAAAGTATTTACATGAAACAGAATTGTTCTTGGTTCTGTTCCATATTTTCCAAACATTACTTTTTTTACGGAGCATATCTAATCATTTATTTATCTATTGATATTTGTGTAAATAAACAAACAGTAAATTAGCACAATTCACGATTGACATGGCCCAGATTAGTTAGGTTAGGGTCAGTTGTAAAAAGTTTGTTTGCAACGAGCACACTCACTATCGGTGTCTGGAGTGCATCTTTGAATAAATAAGAAAAGTGCAACCTCGTTTTTTATAGTATGGCATCTTATATTTCCTTTCTAGCCTTTTTTTTCTTGAATTATGAATTTTATTTTTAAAATATAAGTAAACATTTAATTATCAGATGCTTAAAATGTTTTCAAGTCATCGCATTACATATCGTTATGCTCAACACGTACTGTGAGCAAAATGCTAATGTGCAACCTATGGCGTTAGTAATTATTGTGCGACCACTCCCAGGTTAAAGAAAATCTGAAAAATGCGATTTTCTTCAAAAGCTCCAAAATGTATTAAACTTGGTAGTTTTATATTTTTAACCACTGCCAATTCAATGATGTCAACAGAAATTTTGCAAATTTTTTAATTTTGAGTAACGATAATCAACTTTCTTTTTCGTATGGTGGCCATCTTGGATTTTTGTAATTTTAGATAGCATAAAAATTCGCTTTTTATCTATGTAAGACAACAATGTGACTTTTCGAAAAATTTAGTTCAAAATTAAAAAAATGTATTAGACTTTGATGCCCTGAAAAATAATTGAACGTGTACAAAATGTTCGAAGTTACCTATTTGAAAGATGTTGGTTTGTTACTGTGTTGCGACTTGATTTATGAATAAACTGGAGGAATTTTGTATGCACGCATCAAAGACCACACACAATTCTGTAGTAATGCTCGTCTCTTTAAATACAGCATGATGAAGTAAAGAATAATTATTACCGGCTACTTCATTTTATCCAATTTTCGTTCTATTTTTCTCTTATGATCCAGAGTTTTATATTCACACATTTTTCCGGTAACTGCATTACTGTTAAATTTTTTGACGGCAATGTGTTTAGTTAAAATCATCTAAATCTGGAATAGTAAACTAATGGTAAATCTCCTAGTCCAACTGGCACGTTTGTATGTGTTAAGAAAATTGAAACTTATAGTTTAGTGATAGCAATTCTCCAATTTTCAAAAAGATTCTATTTGATTATGAAACATTTCATTTGAAATTATTAGATCACATAAGGATGTGTTTATTCTCTACATCAATTGGTCTTGATACCACCAAACCGAACTTGATATTCTGTAGGTTTTTATGACTGTTACATAAAATATCGAAAAATATTGTGGCACCTAATAAAATGTCTACAGCTCACGTTTCGTAAAACCTTTTATCGGCGTTTGCAGCATATTCACTCATTATCCAACAATTTATGATTAAGAAGGAATCATTTATTTTATATTTAAGATAGCATGAGCATATTGTGTTTATATCGACTACTGGAATGTTGATATTAAATTTCTTTAATTGTAATTTTTTCTGCTAAAGGATTACTCATAAAGCTAGACATTGAACTTCTATCAAGTAAAACATGGCATTGTATCACTTGCCCTCGATTGTTTAATATGTATACCACAGCTGTTGCTAACAATACTTGTTTGAATGACTTGCCTCAGTGAATCATTATTAAAGGATTTACCAACATGTGGATAGGTACTTGAATATTGCCTGTTTCTACTTGTTTGTATCCGGTTGAACACCATTTGAATTCAATGCGATACCGTGCAACAAAGAGTGGTGTTTGGCAGCACTTTGCAATTACTTGCTCTACACTCTTCCTGAAAGTGACCTAGCCACCTACATGTGCTGCATAATTTATGTTTTGTAATCTCTTCGTAATGTTCAGAAACAGAAATCTTAAGAAGTTTGTCACGTTCAAAATTTAAGCGAGTCTTATTTGCAAAAAATATAAGATATTTTGTTAGTACTTATAATCCAGTAAAATGACAAAATTTGGAGGAAATAATATCGACTGGGCTGAAATTTTGTAAACAGGCTTGTTTTATGGTATTATTTAACATATTAAAAGTCCTCATGTCTAGATGCTACGTTGCGGGCAGGAGAGGGTCCAAAAGGTCAAAAAAATCAGTTTTTAGCAAATATCACTTTACGGAAATTTATGTTAATATCAAAATTGTAACTTACAAAATTCCGCATAATTTTGTTTTTTATTCAAGTCTGTACGACCAAATGGAACAGAAATATAATTTTTTAAAACATCGGTAGTTTTACGACGCAACTAAAACGCGTACGTGTCGCGCATCTTTCACTAATATCTCGAAAACGGACTCTCGAATCGAAAAATGTTTTAAATAAAAGTTGTAGAGAATCTTAATCATGAACAATTTCGTTTTTTATTCATTTCTGTATGGCCCAAATTCGCAGAGTTATTAATTAAAAGACAATTTTTTTTATGTTGATAGTGGATGTTTTGCATGTAAAAATCAGTATTAACTCTGAAAGTATAGGTCGTACATATATAGTATGTATAATGAAAGTTTTGGGGATCTGAAGTATGCTCCTCATTCCCCGAGTATCAATGCTTTGATTACCCTGACTGTTATCTGTAACCCGTTTAACAATCTTTTTGCTTCTTCGATAACTTTATAATACGTGTCTTTAAAACGTCACGTTCGATATCTTTAATTTGCTTGGATATTATTTTTATTTTATTCTGAATGTCATTAAAATTATTTAATACGGTATTTGCAATAGCCAAAAATCGCGATTCTACTTCGAAATAATTTGGTGCATTGTTAATATTTGTCAAGAATGTTTTAAAACGAATTAATTCATCTTTATTTACTGCGTTTACTAACTAAACCCCTTAATTTTGCAGCATTGTCGTACATCCCGTTTGGAAACCCTCTACTCTGTGCTGATCTTTGAGATTATTTTAAACTTTTTATTTATAATTTAAACCTTATCTACAAGCATATTAAAAATTAATATTTTCTTTTATATTTGCATACAGATATGTCTCGGGCTACTTATGAAACCCATGAGAGAGAGAGAGAGAGAGAGTCTAGTTATGTTAGGGTGCATATAATATTTTGTTTGATTATTTTTTCATGCCACCGAAAAAAGGATAAGGCCCAACATACTTCAACTATAAGAACTTGGGTGTCACGATCCATTTTTTCTAAACAACAATTATTTGTTTATTATATCCATAACCATTGCAAGAAATTTTAAAAACTAGAAAATTAACATTTCTATGATTTTCCTTTCAAAAGATCAAATTAAATAGTGTTAAATGTATTATTTACAACTGCCATACATAATTTGAAGCTTAACACTTGGATTTGAAATATTTCTTACATTTTTGTATAAAATAGGTTTAAAAAGAGACATCCTTTCTTAAACTAGCATTTTTAAAGTTTCAAACTGCTCAATCACAGAAAAGTAAAATTGTTAGGTTGCATTCCTTTTAAGATAATTCATGTTGGTGGTAGGTCAAAAAATTCCTATTCTAATTTCAGTAAAAAGATACCATTATATTACCCAATTCATTATTTCACTAAATTGCTGTTTTGTAAAAAACATTTGTAATTATCTCATATTTGTCCTTATTCCCAGCAGCTTTTATGTCATTAGTGAACAATTCTTGTGTATATTCGAGAAGGATAGCATGTAAGATGTTTTTGGCAAAGCTATCAATTGTTCTCATTTTAATAGACAATTTTCCTATATAGTTTGGTTTTCTTATTCTCTTGAAGTTACTGGCATAAGTTATGTCAATTCTTTCACAATTAAAAGCTTGACTGAAGTTATAAGGCAAAAGTTTTATATCTGAATATTCATATGCTTCAGCATCAAGGCTATGTTCTTAAAATTTGTTACAGATTTGATTCGCAGTTCGTTCTCTGCTATGCTTGTATTTTATTTTTTGCTGAGGAAGGCCTGCTCAATTAATGTCCGATAGTGGATTTAATTTCGTTGTTGTAAAAAATTAGTTATGAAGGCTGAGCTACCTTTTCCGATTTGAACAAGTAAAATAATTGTTGATTGTGCAAACCAGGGAATGAATTGGCAATTTATCCCAGCTATTCTCTTCACTTAGGTATGGATTGTAGGAGGCAGACGGAAAATTGATGAAATGGCATTTAAAACGTGTCCTTTTAAATGCCACATTAACTTTTAAAGAGTTTTATACCATGTTAACACCAGTTTGAAGTTATTTTAAAATTTCATTTTTACTCCACTCTCAGCCGATTTTGCTGATTTATCTTCTCTCAATACCGTTCATTTAATGATTTGGAAATAGACCCATAGTGCTGCTGCTTGAGTCAAAGTTCACTTCTCTAAAATATAATAGATTGGGTAATTTTAAATGCCTTTAGCAACTACACAAGCATTTCTGGCAACGTCGGTCATTAGAATACGCTTTTGATATACAACAGTGAAAGTGTAAAACAAATCAATCAACAATTGAACCTGATTCTTTGGTTCTCCTTAATATAGTAATTTAATCTCGGTGCCATTGTCAGAACGCTTATTATAGAGAGGGAGAAATTATGTCAGTTCCAGTTATATTGTGAACTCTTATGATTATTATTCTCACGTTCTTATTATTCATGTTTGTTAACGATTTATTCTTAACTTAATAAATAAATGTTTCACTTATTTTATTCACGCTCGCTTAGCCAATTTACTACAACATCAGGTGTTGGGTGTGACAAAAATAATTTACGTTTACATGTATGTTGTGTGCTAACCTATAAATTACCCCATATCAACTAATACGCAAATTATTTCAAATTTCGTTATTACGGAAAGCACTTTCGGCGATTTTCAACAACACGCGGATAATCTTGCAGGTAATACGGCTCAAACATTTCATTCTAATTTAATTCAAAATGTAAGTGGGTCAACAACCCCCATGCGCAAAAATGCAGCAGAATGACTTAGCAATACTGTTGAATTACTTCTGGCACAGGATGCTCAATTACTAAATTTATTACAAATTAATCAAGACCAGAAACGGCCAAATGTAGATGAAAATACTTTGGTGTCCCCTGACATCCAAAATTTTAATGTTATGCCAGACTTGTCTAAAACAATTGATAAATTTAATGGTGAAATAGGAGGAACGGCAACTAAATACTGGCTTCAAGAATTAGAAACTACTGCTATTTTGCATAGCTGGCATGATGCATTTATATTTCAAACTGCAAAACATCAGCTGGAGGGTGCTGCTAAGTTTTGGTACGTTGGAAAAAGCGACGTACTTGCGATCCTGGCGTACATTTAAGAAAGCTTTTAGAAAGACATTTTTATTCGATTTGAGCAAGACTGACTGGAAGAGGATGACTGAACATGTATAAACGTTTAAGGAACCTGTTTCTCTTTATTTCCACGAATAAGTTGTCTTATGTAAGGAATTACAATTATGCTTTAAAGAAATAAAAGAACAGGTAGTAATCGGATTGGCGTCCAAGTATTTAAGCAATTTTTTATCGTCGAAGGAAGACAACTTATTTCAAGATCTAGATTATGAACGAGTGAGTAATTCTAGGCGTATTCTAATTACCACAGAAAAACGTGAATGAGCACCGTCCAAACTTGAAACTACGAATGATTCACCAAAATTTCAAAGTAATTCACATTTCTTTTCATCAAACAAACAAGATTACTCTACGTTGCTATAACTGTAATGAAGTAGGACATGGTTTGAGTGTATATACGAAACCTAGTTGGACCAGAGGTTCTTGTTATAATTGTGGTGTGCCTGACCATCAGAAACGAGACTGTCTGTTGTTAAATACTAAAGCTCAATAGTTACGTCCAACAGTGAACGTTGTGGTAAGTTGTGTATCTACTTCTTATTTGGTTCCCGTTACCTTTGCATTAGATTCAACTTCTAAAAGTGAGGTACTAGTATTTGCTTATTTAGATACAGGCGGTCCTATAAGTTAGGTTGAGGAATCGATATTGCCACCAAATTCTTATATAACTTACCATTTTATAATTATTCTGGTCTTAATCAATCTAAATTAGAAATAATTGGTTTATTAAATAAGGATATTAAGATTAACGATATTACTATCCTAATTACATTTAATGTTGTATCCGATTCTACAATGAAAGAACTTTGTGTATTGTTAGGTAGAAATTTTACCAAATTACCAAATTTTTGGTTTATTTTTGAAAACGATAGTGTTCGTATTACAAAAATAGATGATTCACTTTCTATTTTAGATAATTCTTTTCGCGATTTTTATAACATTGACATCGTGCATATTGAATCTATTTTAGATCACGAACCAATATTAAATATTAACCCAAATTTAGATCTGTCTGTACAAAAAGAAATCAAATGTATAATTACCGATTATTTAACTGAATCAAAGCCAGATCTTAAAATTGACTTTTAATGTAATATTGTTCTATAAAAGAACAACCATTTTCGTTTAGGCACAGAAAACTCTCATTTGAGGAGAAAAATAAATTACAAGACATTCTGGATGAATTATTACGTAAAGAAATTATTCAAGAAAGTTATTCAAATTATTGTAGCCCTATTGTACTTATTAATAGAAAATAGTAACGATAATAGGCTCTGTATAGATTTTAGAGAGCTTAATAAAATAATAGTTGGGGATCAATGTAATTTCACTTGTCTAGATTTAAAAAGTGGATTTCATCACATTCAATTAACAGAAAATTCTAGAAAGTCCACGTCTTTTGTGACACCATTAGGCCAGTATGAAGATCGCAAACTCCCTTTTGGTATTTCACTTGGACCATCTGTGTTTTGTCATTTTATTAATAAAATATTTATGGAATTAGTAAAGAAAAAAGATACTGATTTATATGATTGATCTTATGATCACAACGAAAATCATTTCTGAACATTTATTGATTTTAAAAGAAGTTTTAGAAATTATGGTAATTAATTTATTAGAGCTACGTTTGGCCAAATGTTTTTTTATGCAAAGTAGTATACTTTACTTTGTTATGTGCAATGGCATTCAACCAAACCCTGAAAATATAAAAGCCGTAGAAGAATATCCTATCCCAAATACTGCAAAAAAGGTCTAGCGATTTCTAGGGCTTGCATCTTATTTCAGAAAATTTATACCTTCTTTTTCTATTGTGGCACATAACTTTATAATTTAATTAGAAAAACCAGTAAATTTCATTTTGGACAAGCCAAATTACATGCTTTTTTAATGAAATTAAAAATCCCTTAATTAGTGTGTCTATTTTGTCAATGTACTCACCTTTATTAGAAACAGAAGTGCATTGTGATGCATGTTCGAAGGGATATGGGATAGTATTACCACAAAAACAACACTGGTATATTCAAACTAATTTTTTATTATAGTAAAAGAACAAGCTTTCTATAGTAAACTAGAAACACCTTGTAGTCCCTACGGGACTACTTTGAGCGCCCCACACACTCTGCGCACCACACGCTCTGTGCCCCACACACTCTGCGCCCCACACACTCTGCGCCCCACACACTCTGCGCCCCACACTCAGCGACCCACACTCTCGTCCCACACTCTGCGCCCCATTCTGCGCCCACATACTCTCGCCCCTACTCTCGTCCCACACTCTGCGCCCCACACACTCTGCGCCCCACACTCTGCCCCACACTCTGCCCCACACACTCTGCGCCCCACACACTCTGCGCCCCACACACTCTGTGTCCCACACTCTGCCCCCACACTCTGCGCCAAAATCCCACTCCGGCCAAGACCCCATGTAACCTTTTACAGAACCACCTCACTGAGGTGGTCGCATTAAGATCACATGGGCCTAGTAGACTTTGTCTAAATCACTTCGGAGTGTCGATCGGATCAAGATCACTTCGCCCAAGTAGACTTTATCAAAATCACCTCGAAGTGTCGATCGGATCAAAACCACTTCGCCCAAGTAAACTTTGTCAAAATCACTTCAAAGTGTCGATCGGATTAAGACCACTTCACCCAAGTGGACTATGTCAAAATCACTTTGGAGAATTGATCGGATCAAGACCACTTCGCTGTAGTAGACTTTTTCGAAATCACTTCTGAGAATCGATACGATCAAGACCACTTCGCCGAAGTAGAGTGTGTCGAAATCACTACGAAGTGTCGACCGGATCAAGACCACTTCGCCCAAGTAGACTTTGCCGAAATCACTTCGAAGTGTCGATTGGATTAAGACCACTTCGGGCAAGTGGACTTTGTCAAAATCACTTCGAAGAATTGATCGGATCAAGACCACTCCGCTGTAGTAGACATTTTCAAAATCACATCTGAGAATCGATAGGATCAAGACCACTTCGCCCTAGTAAACTGACGAAATCATTTCGGGGCGTTGACCGGATCAAGACCACTTCGCCCTAGCAAACTGCCGAAATTCTTTAGGAGAGCCGATGGAAGCAAGATCACTTCGTTCCAGAAGATTTTGTCGAAATCACCTCTGGAAATCGGCCGGAAAAAGACCACTCCGTCCTAGCAGATGCTGAAATCACTTCGGGGAAGAGATCTGATCAAGATCGGATCAACATCGGATCAAGATCGGATCAATATCGGATCAACATCGGATCAACATCGGATCAAGATCGGATCAAGATCGGATCAAGACCGGATCAAGATCGGATCAAGATCGGAACAAGACCGGTTCAAGATCACTTTGTTACAGTAGACTATGTTAAAACGACCCTTAGAAATTGATCGTATAAAGACCACTACGGCCAAGGAGGCTTCATAGAATATGTTGGAAAATGCAAAAAGCGCAGACACGGTTTTTTTTTTGAAATGTTTAAAAATATATATTTATCGTAGGAAGGAATTATGTTACTGGTGTACGGTAAGCGATATCGTTATAGCAACACCATTGAGATCGTTGTATACAATAATGTGTTGTGTATGTACCAAGGCATCGCCAGTTTAAATCCAAGAAATCCAATCAAAACGTCAATTCCAAATTTGTTGTTAATTACTTTTAATTATTAGGCAGTACAATGAAAAACACAATAAGAAAAACACAATAAGAAAAACACAATAGAAAAACACAATAGCTGAATATGTAATTTTTTTTTTGTTAATAGCGATGTAGAACGATGTGAAACAATGTAGAACAACCTAGAACAATTTGTAACAATTTGAAACTATTCGAAACGATTCGATACGATTTGAAACGATTTGAAAGAATTCGAAATAATTTTGAATGTAGTAGAACAATTCATAAAAAATGCAAAATAGAAATTAATGTTGTTGATATAGAAGTAAGGTCAAATTGTAGAAAACATGCATGCGTCATTAAGTGGAAAAGTTCCAAGCAATGTATGTAATCAAAGTAAAGCTTAAAATTATTTTACAGATATAGTATTCGAAGGGGTTTTTTAAATCAATGTGAGGAATATGAGTTGTATATTTTAGTTCATAGCAAGTGTGAAATTAGTAATGTAGATATAAAAACGCCAAATATAGCAATCTGTGTAATTTAGTACGAAACGGAGCTATCATGTTTTATAGTTTGTGTTATTAGCGGGTAACGTGTATGATCCGTTCAAGTGAATCGGTCGTGCAGGCGTACGTTTGACATATTAGTAAGAAATGGTCATAATTAAACTTACATTATTTAAAAATATTCTAATACATACGCGCAAATGGTGCCGGTGCCATGTTTTAGTTGATTAACTGATATGCCCGTGTATATTAGGTATTTTGTATAGGTGTATGAACAATTGAAACAGTCAACACGGCGTAGGATGATAATAGTGCCAGATATAATACTATTCCAGCTTTCTGTATATAGCAAGTAGTCTATTGATGAAAAGTCAGAATTCTACATCGAATATCTTCTGTTAAAGGAATATGAAATCAACCTAACCTCAAAGTTAATTCTTAAGAAATATAAATAAACCTTTAGTAAACACAAACATACATGAGGTGTAATGTTGTAACATTAGTATTTTCTGAAAAGTAGTATAACTGCAGCAATTGATTTTGACTTATACATAAGAAAGAAGTATTTACTTGATGTGCATCTTGTGTATGAAAACGGAAACAAAGCTGTCTTGGTAGTTATATTATGTAACGGCCTTAGAAAAGGAAGCCACAACAAAATTGTTAGAAAACGAAGTTGACCCCAAGTGTTGTAGTTACAGTGTAAACCTATTAAATCAGGCAATGTGTATGAAGCGTTTATTGCAATAAATTAGATTGATTGTTACATATAAAATTAGGTAGTTATGTACGATTAAAATATAGTTTGATTCCTATGTGCTTGGGCAGTATTACCTGAAAATGAAAAAATTGATAGTGTATGCAATGAAGTGATATAGGTACAAACCTTGTAGCATGTTATGGCAAATTTGTACTAAATGCTGGACGCATTTGTAAGGGATGAATTTTTTTCGCCATGCATAAGACATGGGTAGGACATCCATTCGCAAGATGCAAACGTTGATTGTATTTGTAGTAATTTGTTAAGGCATTTCACTTAGTCGGTTCCCAATGATGTAGAAATACTTCTCTAAAAGCTCTTGAAACAGCAGATCAATTTGACCTCAAAATTCCTTAACCAAAGTTATACCTATGTGCATAGAATAAAAATTAAAAAAATCATTTATGGAATAGCAGATAATTAATATGTATATACATAAATAATATGGCAAGTGACAAATATTTAACACACAACACATGCTGTTTAGAGCATATCAGTAAATGCAGTGAAATTTGAAAGTATGTCCTAGTGCCGAAATAGTTTGTGTTTCTCTTAGTGAATATTTAAAAAAAAAAACAAAAAAACAAAAATAGTACTGATGAGCATAATGATGTATTAGAGCTTTGGTGTAATTTGAAAGTCAATAGTAAAACTCACCTTTGCAATAACTTATAAGCAATAGTAGTAGATTGTCGAATGGTAATAGTTAAACCGCAGCACACATTAACACATTAATGTAGCATAATAAAAGTGTTAATGTAGTGTGATATCTTCCACGATTGAGTCATAGATCGTTGAATCTAAAAGGCCTGGTAACGTGTAACTGAAAATTGCCAATTGTTAGTGATGTTATAGCAAAATGTATGTAATACTGACCTTAATTAATGTTATAAACGTTGTGACAGAAAAAAAGCGGAAATATGAACGATAATTTGTAAATTTTGTATTTGCTAGAAACCTCAAGTTGTACATGCAATATTCAATAGCTGAATGTGAACGTACAGTAAACAAAACAACGGGCAACGTTTTATCAAATGCTGGTATATATTTTGTAATGATTGTACGTACGTTTGTAACCATCCATGCGCCATTTTATGTTAAAAAGTAACGCATAAAAAGCTCCTGAAAAGTAAATTTAGTATGGATGCACTTTAAGAAGAGAAAAACTAACCTCAATGGCATGACAGGCGCGTCCACTGAAATATGTAAATAGAAACCTGATGTTTATGACTTGTTATGTATTATCCAACTGTTGGAATGTAGCAAAGTTGGTAGAAGCCGTCTTTCTTGTATGTTTGTGTAACAACGCATTTCGTTTTTGTTAGAAAATATTGCAAATATTAACAATAATAATAATGTAATCAAGCCAGGTTTTTTTGTATTTGTTCGATAGGTACTTGTAATGTTTGATAACTGAAAGTTATAAATATACGGTACTATGGAATGGTGTGACACTGTAGTTGTTTTGAATAGTAACATGATTGTCTAAATCGAGCGAAATCTAAATTGGGGCAACTCAAAAGAAAGATGCCGTGACTGCAATATAATCATCAATAAAGTAAGATAGTTTTACCTGTTTTCCCGATGCATATGGTTTATCTGGCGTAATGCAATTTTAATGTATTTGCAACTGGATTGATCTGCAGTAATGTAAGCAATAATATAAAAAACTGTCTAAGCGCGAACCGTCCTAAATTGCAATTTTAGTAAATATGGCGTATCTTAACAAATGACAGAACGAAGCTTAAATCGACGCAGCCGCGATATTTTTATTAAACGTTGTAGAACATTTATATCCGGGATTATTTCCGATGAGTAGACGTAGCGATATGTTGTTAAAAATTAAAATTAAGAAAAAAACTCGACGATAGCATTGAATCTTGAACTATCTGAATGCTAGGTGGATTTTTTAGCCCAGCACTATTTGAAAACGCCGCAGGTGCTGTATGTGTTGACCTGCGCATGAACATAAATATAATAATTCATAATGTGTGCAATGTAGACGACCCGAAATACTTTAATGAACTGTGATCTGCCTACAAATGGCATGGGAAGTTACTTCTTAAAAATTGAACGCGGATATTTTGTATAATAATAATGGTTAATTTTTAAACCTCCGAACCTTTCTTAAATCATAAGCGATCGCGTTGGTTTAAACAATTTAGAAAATTCCAAGAATAGGTAAACGTCAGTAATTGTATTTTAGTTAACATGGCTTATAATTTAAATGTAATATAGCTGAGTAAAGCGTATGAAAAAATGTTCTGGTACTTCTTATGCATATTGTTGAATTAAATAAATGCTGGTGTTGTTTATAAAGTTGACGAAAAAATAAAAAAAAGTAAATTGAACTGAGAATTGAAGCATTAAACTTACCATTGGTAGCCAAACATCATAGCATCGCGCTACCGAGTTGCCAGTATTTGGGAATTGGTTAGTAGTATACTTTCAATCACCTTTAAGTACGCAGAATTACTTTCAATTTAGCGACCCAAACACAAAATACACCGAATTCTGACCAAATCACGGTTTATTGAAAATGCTCGGTTATCATCGTGAAGAAACGCCAAAATGAAAAGTTAATTATTTTAGAAATAAATAGCCAGCGTATATGAAAAAGCGATGTTTTTTTATAATTTAAATCAATTAACGGTACTTCTAAATCATATCTGACTTGTACTTAAATTAATATCCAGTGGTGTATCATCTGGCCGGTTTTTGATAATCAAACATAAATTTACAACTGTTTTAACAACCTAAATTAACATGATCTGTATAAAATGTAAAGAGGAATTGAATCCTGAGAAAGATATTTTCCTTCATTGTGATGGTTGTAAAAGGCCTATCCATAAAAGTTGTTCTGGACTGACAGCTTCTGAAATTAAAGTGATTGAATTGAAAGGTGGGCGCACTCTCAAATACTTTTGTGATGATTGTGAAGAGGGGTTGTTAAACATCCCCTCTTTGATGAAAACAATTCTTGAATTACAAGTTGAAGTTGAAAAACTCAAAAGCAGAAGTTTTGAGGATATGTTCGTTGAAATTCAGGAACGTCAGCTGAGATCAAATAATATAATGGTTATTAATGTGGAAGAATCTACTTCATCTAACAGCGAGGCAAGAATGAAAGATGATAAAACAAAAATTGAGTCTATAATAACGCCTTTATTAGACCCATCCGTCAATATTAACATAAAGAAATTGATCAGATTAGGCCAAAGAGGTGATAAGAATCGGCCCTTGAAAGTCATACTAAACAGTCCATTGGAGGTGGCAGAAATACTGAGAAATAAATCAAAACTTCCCAAATTGGGTTTTAATGCTAGAATCTATTCTGATCAAACTCCAATGCAGAGACGATACTATCAAGATTTGCGCAAAGAATTAATAGCAAGAAAAGCTAATGGTGAAGAAGACATATATATTAAATATACTAGGGGTGTACCAAAAATATTTAACAATCGTTCTAAAAAAAACTAGCATGTGAAACTAATGCTGCAGTGTATTCAAATAGTGCCGATTTTCATTAATTAATGTATATTTTCAAAATGTTGGTGGTTTGCGAACAAAACTAAATATTCTGAGGAATGAACTTAACTCTTCTATCTATGAAATTGTTATTCTCTGTGAAACATGGTTATCGTCAGACATTGAAACTAGTGAATTAGGTCTTACTAACTATAACATCTATAGAAAAGACCGATCTTCTATCACAAGCAAGAAAACAAGAGGGGGTGGGGTTATGATTGCAGTCAATAAGCAACTATCGTCCACTATTATATCTACAGTTTGTGATACTGCTGAAGATTTATATGTTAAGGTGAAATTACACAAATCTACTACTGTGGTTATTGGTGGGGTTTACATTCCCCCGCATTCCGAACCTGAAATTTATGAAAATCATTCAACAAACATTGAACATATATCCGATAATTATTCAAACTTACCTATGTGTGTATTTGGTGATTTTAATTTGCCTAATGTAATTAGATGGCAAAATGATTGTTATGGTACTTCTGCTATTGTTAGAGTTCCTTCGCTTAACAGTGACATTATTTGCAATACCTATTCAATTCTTAATATGTTTCAAATTAATGACTTGCCTAATTCACAAGGAATTTTTTTAGATTTAATTTTTTCTAATCAACACAACACATTAGTTACTCCAGCATTGGATCCCCCGTTTATGAACTCCTATCATCATTCATCATTATCTGCTGAAATCAATGTGAAAACAGAGTCATTTCGTAAGTTGAATTATGATTGTCTAACATTTGATTTTAATAATGGAAATTACTTAGGCTTGAATAACCATTTTCTGAATATTGATTGGAAACATCATTTAGCTTTTAACAGTATCTTAGAAGCCGTGAACAAATTTTATAATATAATGTTTGATGCTATTAAAAAGTTTATCCCAGTAAAGAGATTGAAACCCACAACTTATCCCAAGTGGTACAGTTATAAATTAAGACATTTAATTTACCGCAAAAAAAATGGCTCACAAGTTATTCAAGAGTACCGGATCTTTGAATGCATATAAGCATTTTACTAATCTGAGGAGAGAGTGTAAACAATTACATGAAAAATGTTATGAAAGATATATAAATCTTGTTGGATGTAGCATTCCACATAATATTAAGACATTCTGGAGCTTTGTTAATTCTCTAAGATCAGATACTGGTATTCCAGATATAATGTATCTGGATGATGTGGAGCTGTCTGGTGGTCTTCATATAGTTAACGGTTTCTCAAAGTATTTTGCTAGTACCTATAAAAAGGATAAATTGTCTGCAAGTAATTTTAATTTTAACTTTACGCATACTGTTCATATTTCTCATGTTGATATTAAGCCTGAATTAATACAAGAAAAACTCATGGCTTTGGATGTTACTAAGGGAGCTGGTCCTGATGGTATCCCTCCTAAATTATTAAATCTTTGTTCTGGTACTTTATATTATCCTCTTTCTATACTTTTTAATGCATCTCTAATGGAGGGCTGTATGCCAGACTTCTGGAAGCTTAGTTTTGTAACTCCCATTTACAAATCTGGAAACAAAAATTTAGTTAGTAATTACAGACCAATATCTGTGCTTAGCTGTATTCCCAAGATTCTTGAAAGTTTGATCACTGATACATTAGCTTCTGTTATCAGGCCACTAATCACAGACCAACAGCATGGTTTCGTTGCAGGAAGGTCTACATTGAGTAATCTAATTCTGTATAAGGATTTTATTTCCACATCTTTGGAGGAAGGGTTTCAAGTAGATACTATCTATACCGATTTTTCCAAAGCCTTTGATAGTGTAAGTCATACTATTTTGATAGCAAAACTTGAAGCACTTGGAATCGATGGTTGTTTATTGAAATGGTTGCAAAGCTATCTCTTTGACAGAAGGCAAAGCGTTCAATTGTAGGTTACACTTCTAATGAAACTCTTGTTCCATCAGGTGTTCCATAGGTTCCCACCTAGGTCCGTTGCTATTTGTTATTTTATAAATGATCTTAGCCAATATATAATCAATTCCAAACATTTATTATATGCAGATGATTTAAAGCTGTTTCGTCACATAAGAACTGTTGACGACTGCATAAAACTGCAAGAAGATATTGATGCCGTCTTCCAGTGGTGCATTGACAACGGTATGAATTTCAACATAAAAAAATGCTATAGTATTACCTTTATCAAATCACATCATTCATTATCGTTTGATTACCAAATTAATAAAATTAGTCTCTGTCGTGTTAATAAAATAAGGGATTTGGGCATAGTTTTGACTCGTCCCTAAGTTTTCATGAGCACACTAATGCTATAATTAACAAATCTTACAAGATGTTAGGGTTTATAAAAAGACATTGTGGCACTCTTAACAATCCAGCTGCTATCATGACACTTTATACTAGTCTTGTTCGCACATTAGTTGAATACAATTCGCCAGTCTGGAATCCATTTTACCAAAACCAAATCTCTCAAATTGAAAGGGTTCAAAGAAAGTTTATTAATTTTATGCTTTTAAACTATACTTGCCAGTTGATACATTAACTTATGATGATGCCATCAAGTTGTTGAACATTAAGTCTTTACAAGCCAGAAGACTCATTAATGATCTGTTATTGCTCTTCAAATTGATAAACTCACATATTGACTCACGAGAGATCCTTCAGCTAATAAACCTTCATGTGCCTGCTAAGGCTACACGTAACCAGACTCTTTTTCATATTCCTCTGCATAGAACAAATTATGGTATGAATTCCACAATAACTCGGCTGTGTGTCTTGGGAAATGAATTTTCTTCACAAATTGATTTTTGGTGTAACTATACCATTTTTGAAATCAATTGAAGAATGTTAATATGCAGTAAAAAAGGCAAAGAAGAGGAAATTCCATACGCAAGTATATGGAAGGTTTTAATGTTATGAATAGCGTTTATTGATATAACAAACCTGCATGTAATTATTATTATTGTTATATAATTTTTTATTATTTTTTTAATTAATTGCACAAAATTATTTAAGTTTTTTGTAAAAAGGGGATTTATCCCGTATATTAATAATAAATAAATAAAATAAATAAATAAATATTGGATGAATTGTAATGTAAAATTCCAGAAATTTGAAAGGAAGTGTGTTACCATAGATTTTGAAGGTACACGCTCGTACTTTTCCGTTGGTGATCGTTTCCTTGATTTTGACGTTTCTCGAATAAATTATACAATTTTTAATAAGTGTTTTAAGAAAAAACTGCAGTGGTAGCTCGCAAATGGTTAATTATTCAGGTTTTAGAATACGAATAGCGTTGTTTGGCATATATTAGAAATTGTTTAACGCCCGAATACGAATTTTAGTAACCAACTCGATCTTTTCTCTCTCTCGTACCAATGCTAACGAAACAGTTGCCGACCTTGTCGCACGGCTTGTTCGGTTTTGAGATCGGAATTTTTTGAGGGATCCAAGCTTTTTTAACACGTTAACGAATACGTCGCTTCAAATTAATCTTTTCCCAGAAAATCCTTATTTCTCCGCAAGTTATCGGTTTTCCGCCATAAAAACCGGTCTATCCTAAGCACGCAAAAATTCTCCACCTAACCACCACCCGTCCGCGCCCCTAACTCCGAAACCCTCGGACGCAAATCCCAAAAAGCGATCGATTTGCGCCTCTCAACTTTAACACAAAGACGGGCATACAAAACTTATAGTTATTAGATACTCATAATCGTTTTAGGGTTTGTTTACCGGGAATGGAATTTCAAATAATTACAGACTGTAGAGCTTTGCAATGGTCTTATTTATAAAAAGCACAAAACTAAAATTCTGTTTTATCTTCTCTAATAAATTGAGCATTAAATAATTCAACATTGTTACGATTACTTGGGACATTTAGAGGTTGACAAATGATGAATATACCCTAAGAAGTTATTGATTTCCTCAGCTCAAACAAAAAATTAAATCTTGCTACAGAACTGCATAAAATGTCTAACTTATTCACCGAATTAGGAAAAGCAGAAAACTAAAAAAATTCAAGACTAATAAAGCTCATTTTGGTACTAATCATAAACCTCCTTTTGTCTACAAACGAAATGATTTTTTTTACTAAAAAATTTTGATCTTACACCTGGCGTAAACAAAAAACTCATTCTTAAATATAAAGTACCATATGTGGTAAAAAAGGCTCTGGGGAATGATCGTTATTTAATTACCGACATTAATGATTTTCATTTAATACAACAACCATTTGGTTTGCTAGTTCTGAAAACATGCGATTATGGTTAAGTTAGTCTCTTTGCCTTAGTTCTTAAAATATTTGTTACGTTTTAGGATAATAAAATTTTATTCTATGCTTGTTTATGAATATATATTATCGATTATTATTTTTCAGTAAATACTTAATATTTAGGTACAATTATTGAAGTCTACTTATCTTCTTGAAGTAAAATAATTTGTGTTAGTTTGTACATTTATTCTTCAAGACATCAATTCTGTTAAATATAATGTTTTATGTAGTTAAGATATAAATTATGGTATGTATAATTTATTAAGATTGGGGACAATCTTATTGTCAGGTAGACCGAGTTATATTAATTTAAACTTAGCACCATTAATACTTTAATACTTGTCCAAATGCTTATTACGGAGAGAGAGAAATGACGTCAGTTCTGGTTATGTTATGAACTCTTATGATTATTATTCTCATGTTCTTATTATACATATTTGCTAACGATTTATTCTTAACTTGATAAACAAATGTTTCATTTATTTTATTCAAGCTCGCATAGCCAACTTACTACATTAAAGATACAAATTCTATATCTTTTTTGTGGCAATTTGGAAGAATTACCATAAAGCATTGTAGTGCTGACATCATAATTAGAGTGGTTGCTCCAACAATTTTCTTATTTTCATTATCGCATTAAACACTAGAAGACCAGGAAACAAAAATAATTTGATTATGGCTCTCATTTTCCAAAAATGTAATAGTGGAAATTAAACTTACAGTTTCTTGTAAATTTGTTTTCATGGGACCATATAATTTTACTGACAAAATTTGAATGTTGTGATTTGATTAGTAAACCATTTACAGAACTATGTTACTGTAATGTATTATATAAAACATACAAATTATTTTCATGTTGTTTTATCTTTTATATTGTATATTTTAGACTGGATCATTTCAACTTTTTGTTAACGGTTTCAAAGATGCGGATTATTGGTTAAGAAGATTTGAAGTTGAACCACTTCCTACTCGCATGGCTCAAAAGTTTCAGCTCCAGTTTGAACGTCTTGTAGTACTAGATTACATAATACGTAACACTGATCGTGGTAATGATAATTGGTTAATAAAATACGATCAACCAACTATTGTGGCTACTACTGCTATTGCTAATGGAACTGGTACTGCCGCTACTACAACAACAAATGCTACAACTACTGAAAATACTGATATCACTGCTATTAAGGAATATATAACAGATACAATAGACTGGAATTTAGTTGAATTACCAAAAATATCTATAGCTGCAATTGATAATGGTTTAGCATTCCCATATAAACATCCCGATAGTTGGCGAGCATATCCATATCATTGGGCTTGGTTGCCGCAAGCAAAAGTTCCATTTAGTCATGAAACAAGGGAGCTTGTATTACCACTACTAGGAGATATGAATTTTGTTCAGGTACTTTTATTAGATTTATTTTTCTTTGATCTACGAATTTAAAAAAGCACATTTTTAAAACATTGATTTATTTAATTAATAAAACAACGCCTCACACTATACAAACTCATAATCATACTTAGAATTTGAACTTTTATAGTTTGTGAGAGATAATTTCGATACGTAATTTAAGTTTGTGTTATACAAAAACTATATATATTGTTGTGATATTAGAAATGCATCAAGTTCCTAGGTTGCTAGCATCAATAAAATACTCTGATATTAGCCTAACGAAGATGTTAAAAGTCTTACAAAGATATTCTTTACCTTGAGTGCTAATTTTCTTCTGCTTCTGAACTCGTAGTCATCTCCTCTAGCCAACAGCCGCATAATATCCTACCTGAATAAAAGAAATCACACCAAGGCTGTTCAGTGAGTAGAACACAAACTCTCTCCAACTCAATCGGTATATTAAATCACACAAAAATTTTAGAACTACAAATATTTACAAGAAATACCAATAATAAAGTAAAATAAGTATGCAGAGCAAAGCAAATCACATAAAATATTCAAAATTCGGCAAAGTATCAATTTAAGTTACTCATATACAGATAATTACCTCTCAGGATTAGAGTACTCATACTTATTGCTTAGAAAAATGCCTTTAAACCAAAAACTCGTGTAAATTTCTCTTTGTGATAAATTAATTATTTCCTAAATAGATATTGAATTAATAAAATCTTACAACTACAAAATATTACCCTAAAATTATTCAATACACAGTGCACGTTTTCAATTGTTCTTTATAGAAAACATGAAACTTATAAACTAATCTGACCTCGTTTACAGTTGTCTTGAATTATATCCGGATAAAGTTTCTCAATTAGGCATCTTTATCAAGAATTAGGGTACAAATAAAGTTACACAAATTGATATCCAGTTTAAATCCTAAACCCAAATTAACAGAAATCTTACTTTAGCAGCTCCAATCCCATTAGTTTAAACACACTACTTCTAGTGAACACATTAATTCTCTGAAAACTGACTTTGTAGTATTATTTAAAATGTTCTATTGGAGTAATAAAACCATTTAGCAGGATACTGATAATATTTATAGTGATACTTAGAATTTTTGTGGAGGTGCTTATGAATCTTTATGGAGGTGCTTACAAATTACTTTGGGTGGTTCATAACAACCCCAGAACCGTCCCTTTACCAAAAACAATTCAAACAATCCAATTTTACTTGCGATTTGAATTTGAGCAGAATTACACCTAATTTCAATTTTCAAACATTTATTTTTAATTTTTGCTTAAACTAGCACTTTTTGTATATTCACTTCACTGGCTCATTGAAAAATCAATAATCATCCTCTTTTAGTACATCTACTCGTATTTATAAATATTAGTTCCCATAACGGAACACTTGTTTGAAGTTCATGCCTCGCCCCGTGTTGGACTTAATGAATTGCATGTACATTTTATCCATTATCATCGGCCGTTTTTAATAAAAGTTAGGTCTTTTATATTTACTCAATAAAGTATTCAACCCTTATGAACTAAAATGGCATCCTTTCCTCATCAACATCATGATATATATATATATATATATATATATATATATATATATATATATATATATATTACTGTGGTCATAATAGGCATTAGCAAGCTCAAATTTGTAGTTATTGCAAGGTAAAAGGTGTATAAATGGGTCACGCAAAGTTTGATACATTTTTGAGCAAAATCGGACAGCATTTGACTAATTATTATTAAATATTAGAGTAGTTGTGTAAAGTGGTAAAAATTTGACTGTAAATTTTAATTATTAATTAGTTAGGAAACTTAATTTGAGACGCATAATTGCGTAAATACAAGTGAAACATAATTTCGTAAAGCTTAAAAGTTGTTATAAAATAGCGTATGAATTCTGTAAATATAAAAGCGTTCTGGTTTGTGGCTTAAAAATCAATAATAGACAAGGATTTAGTTAGTATAGCATTTCAAGCGGCGGTTGTTATTCGCGTTTATGCATGTGTTATAATATTTCTAGGAAGGTTAACGTCGTAAACAGATAACATTCTGTAGAGCTTGTCAACAAGTAAAATTGGGGGAAATAGATAATGAGGGACAGAACACAGGTGTACACTGCACGCACAAAAACAAATCAATAAAGTTTAAAGAGAAAGACTATAGTTTACATGATGTAATAAAGGAATGAGAAGAGCATATGTTGAGTGAAACATTGACTTTGAAAACGCCTGCTAGACAAGAACGTTAGAAACTAATGAGCAGAACAAAGATGTGTTATATTTTCGGAAGATATCAAATAGTGAGGGAATAATACAGCTGGGGATAATTTACAAACAGAGTACGATAGTTAGATTAAGTAAGCAAAAGTAAGACAAACAATGATATTGGTGGCTAGGCAGAATAGCTTGTGAATAGCGGGGGCACAAGAATCAGAGATAACATAAGACGGGAGCTTTTAAATGCAAGTGAGAATGAAATAAGAGGTATGCGCATAGACAGGAGGCGTATTTAAGAGGCTAAAGTATAACGATCAGTGCTAGGGGTTTCATGGAAGGCAACGGCGGTTGAAGATTTTTAACAAATTTTAACAAATTATACCGAGAATGTTTTCAAGGATAATTGTGGGTTTGTGGAATTGTTCGACCGTGGTGTTGTTTGTGCTGTGTTACCAAGAAAAGGTGTTATTGTAAATTGATGCAAAGAGGTGACTTTTTGAGCTTATATAAACCAGGAGGAGGTAGTGGATCGCTCTCTTCTCTTTTACCTTCATCGCCAACCAAGCTACTTATAAAAGTAATTTAGTGACGTTTTGATCTTATGAAAAGTTTAATTAGCACAAGTAGGTGCTTAAATAATTTGGCAATGCAGTAAAGAATCGAAATTTAAAATCAAGTAAGTACAATTTTAGTACTTGTTGTTGGAGGCGGTGTGTGTACTCTTGAGTACCGATCAAGTGTATGAATGGACTAGTAGCAGGTGTACGGGAGCATGGTAGTACCATACATTTGTGTGGAGGAATCTGATTAGAAGCGGTTTGTTCCTGATGGTGAGAGGCCACCTGGAGATAGTATTTGAACGTGCAGTCGAGAGAGAGGATCACGTTGCAGATGGTGTCCATGTACAGAGCCAGTATTTGAATGTGCAGTCGAGAGCGTGGATCACGTTGAAGATGGTGACACAAAAATCCAGGTAACTCTACTTTATAAAACTGTTGTTTCGTTTTTTTTTGTGATTTTGTGGGTAACAATTTAGTGATTTTTGTGTATTTATTATATTGTAAAAACATTTTTAATTGATGATTTACCTAGAACAGACTCAATGAAAAATTATTTATGTAATATTTTGATGGTATCACATGAAGGTGAAACTTTACTTTTTGTAAAAGGTAAAAGGGTTTTTGGTAATTTCAGTGCCGTAGTCAGCACTTAGATAAAGGAAGGTTTACCATGAGCTCGTATTTGACCTGTGGTGTAAAGTAAAATTTGGAAATAAGCCCCGTTACTTTTGGTTCATGATTAATGTAATAAAATTTCTAAATTATTTTCTTTAAAATGAGATTTATTTTCATAATGGATAAAATGTGTTAGAGATGAAATACATGAGGAATGTGAATTGAAATTATATGTGACAAATTGGATATACTAATAAATAGTGATGTACTCTTGGTAATCTACGTTATTTTTAGTAGGGTAGGATTTTCAGGAGACGAGTGAACTGCTGTGGCGAATATCTCTGAGGAAGCTGGAGGTTTGGCATCTGAATTGGAAGGCATCATCAGAGGATATTGTTGTTAGATGGTACGAATTGTAAGTCTAGGTGGCAGGGCTTCAATTTCAGGTAGGTGGAAAATTTTGTAACAACATACAAATTTTGGAGGAGGTACAGCAGGTAAAATTACGTACAATTTTGGCACCCAAGTTGTAGGGCAAGGATTAATGAGCCGTTCCCAAGCAAAATACGCACCATTTTGACGGCCTATCACTGGGGCTCGATATATAGTGTCAAATTGTAATAATATTTTGACATTTGGCATGAATATTTACGCCTTAATCATAGACTAAAATTTGATAAATTTAGATATTAGGTTTAAAAGCAGTATAGCTAATCTACTTATATAATTACTATGCCATAAAAAAGTTCTACATACAAAAACTATACATCGTTTACAGTTCTGACTTTTGACAAATATGAAAACTATAATAAATATTTACAAAAGCTATCTATGTGTACTATACTAATTTTAGCAAAATTTAAAAATTCCAAAAAGAAAATGTGGAAAGAATTTAAATACCTAATATGAGGTGTCAATTTTATTAGACTATTAGATTATAAATATAATGATTTGCAGATAGAACAAGTTGAAAATGCAAGGCATTGTTTGTCGCAACGAACTTCCAAATGTAGACTTACTTTAAAACAATTTAAAGAAATTAAAATTATTATGTTGTAATAATTATAAGTATTCAGATAAAATACAAAAATTTATAAATAACAAAAGAGACATTTTAATATATTTTATTTTATTGAATAAATATTTTAAAAGCTATTTATGTGTGTGTGTATGTATGTATGTATGTATGTATGTATGTATGTATGTATGTGTGTTTGTGTGTGTAAATAAGGGGGCATCATATTTCGATTCAGTTTTTTCAGAGGATTTTAAATATGTATCGCACATTAATTTTGGACCAATTTGAAATTTTTGATAAAATTAATTCCCGGGGTCGGGTATCCGTGGTCAGATTTCGTGGGGGGGTACCATATTTTGACTCAGCTATGTTAGGGGAGTCCAAATATGTATCGCACATTAATTTTGGACCTATTTGAAATTTTTGATAAAAATTAATTCCGGGGGGGGGGGTCGGTTATCCGTGGTCAGATTTTGTGGGGGGTACCATATTTCGACTCAGCTATGTTAGGGGAGTCCAAATATGTATCGTACATTAATTTTGGACCTATTTGAAATTTTAATTTTCCCGACGGAATATGGGGGGGCACGGCGTCCCCGTGGCCCGATTTCAACTGACATCAAAACTTAAGCTCAGGACAACGAGCTGAATCGATTGATGTATCACACATTGATGTCCGACCATTAGAAAGGCCTTGGACGGACGGACAGACGGACGACAAATCGATTTCATAAACGAACGAAGTTCGTTGAAAATATGAAAGAAACGTAAAAAAAGTAAGATTTTAGGAACGAATTGTTTGTTTGTTAATGGAATCTAAATTAACGGTCTGTGAAAGTGGATATTGTTAAACTTTTATGGCGAAGAATATACTAAATTTAAGTTGTTTGTATCTTGTTTATTGTTTGAGTGGATTAGGTTTTTGTTGAATGTGAAAAGATTCCAGGAATAGTTTTTTTGTAGTAAAAAATTGAGAAAGGCTAAAAGAGAGGGATGGGTTCTAGGTAAGCTTAATGATAGAGGTAAAAGAAGAATATAAACAAGTATTAAATAATAAGATCAGAGAGATAGCTATAGGAGGGAACGTAGAAAATAGATGGAAAGAACTAAAAAGGGCTGTACATGATACTGCAACACAGACTATAGGTAAGAAAAAGTAGAAACGAGAAAATCCTGGGAAACAAAGGAGATATTAGATTTAATAGAGAACAGAAGAAAGCTTAAACCTTTCAGAGAATTAGATAGTGAAAGTAAGCAAAACTATAATAGAGTCAGAAATAAGATAGATAGTACATGAGTGTAGAAAAGCTAGAAATAAATGGATGGAGGAGAATTGTAAGGGATACAAGATGATTTGAGAGTAGGTAAGACAGAGAGGGCTTACAGGGCAGTTAAAAAGTTTTTCGGGGAAGATAGGAAAAAATAAAAAGGTATTAAAGATGATAATAATGAACTTTTAATAAAGTTGAGGTAGCAGATAGATGGAAAAGATATTTAGAAAATTTATATAAGGGAGACGCTGTGGATCAGCTAGAGAACGATCAAGAAGAGGATGTAGAAATAGGGTTCTCAATATTAAGAGAGGAATTTGGTAGAGATGTTAGGGATCTTAACCTATTTAAAGTGCTGGGGATAGACGATACACCTGCAGAATTAATAAAATATGCAAGAAAACTGTAGACAGATTATATGAAACAGTAAAAGTAATATATGACACAGGTGATGTTGCAATAGATTTCGAAAAAAATATTATCCCAATCCCAAAAAAGTCAGGAGCTGATAGGTGTGAGAATTTTAGAACGGTTAGTTTAACTTCCCACGCTTCCAAAATACTAACAATAATAGTTAACAATAGAATAGAAGCTTTGACTGAGAATTATTTAGGCGAAGACCAATCTGGTTTTCGTAAAGACAGAGGGACTAGAGAACCAATATTAATGATTAGGGAACTTATCGAAAAAAGGTTAAAAAAAATAAAATACGCGTTTGTAGATTTAGAAAAAGCTTTTGATAGGGTTAATTGGATTGTTATCAGGGTTTTACGAAAAATAGGAATCTCCCCTAGTGATAGAAAAATTATTTACAGTGTATATTAAAACTAAAGCGTAGTAATTAGATTTGATGAAATAGAAAAGGAAGCTAAGATTAGAAATGGTGTTAGACAGGGTTGTATACTATCTCCCTTGATTTTTAATGTTTATATCGAGGAAGCTCTAAACTTAGCTAGAGAGAGAAAAGGGATATGTATTAGTGTACAGGGACAGAAAATAGACATGTTTCGTTTTGCAGATGATATAGCCATTATAGCAGAGTCTAGAAATCTAGAAAAGAGTTGAGAGAGTTTTTAAATATTTTAGATGAGATACTACAGAGTTACTATAGTACGAGAATTAACTCAGGAAAGACAAAGATAATGACAAGTGAGTTACAGCTTAGTTCTAAACCAAAATCAAAAATAGGTAATACCGAGTTAGAGGAGGTAGATGAATTCTGCTATTTAGGTAATATAATTACAAAGGACGGATGTAGCAGAAGGGATATAGTAGCTAGAATAGCTCAAGCTAAAAAATGGTTTTAAAAAAGAAACACTTACTAATAACTAATAGTATTAGTTTAGATAATAGAAAAAGCTTCTTAAAGCCGTACGTATGGAGCGTTCTATTACACGGTAGTAAGACTTGGACAATGAAAGAGGTAGATAAGAAAAAGATAGAAGCTTTTGAAACTCGGTGTTGTAGGAGAATGTTAAAGATTAGCTGGACAGATAGAGTAACAAATGAGGAAGTTTATAGAAGGATAGGTGAGTAACCTTGTATGTGGAAACAATTAAAGGTCAGGAGAGATAGAATGATAGGGCAGCAGTTAAGACATGAGGGACTATTTAGTAAGGTCTTAGATTATAGACTACCAAATAAAAATAGAGTAGGAAGACCTAGACTAGCTCAGAATAGAAAATAATTTAGAGCTGCATCAAACCGACCTTATGTAAGTTCGAAAACAAAACAAAACAAAAATAAATCAAAATCAGTTAACTAAATGTCACCATGACATAACTCACAATTAGTTAGCGGTCTGGCATGTTGGCAGCGATTCGTTGCTTAAGCCTTACCATAACATAATTTAACACTTTTTTCTTTTTTGGAGGGAATAACCAAGTAATATTTCATTTCCTTATAAATGGAAATCATGTAAACATGTTAGAGTTCTTTAACAATTATCAGGTTGCTGATGTCTATGTAGAGCCAAGTAGATAAGAATAAGATAGAAGAGTATAGGAATACATAGACCAAGCTATATTAGTCAAATTATTAGAAATTTAGGTTGTGAAGGGTATATAGAACTTTTTAGATGAGCACAATAGAAAAGAAGGAACCGACCTTAAGTAAGGTCGAAAACAAAATGATGATGATGAGTAATTGCTATCAATGTTAAAATCTTGGTGTCTTGAATTCAAAATTTTCCAGGTAAAAAAAACTCGCTTCCTGGCCAATGTAGTACCTTCGGGTGGAGCATTGGAAAATCACATGTAATGTCTTGAATTTAGCAGTGGATTTTGTTGCATGTAGATGTGATGGCAAAGTACAGCTTAAGTTTACCAGGTATGGCATCACTTTTATGTTGAATTATACAACTTTTTCAGCCATTGTATTAGACTGACCTACATTGCAACTACATTCTATCTTATAAACAATGTTACTGCATGATGATTTTTCAGTGTTATCTTTTAGTTTGGTGAATAACTTTTCTATGGATTTTTCGTAAGTACAAGATATTAGAATGTCAGGTTGCTTCAAGAATTTCGTTAGTTGTGGGATTAAATTTTGAATAAAAGTTAATTTTCTGAATTTTGTAACAAGTGGTCGGTCCATTGATGAAATTTGTAGGCTATTGGAGTACAGAAACTTTTTTAAAAGAGGTTTTGGGTATGAATTGTTTAGAAAACTATTTTCTAATTCGTGTAAGTTGTTTGTAACTAAATTTGGTTCGCTAATTTTTTGAATACAGTCTTTTACAGCTTATATGGTATTAGGTTTATGATTAAAAGCATGATTAGAATGATAATTTAAGTATCTACCAGAGTCGGTATGTTTTTTGTAAATGTCAAAATACAAAGTATTGATGGGAGATTTAAGAACTAACGTATCTAGGACAGGAATACTACTGTACTTTGCTTTTATGTGCTCTAAGTTGAAATATGCATCATCAGTCCAGAACCCAATGTATTGTACGAGCATTGACTCTAATGAATCACAACAGAAGAAAATTTTACAAACTAAGAGTTATAAACTGGGAGTACCTTATATTAACTATCATATTGACTATGATCTGCTGTTTTAAATTCCTAAGCCTAGTTACAATTTAAAAGAAAAGAATTAATGCTGACCTCATGATTATTTCCAGATTAATACATTGTCCTGAATTACTTCAGCTCATATAGTTTAATGTATCAAGTCGAACTACTTGAAATCAATCTTCTCTTCTTCATACTATTTCATAACACCAATTATGGCTACAATACTCTCCTATAACGTTTCTAAGGACAGTCAATCAATATCCAGAATTAGACTTTTTTCAAATTCTTTGAATTCCTCAAAAACCAACTTCATCTTTTACATTAAACTAGTATAGAGTCAATGGTATACTAATAGTATTTCTATCCTTTGTGTGTATATTTATGTGTACATACAATTTGTTCATTTATTAGGATTGTATGCCTAGTTTTTAATAATTGTTGTACTGATCGATTTTAAACCTTTGCTGTATATTAAATAAATAAATAAAATAAGTAGGTTACAAAAACTATTTGTAGTTAAAACTGGAGTTCTAGAACTCATGCATTCTATATATTAAAAAAATGTAGTTCACAAACAAGATAGAATTTCATTTCAAGGAGGGTTACAAACATATAACAGTTAGTGTGCTTTATAAATAAAAACTTCGTTAATTGATTTAAACTTAATATTTAACATACATTTTTCCCGCTCGTAGATAATATCTCTTATAAACGTTTTCTTTTATAATTGTTGTTGAATTTCTTTATAACAGTTGCATTTGAGTTTTTATTATTCTGTAGAAGTGAATTCATTTTTTTTTTAATTACATCGGTATTTTATTTTAGGATATGTGTGATGATTTATATCAGTTATTTAAACAAGATAAAGGATTTGATCGTAAATTATTTGAAAGGCAAATGTCTGTAATGCGAGGCCAAATACTGAATCTAACACAAGCACTCAAAGATGGGAAATCACCTGTTCAATTGGTACAAATGCCTGCAGTTGTAGTTGAAAAACGATTAGAAAAGTAAGTTATTTGTTGAATGTAAATGTTTTATTGGATACATTTGTGTCTAATACTGAAGTTATAAGTGGTGTTAAATAATATATTATATACAAGGCATAGAAAGTTCATATTATAGCTGAGCTCAGAATTCATAGCCGAGGCAGCAGAACTGAGCGGGCCATTTAATATGCTTTCTATGCCATGTTATATATACTATTTTTTGCAAGCATTTATTTAGGTAAAACGTCTTTTAGTTTATGTACTATTGAACATATATTTTTTAATTCTCTTTAACACTATTAATAAAATCAAAAGTACAATTTATTAAAGTGGAATTATTAATATAAAAAGGGATGTTTGCCGTTTTGTTTAAATCAATGCTACTACTGGAGATCATGGTGCTCCTCATCAGTATTGATATGAGATCATTCACATCGAGATTTAAAATTTTGCACGTGGTGTCTGTTTTATTTTTTTTATGAAATTTGCAACGTATCCCTCCTGTGTCTTTTCAAATCGCTTAAGTTTCCACCATTGTCAACCAATAAAATCGCCAAAATTCGTCTAAAACTATGACCCGTTTATTCTGTGGGATGAGGAAGCTTCAAATATAAGGCCACTTTTTTGTAATTGAAGATACCTTGTGCATGCCCATAACAATAAAATGGCGTTTTCCGTTTTGATATTTTATAAAGATTCGAAAAGTCGTCATATTATCGGGTCTTAAAATGGCATACTTCCTGTATAATTCAATGTAGAAATTGCCTACAATAGCAAACGAACTGGGTCTTTTTGTTGTAGTATTGGGGATGTTACCATTATGCGTCTTGAAATCTTCTATGTCATTTACATTAATATGAACTAATTTGTCATAATGACAAGCCCCTGTGACTCCAAACAACATCATCATTAAGTTATCAGTCCTGGCTAGTTAGATGCGTACTTCCATTGTTTCCCATTCTGAGCTGTCCTACTCATTTCCCTGAAATTTCCATGGCCCACATCTTTCACTATCGACGTGCAATGTTTTGATCTAGGTCTACATCTACCTCTCTTTTACCTGTATCTGCTTTTAATATAGCCCGCATTATTCCCCAAAAATGCCTAAGAACGTATCCTGCCTTTCTATTTCTCTTATTTTTTTGTTGTCCACCGATATCTTTATTCCCCTACTATTTTTATAACCTCTTTCTTATTAACTTTATTTATCCATGCTATCATTCCCATACATTCCAAAAGGCTTCTTAATTTTCCTATCTGCTTCTCCTATTGTCCCTATTTCATAGGTGTACAGTGCTGTGCCCCACACATGTACTTTCAACACTTTTATCCATGTTTCTATGTTTGTTGTCTTCGAACATAGTCCCTGCTCTTTCTTGTTAGATACAGTTCAGTTCCCAGTCTATTGTTTTGTAATCATATACCATATTTCACTGATATTCAGTGGTATGTGAAGGGGGTTAAGCAGCCTGTGGCTACCAAGATCCCTCAACATTTGAACAATTGTCGAATTAATAGTTTTCCAATAAATCTCTCCGCACAATCAAGATTTGTTGAAAATATTGCAAAACCAACACTTGTATTTGTTTGTAGTACTCATCAGGTTTTCCGTCTTGGAACTGGTTGGATACGTACCCCCACTGATTTCTATTCTGAGCTAGCCTACATAATTCCTTGACATTACTACCGCCTAGATACCGTTCGGTTCCCCTTCTATTGTTTTCTAAATATATGCCCTATTTTACTGAAGGGGGCTAAGCAGCTTGCAGTTACCAAGATCTCCCAACACAGACATTTGCCGAATTAGTAGTTTTCTAGTAGTAAATTCACTGCCATACCGACACCTATGGTCTCTGCCAATCTAAGTACCAAAAGAGCCGCTGCCCTCTTTCGGGGACCTGTCTTAGTCTGGTTCCTCACTAACGACCCTACTACTTTGGTTGGACCTGTAGTTTGGCTCTTTAGCTCATTAGAACACGCAAGCCATTTCACCTGTTCTAGTAATCTAGAACTTCGGCAAGGTGCAGGTCCATTCGAAATGGTATTTTCAGTTACTAGAGAAAAAAAATTGTAATTGTATAGTAGTTTATTATTATTCCCATAAATTGGCATAATAAAATTTAGTTAGTGCAATCAGTTAAAAATAATTTTGAAATAAAGAAAGTTTATTGTTTCAATCTAAGATTGTCTAGATAACTATTGGTAGCAATAATAATTTGTAACACCTGACCTCTAACCACGCACATAGCCACACAAACAATTAGGTGGACACTGGTAGGCCAGTATATATTTCAAGGTGGGTCGATTGTTGGCATTACATTTTTTAGGGTTTATCGGTCTAAAATGAAGATTTTGAAAATAAACGGGACATATAATTTTATATGAGTAATATTAAAGAGTGCAAATGTTTACACACTGAGGGTAAAAGGAATGCACCGTAGTAATTGTGTATGACAATTGGGATACAGAGAATATGAATATTGATTGTAGAAATCTATTCGAATACAGGTAGTTAAGGAACTCTTTAACTTGTATAGCTAATCAGCATAAGCGTGGAAATTGTATTTATTTCAACAATACAATTAAACAAACAAGATCAATTTTTTATGCAACATCTAATCCAATGTGTCCGTCTTATATTTTGGCCGTTGACAAATTGAAAAGTCGTACAAAGTATATATCATCATCAAGGTAGCAATTAAAGAATTGGGTTTGTTCAACTATAGGAGCCGAGTTACTGCCTAGCAATATGCAAAAGCACGTCTCTCGGTGCTATTTCCAAAATGTTCGTGGCATTAGAACTAAACTTCCTCCTTTCTTTGCTTCTGTCCATGACTGTGAATATGATTTTACTGCAATAGTTGAGACTGGGTTAACTGATGATATTAATGATTCGAAGGTTTTACGGACCTATATAATGTTTATAGATCTGACCGCAACTATGAAAATACTGATCTCTCACGAGTTGGCGGATCTTTACTTGCTATTAGGAATTGTTATACAACACAGTGTCTCGATTTGAAGTACTTGACGCGGTATAGATATTGTAGATTGTTGTTTCAGAGGGAAAGAAGTGGACTGTATTTTAGGGATGAGAGGTAGAGGTGTAAATATTGATAATAATATGTACGATAAAAAGTCACTCACCAAAATTGCTACACTGAAGTTCCATCTATTGTGGTTCACCACTCGAACGGCAGACCAGTACTGTTTATAAGTAGCAGCAACTTTTGTCTATGAGTAGCACTAACCCGAAATCCACAAGGGTGGGTAGGGACAGAGTAAGGGAGGATAATTAGGAATTCAAGCATAATAATATATAACCTAATTGTTAGAGTGATTGCGAACGTCTATTGAACTAATAATTACGTTAACTGAGCGATATGATCGGACAACTTCGTGGATATGCACGCTGAACCGGGAGTGGCGCGAACATACCGCCCACCTAAAAAGAACGCAGGGGTATTTAAATAACATAAATGGGAATAATAATAGTTAGGCATTTCCTCCCAACTAGGGAATGGTTATCCCACCGTTTCTCGGGTTACAAGAGGCACAAGAGAACATAGTAAAAAATTAAAATAAATGAAGCAAAATAGAAAAAAAGTAAAAATTAAATTGAATTTAATGAAGAGAGTGATTGAGAATTTATTTACTGGACGAATAAAATCACAGCTGGTGGTCTTAATCGAAGCCACACAAACGATTCCGCCACGGCCTGCAAATAATTGGGTAACCTGGCCAAGAGGCCAAGCTAAAGGGCTGGTATTGATTCCTGTAATATAACTAAGTCACCAATTTTTAAATCATTTTGTGATAAATTGTAAAAGAAGGTTTCCCACTATGAAATATTTATTATTCTTCTTGACAATATACATCACAACATGAAATGAAAGGTATCATAATATAATTCCGTTTCTTTATACAAAACTAAATTTAATTCTAAGCCAGTACAAATCAACATACATCTTTTTTTTTAACCTCCACTCACTCCCCGTCTCCGCCATGCATGCATGCGTTTCATATATAAATATTAATTAAAGCCATTGGCCACAATTAAGATAATTCAAATTTTCTACTTTAACGAAAATGTTGGTTAAGCACAATTTTCCCCTTTCTCGTTACCTATCTAATACAATTCTACAAACTAGTTTGATATAAATAATGCAATTGAGGCATATGGAATGCTTTGGTAAGGATATCAGCCCAATTGAAATTTGTTTTCACATATTTTAGCCGAAACCAATGTTCCATGTATAATTGCCTTATATAATGGTATTGTATGTCTAAATGGAAGTGATAAGTGAAATTTGTGTTTGTGTCTTCTCTGACTATATTTACAAAAATTAGTGGGTAATTGTACACTTTAAAAGCAGTGTTTTATACTATTTAGGCATTTAAAGGTGCTGAATCTGACTATACCTTACTAATTCTCCTAAATCAGTGGTAGTAATCTAATCCATTAAAACACTTCCTTATTAAACACAAATTTTTATTTTATTTCATTTGACCTTACATTATTTTTAATGTTTAAACTGATAATGTACTAAATGTTAACTAAGGAATTGTAAACCTGTTATTTACATTCATGATAATGTTATAAATTCAAACTCTTATGTTTAATCTGTTTTGAAGCTATTGACTAAATTTTTATCATTTTTAAAAATTTTGTACTCCTTGTCTTTTAACTTTCTGTGTTTTCTTGTGTTACCAATCCGAGGTTCTTCTTTTTCTTGTCTGGTTAGGCACTGTGCTGGACCCCACAGTGTGAAGTCTCTCTCTCTCTCCTTGTTCCTTATATCAGTTAACAATAGTTTTTATTTATTATTATTATCTTACATTTGCCATTATTTACAATAGTGTCGGATTGTTTTTGGTTCACATGTTGTCATAAAAAATACTTATGTTTGCACCAACTGTAGTGCAATTTACCACAAAAGCTGCCTGAAAGCGAAAAAAAAAACCGTTCATAAAAATTGATCAACATAAAGTAGACTGCTGTTCCAGCAACACAGTGTCTATTTGTAAAGACACTTGGGCTGAGTTTCAGAATAAATTATTGCAGTTGAAGACTGAAAATGACTACCTCACAACTGAGTGCAATAGTTTGCTTAAACACAACTCCCAGCTAAACAAGCAATTAAAAACCTGCTTAGATGAAAGTGTTGAGATGGAAAACACACTTATTAAGGACCAAGAAAATATCCACCCTCAACTATTAGATAAATCGAACAAAATCATCTCATTAGAGAAAGTCATGAAAAATCTTAAAACTCAGTTACTTGATTGCGAAAATTCTGCAAAAACAAAAGTTATCAATAAATCTACTGAAACACTCAATACTCATACCTTTTAAAAAACTTGACGAATGTTCACAAACCAATTATGATAGTAGCTAGAATTTTATTAAAACGAAGAGCAAGAGTGCAAAAACTGATTTACGTTTGCTAACCAAACATGATAGTAGTTTTAATCAATTTTAAGGTGAAGAATAAGAATGCACAATAGTTGTCCTTTGTCTACCAACACATTTGCAGGCGGCACTACATCTAGTCAACCAATCAATTCTTGCACAGAAACTGCACCAACTGACGCCTGCCTGCATGCAGGCGATCTCCATAACCTTCTAGTCTACGTAATGATCTATCATTGGGCAATGAATTAGGCTACACTTGTAAATTCGATAAAGCCATTAGTGTGGATAAAGGTGTTGCAGAATCCAAAATTCTTGTTTTCAGCGACAGTCACGTGAGAGGTTTTTCCAACTTACTCACTTCGAATCGGAGGATATATTCATTGTATGTTGTGTGTAAACCCAATGCTCTATTCCAAGAAGTTGTTAATCTTAAAGCAAAACATCAACTTCTCACGAAAAATGAACTATGTATTAATTTTGGGTGGATCGAATAATGCTTTCCAGGGTAAAAGTAAATCCCTTCCAGTCAAGAGGCAATTAGATGAAATTGCTCGCATCACTGATCTAGTATTTATATCTATACCGTGATGGACAGGCCGAAACGTATTGAATAACATCATATATTCCTTCAGTAAAGACATTTACTCCTCATTAGTGTCGTCTGGGTCTAACTTTTTTTATGTCGACATAAATAGAGTCGTAAAACCATCATTTTTCACGGCACATTAGTTTCACATGACTAACAGTGGGAAACATCAGTTATCAAATCACATTCTACAAATTACAAATAAGTTTACTTTAAGATTCCACAACCTGTTATTTACCAAAATAATAACAATAGCACTATTTGTACTAACAACCTAATATACGTACAATTTTCTAAGATGGATCCTGTTTCACCCATGAGTTTTAGTTTATCAAATACAAACATTGTCTGTGACCTTACCTCATCTAGTGACGAAGAAGATGTAAATAGTAACAGTTTTTTATAGATAATGCGTTTAGTCAACTTTCACTTCTGTTATGTAACATTTGTAGTTTGCGTAATAAGGCCGATGACCTGTTTTATTATTAGATAGCTTAAATCTTCCGGCGGTGCTGTGTTTAACTGAACATTGGCTTTATACACAAGAATACATTCACATTGATAGTTATCACCTTTGTGGTATTTCCTACAGAGAGCGATTTCAGCATGGTGGGACTGCCATTTATTGTAGAAATTCTGTTGATTCCACTCACATCATTGCCCACAACCATTTACAAAGTGAGATTAACTTTGAATTTACACTCATCTATTGCTTAAAATTAAGGCTTCATATATTATATATTTATCGCTCACCTTTAGGTAACCTCGATATTTTCTTTAATTCATTGGATAAGCTTGTAAAAAAATTATACCCTCGTGAATATCAGATAGCAAATTGGCCCACCATGTATCATAAACGCCTACCTTACCTGATATCACAAGGTCGAGAATTTCTTGTTAATGAGGGAAGCCCAAGGTAAAGTTGGATGGAAAACGGCTTGAGAAAAAGAAAAACTCATTATAGATAAACGGCTAGTAGAGTATTAGCTCTGGGTAGATCATGAGCTTTGGTCATGGGTTGTCAAATAACCAAAAATAGAGATAAAGAGCTCCACCGTATTTTTCAATACAACAACATACGAAGATACATGTACTTGTATTAGGGGAATGCGGAAACCTGAAGTCTACACCGCTTATGTAGCCACAAAACCTAAATATCAACCTTGCAAAGCACTTACCAAAATATCAATTGCCAGATGTATTACAGATGTCTCGGCATAACCTGTGAACAAACAAATGCACAACATGGACACCGTTTGTGTCCTTAAAAATATTCACCAAAAAAATAATATAATTGAATTTAAGTTCCAAAAATATATACACCAGGGTATTTGTGATCATAAAATAGAATAAATCGTTTGCTTATTAAGAACCAATAAATTTCACTTGAATTTTTAATAATAAAAGAGTTAAGCAAAAATAAATTCTATTCAATTAAATTGTTTTAGCTTGTTTCAACATTAACTTTTTCAACAAAAATTTACATAAAAAGAAACTAGTATTGTTCTAACAAAAAACACAAAGATCTTTAAATTCAATACTTCTACATAAGTTTATTGTAAGGTATATGTTTCCTTAATTTAAATTTCAAATTTTAATTATAGTCATCAGTAGTACTACGGTCGACTTTACAAGTGAGAAACTAGATTATTTTATGTCTTATAAAAATGTACCATTTAAACAAAGAATAAGCTTTACTTTATATCCTACAAAAATTCATCCTGTTCTTTAAAATTAAATCGCATGACCTCAAAATAACTAAAGATATTTTTAATGTAACGCAGAATAACATGTAGTAATTATGTTGAATAACTAGATATTTTTGACATCACATGTCAGTAACAATTTTTTAGGGAAGCCATAACTGTCTGCTTGTAAAAGAAATATGATAGGCAAACTACGTAGCCATCTTTAAAATTTTGTAAAGTTACGAAAATAGAACGGGATCTTTGTTACTAAATGAATTTTAAGATAACTAAACCAAAGTAAAATTTCAACCTTCGATCATACGTAAAACATTTAAATAAATACAACTTAAATTAAAGGTTAAATGTCACTCACGTGCTGAAGTACAGTTCAATCAAAAAAAACTTGAACGTTTAAACCAGAACCAAATAACACCAGATGTCGACAATTTCATGTACATCTGCGATGCATGCAATATGAAAACATACCATTATGCTGTATTTTACGTTGGAATTTTCAGAAATTTTCAGAACAAAACATCATCCAACCATATAAAATCTCCATTAAATATGTCCAATATTTTCTTGTTTTCTAAATTTCAAACTAAATATTGATTTCTGTGGTATTGCACTACGAAAAACGAATTAATAAAATTTATCTAATTAATTATACCAACTGTTTTAATGATGGGGACTTCAATCTTCTTCGGTGTGCAGGAATCAACTAACTTTGCTGATGGTGGAATACAGAATAAAACCATCACCAAAAGCTGTCAGGAACCACATTCAGACACGAAGGTATTCGCTAATCAGCATCTTTTACGAACTCTATTGCAGACCACGTGCCTGAGCATATTGACTTTTCTATGCTCCGAAGAGCTGCTTACTTCTTCAAGCGCTAAACGAAAAGTGAAACGAAATGACAGACAAACGACTAGGATTGTAGAAACTTAGACATCAAAAGTGAAGGAGCACATAATCCATTATATACTTTATAAATTATTTTTAGTGATTAGACAATTATAAATTATATTTTTATCTTATTAAAACATGATATTAGATTAATAAGGAAAGTGTAACTGAGTAAAAAAATACGTTACAAGCTGTTACATTCAATAAACACTTCTGGTAAAATTATCATTGCGGGCGACTTTAACATTAATTTCAACAACTCCACGGACAGGCATGTTGCCAGATTAAAGCTTATTTTTTTACATTATATAACTTAAAAATGCATGTTCAACACGACAACAGAATCGGTAAGAAATCTAATTCTTGTATCGATTACCTTACTACAAATTTCGGTTCTGAGGTAACAACTCTTATTTCCATCATAAACAATGATATATCGGACCACGCATTCATTCACTTTATAGCTGACATACATGTTGCCAACAAGAAGTCATGTTGTTTATACTTGCAAATATACTCCCGAAAACATCAACCGTTTTAAAGCTCTTTGCCTACAGATTAACACACAGCCCACCACATTAGACCTTAACTATAAATTTCAATTCCTTACAGACAATATTGGTAAAATCTTTCAATCTGTTTTCCTCTCACTCCAATAAACAACATTAAAAACAATAGCTGGCTAACTCCAGGAATTAGAGACTCAGCGAAAAATAAAAAATTCTTGCATAAACTATGCAAACACTTTCACAATTCTACTTTTCTAAAAACCTATTATAGAAATTATAAAAAAATATTCCAAAAAATAGTAAACTTAGCAAAAGCTAACTTGTACTCCAACAGAATCTCATAGTCAAAAAATATACAGAAGGAGACCTGGAGAGTAGTCAGAGAACTCGCCTATAGACAACAGTCACACTCTATGGAGATAAAATTAGAAAACATTAAGGTTGAAAGTGTTGCTGAGGCTTTAAATACACACTTTACTATAGTCACCAATAAGCTAGTTGCGAATAATAATTTACCTGACGAACTTACAATTGACCTGCTCCATAAAAATAAATCCATGACTACAAAGTCTTTTATGTTCTATCCAACAGATCAACATGAAATCTGAGCTACAACTAAATCATGTAAAAATAAAACTAGTGCGGGTCAGGATAACCTGCCCGCTAAAATTTTCATGGAACTGCCAAATCAGGTTGTTTCTTATCTGGGTGAGCTCATCAACGAATCGTTTCAAACTGGAATTTTCCCTACTTGTGTTAAACACGCAATAGTTGTACCGGTACACAAGGCGGGTGCTCAAATCCTCAATAACTTCAGACCTATCTCATTACTATCCACCTTCTCTAAAATAATAGAATTAATAGTTAAATCTCGCATACTTAGCTTTGCAATCAAATTTAAAATCTTTTCCCCAGAACAGTTTGGTTTTATGCCTAAAAGATCAACCATTGATGCCATGCATAACTTTTTAAATAAAATGTATACGTTCCTAAATAATAGGAAATTGTCTATTGCTGGTCTGATTGATCTTAGCAAAGCATTTGACTGTGTCAACCATACAATCCTTCTATGCAAATTAGAGTTCTATGGCTTTCGCGGAGTGGTTAATAACTGGTTTCACTCGTATCTATATGGCCGAACCCAGGCTGTCAGAATTGGGTCAAGCAACAATTATCTGTGGTCAAAAGCCAGCCCGATTAGTTTAGGTGTACCGCAGGTTGTCTTAGGTGCTATTCTTTTCTTATTTTATATCAAAGACTACTGTGAAATGTTAAATACAGCGACCTGTATGTTATATGCGGATGATGTAAGTCCCTACTGGTACTTAACTAGGTCACCCACTACAAAATCAAAAATAAAAGATGATCTTGAATCAACCGAGCAATGGTTTCAAGCAAATAAGCTCGTAGTTAATCAATAAAAATCAGCTTGTATTGCACTTAAAAGAAATGCTCTAGATGACATGCTTGTTAATGATCACTCACTAAACCTAGTACAATCTTCAAAGTTTCTGGGTGTTACAATAGATAATGAGCTAACCTGAAACACACACATAAACTCTCTGGCTAGCAAACTCTAATCGGTCTGCTTCGCTCTCTCAACGATAGCTAGGGAACTCTCTAATAGTAGCACTTTAATAAAAGTATATTATGTGCTATTTGAATCACACCTTCTGGGGATATACTTCACAAGAAAATATGCTAACTATATTTAGACTTCAAAAACGAGCAATTAGAATTATCCATAGGGCACACAAAACAGGCTATTGCCGACCACTTTTTGTAAAGTCAAACATTCTCACATATTCCGCTCTTTATATTTATGAAACATTGCTTTTTTTTTCGCAAAAACATATGTAACCATAAAATTACCAGTACAATTCATAATCATAATACTCGCACTACTAACAACATTTATAAGCCTTTGCCTTCTACCACTCTTATAAAAAAAATCCTTTATATACATGGCACCTATGCTATACAATAAGCTACCGGAAGATATTAAAACCGCTAATTTACTACGAAAGTTCAAAGTGACACTTTTGGCCTTACTACGCAGACATTGTTTCTACACAGTGGAGTATTTATTGAACATTGCTTGAAGATATAATGAACATTCAAATAAGACACATTTATATAGACATATAAATTGTATTTAATTGCATATAATGAACTACCATGTAACCGTGGGTCAAAATAAACATCTATCTATCTATGTTTAGACCTTATATTAAACGCTGCGTTTTTTACAAAATAGATTGCACTTTGGTTGTCACAATATAAATTAGGTCATCATCATTAGGTCTTCAGTCTTAGAACTGGTTAGACGCGTACCATCATTGTTCCCTATTCTGAACTAACCTACAGATTTCCCTGAAATATGCACAGTTTGCATCTATAAATTAGGTAATCTTTGTATTTTGGTTTGTTACCCGACTCCCCTTAATAATTCTCATTAACCACTGAAGCTCAATTAAAGCAATGCTTATGGCTATGTTCTGCTTCCATTGACGATTTACTAATGCACCTTTGGATTGAGCATTGCCAACAAATTGGTACCCTATCTAGAAACAATATGAATCCACTAATGAACTTTCGATTGTTTAATGATATACCAAATGATGCATCTGTGAGTATTCTAATATTTCTTCAGTTACTAACTTTATTTAAGTCTGTTGCAAAATGTCGAGTAGAATATAGGTATTGCAGGACCTTTAGTAAGAGTTGCCAAAAAGAATTAGTAGCGAAGTTGAATAAAGCCCTTTACAGTTTAAAACAAGCTGGCAAGGAATGAATCCGCCATATAAACAGTTTTACAAAAATTAGGCTTCACGGTCCTAGATTATTGCCTGTGTTTATACCAAAGAAATGACGATCTTTATATTCTGATCTATGTTGATGACATGGATGTATTTGCAAAGAATAACATTTTATTAGAAGCTGTTATAATTGAAATTAAATCTGAATTTAAATGTATTAACCTAAGACCAATAACAAGATTCTTAGGTGTCGAATTTGAATGAGCAAATGGTAGAAACTTACTACACCAAAGGACGTTTATTGAAAAAGTGGCTAATAAATTTGGTATAAATTAAGAACAAAATGTTTCAGTATCTTTGAGAGCCCGGAAATAAATTTGAAAGACCTGAATGACGAAAATGAATTTACCTGTAATTATAAGGAACTGATGGGAGCTTACTTTTTATTGCTTCCAGAACATGATTTGATATATGTTATGCCACTATACAGCTGGCTCAATTTGCATCAAAACCGAATCACGTCGTTTGGCAACTCACTAAAGGTCCTGCAATACTGTTATTCTACTCGACATTTTGCAATTATCTAGGACTGAAGCCTAATTTTTGTAAAACTGTGTTTATATGGCGGCCCCATTCCTTGCCAGCTTGTTTTAAACCGTAAAGGGCTTAGCCTTTTGGAATGTTATGCTTCAGAAGTAAGATGATGATAGCATGGACAGATAAAGTTAATAAAAAAAAGGTTATAGAAATAGTAGGGGAATAAATATATCTGTGGAAAACAAAGAAAATAGGAGAAATAGGACAGGATACCTTCTAAGGCATTTTTGGGAAATAGTGCGGGATATATTACAAGCAAAGATGGGAAAAAAGGCAGAGGTAGACCTAGATCAGACTATTGCATAGATAGTGAAAGATGCAGGTTGTGGGATTTCAGGGAAATGTGTAGATTAGCTCAGAATAGGAAATAATGGAGGTATACATCTAACCAGTTCTAGGATTGAAGACTTAATGATCTATTGAACTTTGGTTTGTACTAATTAATGATTGATATTGGTTAATTACATTTATAAAATAAGACCGTGTCACGGCTCAATATTAGAAAAGAACTTAACAATAGATCGCTTCATGTTTGAAAAACAATTACTTCTGTAGGAAAAAAAGTCTTGCGAGTGGTTGCTACAACTAAAAGTCATGTCGTGTTTTAGTATTCAACAGATGTAATAAATAATTTAATTACTTTTCGCACAGATTTTGATTTTATAGATCATTCACCAGTATTAAATATCAAATCTGCAACCATCACATCTTTTTTATTTGCAATGGCATGATGTAACTTAGTTTCGTTTCTACAAAACTAATAAGATTTTTGCTTTAGGCAAAGCTGTTTTTGTTTAGAACTGCAACTATTTTCGCTAAAGTCTGTAGAGGGATATCCATAAATTCGGTTGGCGATAAACTGTTTCCAGTTTTGAAAATAGGCCTTGGTAAACGGGTTTTAATTTCTCGTTTTTGCCACCCCTAAAGACAACCATAGATATATGCAAAAACTGAAACTGTATCCATTTATATACTTCATTATTACTTTTAACATTGTTGTAATTATTGTATATTTTGTTACAGAAACCAAGGACAGCATACCTCACGTTTTCTCAGCTTTACACAACGATTTCAAGATAAAAGCCCATTCTTCTCCTGGTGTTGAACTTCAATTTTATTTACTACTTAATGTTATACAGCAATTATTTAATATATATAATAAATACTATTGTAATTTTTTATTAATAAAATCTTTTATTAAATAATAGTAACAGGCCGAACTACATGTGTGTTGAACAAGCTCATCAAGTTTATCTTACATTACGGACCCGACTTTACTGTAGCAGCTCTAGGGTCGTCGTTACGTATTACCGTATAACTCATCTTATATTTCCTATTATCTCCATCTTCTTTTTCATAAATGTAGAGCGAAAGACCTAGCATACCAACGCCGACTAAACCTAATACCGAACTTCCAACAATATCAGGTACTTCATTCCACGCTCGTTTTAGAAGTCCTACTCTGGCGGTTGCCATTTTAATAAATCAAAAACCAATTTTTATACTTTAGTAGCGTTTTATGTAATCTTGTATTATTTTTAGGCTGTCACTTGTCATTACCATAGAACATATACAAAATGTTCTTTGGTCATTACTAATTTGATATTGGATGTGTATATGAACCCGTACAACATTCGCTAACCAATTTAGTTTACATTAGATTATAAAAGTCAAGATTTGAATTTTATTATTTTAGAAACATCATTTTAAGAAAAACGTCTTTTAACAGATTGCGTAGAAATGTATCGGTGGCGTATTTCAGTTAATACGGCGATACGAGGGTATATTTTACAAATATTCGCACATGTAAATGGTACATATTTTTCAATGCCAGCTGACAGCAAAGTTAGTACAATTAAGTGATATTATATAGTTATCGTGTGCAAATAGAATAAATAAATAATAACGGCATTGTAGATAATTACTATACATTATGAACTCTTCCAAACCGATTTTTGTTTTGTGCGAATGATAACTTTGAGTTCTTAAAGTGAAATACTTATATCGAATAATACTCCGATTATTAGAAATACATTTAAACCACAGTATAAATTTATTATAAATTACTATACTATACAAAAAAATTAACACAATTGCAATTAAAATAAATAAAAGGAGAATGACAGGTCGATGTATTTTTACGGATCTCTCCAAAAAATTTAAAATAAGTAGATCTTTTTATAAAATTAAATTTTTATAGGCTTATGACTCATTTTAAAATACTTTTAAACAAAACGTTTATTGTTATTGATCAATTGCTTAGTAGTTTATGATGCCACATTATATAATTTCTTTCATATTTACTGACCACATATAGATCGCTACTATTTCAACGAAAATATTAATTTAAAATTGTGAGGCGCTAAAATAATTAAACCAAATTTGAGAAAATGAATTTGTAAATGTTCGTATATTACAGTTTGTCAATATTAACAGCACTAGCTTTTACATATTACTGAACCTATTATTTACTAACAAATATATCTAATTTGTACATTAAGTTTGATGAAAGATATCTTATTGTTTGGTTTTATAACAAATAAATTAATTACTTAATTAATTTCTTATGTTAATATCGACACCAACAATATTGAGAGGAAAAATAATTTACAATAGTAACAATTAATTGTTTTTTTTGTGATCGTTAGTAGTTGTATTACTACATGTGCAACTGTTACATCATTCAATTCTTGATAATTATAGGCAAGTTCATTAAATCCAAATTCGATGTAAATATTGTATAAAACTGCAATTACTAATACACAACGCACAATAAATACTACGTTTTTATTTTTAAACAGATTTAATTTGAAAAACTTTCTTTTAAAGCATCCAATTCATTTTCAATTTTAATTTAAAATTTAATGTTCCGTGGTTCTATGTCAAGTGACTATTTTTCTTAATTAGAAGTATAGGTAATTTACTTTAAACATGACCCACCGTCATTATGTACAAAAAACAAAAATCGCTTTGAAAGAGTTGATTTTGAAGCTTTCAGTCATCAGTGGCATCGAGATATGTGTGCCACCAATCAAAATTTACTTTGTGCCCATCTAGACCCGTACTGTAGTACTTTTTTTTTTACTATTACGTCGTTATCGTTCATTTATAGTCTCAAGATACGATTAATCACTAGGCGTTTTCGGAAACTTAGCTCGTGTTAGTAAGCGGATTAGTTGTAACATAATCTCTATGGTTGTAACTTAACATCAAGTTGGTGGTTTAGTCACCACGGGTAAGCTTTTTTTCCCCGACATAAACTAACATATTTAATTATGTATGTATGTGTTAAATTTGCGATTTGGCGATAAATTTTACTGGAGGGAAAATTGTACAGCACCAATCTATCAGGTAAACGAACATAACCTGCTCTGTACCAGATTATGCTTGTGTATCTTCAACACTTGACGTTTACACGAGCGTCTCACAGCAGTAATGCCGTGGCTGCAATGACAGGTTAGGTTACTGTTAGAAATAGATATTATTATTGAAACACACAACACAAATCGCTTAACACGCATATCAGAACAGTCTGCAATAGTTTTAGCAACAAAGAAACAAGACTTCTGATATGCGTGTTAAGTGATTTGTGTTGTGTGTTTCAATAATAATATCAATTTCTAACAGTAACCTAACCTCAAAAAGCCTATCGCGGGACTCGTTCGAGCGTAAAGATTAGGGAGGATGATTAAGAAAAAAATTATAGCGTGACGCATAAATAGCGCTGTTTCAAAATCTCAGCGACCCTTGGATGCGCAATGGAGGAAGTGAGAAACCTTTAGAAAAGGATATAACACGGTGTTTTCAGTTCAACCTAAAACATCACGATTCGCTAAAATAACCCTTAATGTAATGTCAAATTATTAATGTATAAACAAATACTTAACCTTACTATTAATCTATGATTAAAGGCAAGACGCATAGATTAATAAGAAGAAGATAGGAAACGAAGCGACCGTATTTTTTTAGCGGTATCTGTCGTCTCAAATGTTAACTAAAGCGGTATTACAGAATGACTTGCTTACCGATGGCGTGCTTATTATAATACCTATTTATAACCTAAAATCATAAGTTTTCCTAAAATTATATTTTGTTTCCGTTCTTCTTAAAGTGTTTGCGTTTATTCAAGCTCCACTTAATTGAATATTTATTAGAATCAACTTTAATTTAAATGTGAAAATGAGTCGCGGTGCATATTGTATTGGTAACTTCTGTTACAATAATAAATTTGAAAATCCAGATATAGCGTTTTTAATTTTCCTAAAGACCGTATGATGTAAGTGGAATCCTTTAAACTTGAAAATTATATAATTTAATTTGTACTTTCATTATAGCGCTATGCAATGGATTGAGTTAATGGACAGAAATGACTTGATAATTAATAATAAATATTTGACTGGTCACTACCAGGTGTGCAGTAAGCATTTCTCCTGGAATCAATTTAAAAACCTACCTAGAATTATTCTTAAACCAGGAGCTGTGCCATTTAACTACAATAATATTACAGAGATTAGAAATCTAATTAGTAGTGAACATAATTATTGCAGAAAGTTATCAACAAATGGAATTGATCTTTTACCAACAGGTAAGTTCAGCTTCATGCATGCCTATTGTTTTGTATGAATTTTCCGTTTATATAGTTAAAATTAAAATTATTAGTTAATTGCCAATTTTGTTCAAATAAAATATATTCCTTAAGTATTTATGAGATGTTAATTTGGACTATTTTAAAGAGACAATTGACTTGGAAGACAACCTGATTGTTGCTAGAACAAATACAAGGACTGCTGGTATTGCACAAGTTGGTGTAAAAGCAATTGAGGAATGTAAATCTGAGACATTGTTGGATAATAGTAAGCATTTAATTTTGTGATTGCACCATTATACAGTATTGAATTTTTAGACCAACAAGCATCTACTAGTGAAATTGTAAAACTCCTGAGAAACCAGCCAGATTTGTGAGGCAGTATACCCTAAAACTAAGAGGAAGCTTAATCAATTTAAGGTGGATCGCAACAAAATTAAGTGTAAACTGTATCGGAGAAGCAAGCTGTCTGTTTGTTCTTGTGCATCACAGATAACAAACAGCAAATCTAGTAGCCGAACAAAGATGTGCTATTTGATTAAAGAATCAAAGAAATTTTTATCCAAAGATGCACATACATTATTTGCTAATGAGTTGAAATCTGCATTTGTTAGTAAATATAATCGCCGATACACTGACGATATGAAACAGTTGTGTTTAAGTTGGTATTACTCTTCTCCTAGAGGATACAGAAAAGCTGCTGTAGCATTGAATTTACCAACTCCACGAAGCATTAGAAATTGGCAGTCTTCTTTAGAAATGCAACCAGGCATCAATAAGGCTGTGCTTTTTCAATTAGAAACTATCTCAATAACAGTAAGCATAGTTATGAAAAATTCTGTTCGCTGTTATTTGACGAAATAGGTATCAAAGAAGAAATTCATTATGATACAGCCAAAGACATAGTTATTGGTGTTGCGGATGATGGATGCATTCGGACAAATGAACGGGCGAAATCCGTTCTTGTGTGTATGGCAACTGGAATTGCACATCAGTGGAAGCATGCTGTTGGTTACTGGTTTTAAGCAGTAAGCACTCTTCAATTCACATTGAGAACATAGTTTCACATTGTCTTAATGCTGCAGAAGAAGTGGGCTTAGTAGTAAAAGCCATTATATGTGATCAGGGTCCACTAAACCAGAAACTTGCCAGGAATTGAAAATTTCTAAAGAACAACCTTATTTTTGGCAAAATGAAAAAATTTATTTCATTTATGATGCCCCCATTTGTTAAAGTCAATTAGAAACAATTTGCAAAAATATAATTTGATTTGGGATGGAAAAACTGTTAGTTGGCAACATATAAAGACTGTAGTTGAATCAGCACATCCAGTTCGTGTAAGATTGTTACCAAAATTGGTCACCAACACCTAAATGTTAACAGTTTTAATAGCATGAAGGTGAAGTATGCAACTCAAATTTTTAGTGATGCCATGAGCGTTGCGCTTTTGGTAATGAAGCTTCTTCAAGTCGGTGAAGCAGAGTCGGAATTTACGGCTGCTTTGTGAAAGACATGGACAGTATATTTGATTGCCTTAATAGCAATCAATTGAAAATTAATAAACTGAAAATGAGATATGCCGTTTCAGAGCACTCTCCTCATGAGAAATGCATGAGGGATATATATCATAAATTTGAAAACGCAGTGTTTGTAGGAGCTAAAAGGCGTAGACCTCCATGTCTGAATGGTTTCAAATAACTATAAACAGTATATTATTGTTGGCAAAAGAACTGAGGATGATTTTGGTATTTCAGTTTACTAACACGACACTTAAATCAAGATCCATTGGAAAATTTGTTTGCTATTGTAAGGCAACAATATGGTAATTGTAAAAATCCAAGTGCTAAACAATTTGAAAATGGATTAAGACATACATATATTACAAGTATGTCAAAACTATCCTCAAATTCAAATTGTGAAAATGATTATAATGTTATGCTTACTTCTTTAAGAACCATAGCAAAAACTTCTACAGAAACTGATCGTTTAGATTATATGAAGCCTAATAATGTTACATTCAATTTAGACTCCAATGCAATCCTACAGTTGCTTGAAAGTGTATCTGCTTTAGATGAAAATGCAATATATTATGCATCTGGCTTTTTTTGTAGAAAATTTTTAAAAATGCATGACTGTGATTTTTGCGGATCAGTTGTTTTGGACAAAGAAAAGCGTCTTATTGGGGAACATCAACTGTTTACATATTTTCGGCAAAGTGATGTTCTTGATTATCTCAAAGAGGGTCTGTTGTTTCCTTCGAACGAAGTGTACGAATTTTAAAAATCATTGAAGTAGTGCATAACGACAATTTTAATACGTTACTACAGAGTAACTCATTGACATCAGATTTTATTTGTGTTATTCGTAGTTTGGGTATTGAACCTAACTTTACTTTGTGTTCTGAGAATTCATTTATGCTCTTTTTGACAACATATCTGAAAATGAGGCACCGGTGGGGATGTCGATTAGAAAATAGGCATAGGTCTACTACAATGTGTAGCAACAATCAAAATTAAAAACGTTTGCCACAAATAATAAATCATCATGCTTAGGAGTAGAGGTGGGTGATTTTAAAAATAAGCATCGATTTTTGATAGCTGGAAAACTATTAACTTTGATTAATCGATAGTTATAAATAAAAATATTGTTAATTGATAGTTATAGACTATAAATGTGTTTTGAAAATTACACGGAATTATTAGCAAAAACATTCTTATAACTTTGCTCTAAATTCAACAGTAATGGTTCTAGTTTAGAGATCTTCTTAAATAGTGACTACTCAAAGATTTATTAATGTAAATTCAAATTTACCGCTTGTTTTAAGTTTAAATTTGCCGCAAAATAACCGGTCACTTCTTTAAACATGTTTTGTAGCGCCCTCTCAACGGGTCAAATGTTAACTTAACATTGTAAAAGCTGGTCGTTTTAATACATAGGTCCCTTATGCACGTTTCCTATCTTCTTCTTATTAATCTATGGCAAGACGTATTCACTTTTAAGTTTTATATTACTTCTTGGGACTAAGTGAATTAAATAAATCATATAAAGAAAAATTATGGGATATTTGCTATAAGGTCAAAGTTACTATTCCTTTCGAACAGGAGGAATAAACTGTCAAGAAAAAAAACTGGAAAATGAACTTAAAATTTTTCAAATATCATTAAGAACCACGTGTGAAGTATGCATTTTTCAAATACATACAGAAGGCGATTTTTCGCGACATACTTGAATTGTTCGAGTATGGTATGTTGAAGTATCCCCCACTATTTAAAAAATATTTACTTGTGCGGTACGACGAGCGTCTCGCGGTAGAAATAACGCGGCTGTAATGACAGATGTAAATAGATTAAGGTTACATAATTTTTTTTGTTTACATAAATTGGATGAGGTCTGTGTTAATGTTAAATTGATTGTTTATCTCCTTATTTATATAGAAGTAAAAAATGAATATTTGCCTAGATTGTGGTTCTGAATTTACGTAAAATAAAACTTTGTATGGCCACTTAAGAAAATTTCATGATTTGAATATAAGAGACCAGTTTCTATAAGCAACCAACTTTGGATAAAAATTGAGAAATTATTAAAAAACTTAAGCTAGATGTAACATTGTATTTCAAGAATAAATAAGAAAAGGTTATTGAAAATTCACAAACATTGTATTCCAGACGTATGTGATACTTCAGGTGCAGGTCGCAGACGGTTAAAAACCGCGATTACTTAGAAATTAAGATTGTTACATTGTATAATGAATAGAATAAAGAAATAAGCAGACATGAGCTCTGCGAGTTCCCACAGACATGTGAGGAGCAGGGCAAACATAAATACCCCGGGAGCCCCAGATCAGTCAGTCAGTCTTGAGTTGTTTGCTTAGGCTACTCGCCCTAATTTAACTCCAATTATTACTAAACTTCGGCTTAGTTTATTTTTTAAGTTTGTCAACATTCTACATGTAATTTCTGTTTAGTAAATAAATTTGTTACAAGAAGTTTTGGAAGAAGACTTTCTAAAAAGGCAGCTTCCAAGACCCGAAACGTAACTCGCCTAATATTAAGCCAATGAGGCGTAAAAGTGTGTTTCAGTAATCTCAGTTTCCCATTTCTTACTGTTTCACCGCTTCTACTACCATACGTAAGCCATAAAACGTATATTCTAGAGTAGTGTATAGAGCTTGTAGGAGTTTTGTAGAAGGCTCCCAATTATTTTTGGTAATCATTCGAATAAATCATCTTGTGGAACATTACTGAACTATGATTATCCTACAGAAGTTAGTCATTAGAGCTCGATATAAGCGATACAAAAATGTATACCCTATAACTTTATATCGTAATAAGAGAGCGATGACAAATTACTTTATTATAATTAAAAAAATATAAATAAAAAATTTTAATAATTGTTTATAATAAATAGTATAAGTTTTCTAATTGCGCTACACCTCTAATATTCATTTTCATTTTCACGCTTTCGTTTTTTATATAGTCCTTTAGTATAGATGCACTTTATATCATGTATAGTGGCGCTTTCTTTGCACAAAGGACAAAACCTTTGATGCTTACGTCGAAGCCAACCCTTAATGCAATTTAAACCAAACACATGTCCACAATTCAAGGCACACATTTGATGGCGTCCTCTTTGGCACCAAGTAGACAAACAAATACTGCACGTTTTACTTTGAATCTCGTCGAATACTTCATCAGATGTACGACGACGTTTTTTTTCTAACTTTTCTAATAGCACGTTAATTAAATTCTAAGATACCTCAGTGTCGTTGTCGGTTATGCATTGTACACCTTTATCTATAGCAAAGGTTTTAGTGTTAAAATAACAGAAAAGGACTCACCTTTCTTTGAAGGATCGTTCGAAGACATTTTTGTATTAGGTAGAGACTTATAATTTTCAAACAAATTTTAATGGACCTTTCAGAATGACATTGAGTTTGTTGAAAATGACATCGTACCTCTTTTCATTTTTATGACTGAGACAATTGGTTGAAACTTAACTAGTTGCCTATGGAAATCTGTAAAAGTGTTATATTAGACGAGCGTCTCGCGGTAGGATTAACGCTGCTGTAATGACAGTTGTAAACAGATTGAGGTTACGTAATTTTTTTTGCTTACATAAGTTGGACGAGGTCTGTGTTAATGTTAAATTGATTGTGTATCTTCTTATTTATATAGGAGAAGTAAAAAATGAATATTTGCCAAGATTGTGGTTCTGCATTTACGTAAAATAAAACTTTGTATGGCCACTTAAGAAAATTTCATGATTTGAATATAAGACACCAGTTTCTATAAGCAACAAACTTTGGATAAAAAAGAAGTTAAATTTAGTGCAATGAAGGAAATTAACTTTACACGAATGTTATCCATATATGTTAGCTCTTGTATGTAAACAACTTGGTATTTTGTACTAACTTGTTGCTATTCTAGGTATCTTTCGTACTTGTGGCAATATGCAGTTGAAAGGTAGTTTGCTGGTATTTCTTTAATTTGATTTGTAAATTATTAATTACTTCAGTGAAATGTGTTTAATAATAGTAATAGAGGCTTGAGGTTTCAATAATTGTATTTTTATTTTTTAAAAAGTAAACACGTTATGTACCCATATAAATTCTCAATAAATACCTAAATTAATTAAGAAAGAAACTAATTTTATTTTGTCGAGAATTTTGTTTGCACTGTCAGTTGACTAAAATATGTAAAAAAACAAGGTAGAAAATTAAGATTATTTTGGTACTCCGACTAAAAGTAAAACTAAAATACTGCGCTGTTAATAAAAGAACACTCAATCCGACAGATTTGACGAAATTACAATAACTTACCAGCGCTTGTAACACTGATACAACAAAGTGAGAACTGAGGATTAAATTAGATTAGTCACATACTTGTAGATTTCCCATCAAAATCGCTGGGATTGTAATAATTTCCAGTAATTTGTACATGTATTTCTGCGAGTGGTTTCCCCATCGGATTTTATTCCCAAACAAGAGAAAGCAGAACAAAATTTAACCTTATAAGCTTTAGTGTTAATTAAACCTACTTTCTACTGAGATAATACACTGTCTTATCTTAACATAAAATCAGGTAATGTATGATCAGATCTTGTATGAACATTAACATTAAGGTTTGAGTTATTAACCAAACCATCCCTAATAAAAATTTCTTCTGTTGGGTAGGCTTTTTAAGATCATTATTCCTTGTTGATTTCTTCTTTGTTGAAAAAAGACGCACCTGATGTTCAACTTTTTTATTAATATTAATCTCCTCTGTAGTTTTTAGATCAATAGATTTTGCTTTATTTAATGTGTCAATGATTTTATCAAATTGCCTCATTATAGCCAGATGTACGTCGTCAGTTAACAAAGCATTCTCACATAGGCCTATTATTAGCTCGGCCCTTTTTTTTAATAATATCATTTTTTGAAGATTTTGCTTCATGTAAAATATTACTGCTGAAAAGTTCATTAACATTACTAATATGCAAAGGTGTCAAGATTCGATTTGTAAAACTGTATCGCACAAGCATGTACGTGTTTGCAAATGTTAAGCTTTATCATGTTGTCAATACAGGTTCATTGAAATGTATGAACACATATGCTGCACTTTGTACAACTTAGGCATGAACCTTCACAGGCCTCATCTACTCTAGTAACTTGATACTGTTGAAAAGCACAAGTGGATGACGTAACTAAAAATTCCTTATCATTTTCAAGACGTCTAATAAAATCTGATGTAATTGTTAGATTGCTTTATGACTTTGTTTAATTCTATTAATTTTGTCATTGGAAGTATTCTTTGCAAGTTTAATTATACGTTTAAACAAGCTATTTCGAGCAATTTTCATTACTGCATTAATGCTTTTGTCCAAACGTTTTACTTTCCGACCTTCCAAATACACATACTTCAAAACTTTGTGCATCGATTCAAGATACATGTTAGTGTTTATTCCTAAACCCAATCGATAGCAATATGCCCAAGATGTTGGACGATTTGCATAATTATTATGAAAATATTCGGCAAATGATTGTGTATCAATATCGTCATAAAGATCTTCTACTGCCTGATTTAAAATGTCATTAAATTCATCAATAGATACACACTGTAATAAAACACGAAGGAATTTATATACTACTACTTTCTTTTCAATCCCTTCATTGATTTTTGACAAATTCTTGCGCCAATTACGATCCACATGCCAGGTACATAGCAACTGGTGAGGTACCTTGGCCATAACATAAGACCATGCATTACAAAATGCTGGAGCATCATCAGACATAAAAACAGTAGTTGATATAATACACACTCTTGATCTAATTTTTCCAAAAAACAACTTGAAAATCATTTCGTCAGCACGATTTGAAAAACAAAATGCCACTGGGCACCCTGAACCAAATTCATCCACTGCCATTAGTGTGTAGAGCTGAAAATCGTAACTATTTGTACCGTGTGTACCATCAACGCACACCTTGTTGTTCCCAAATTTAAGCAACTGTTCATGTTGAAAAGAAGTGATTATGACTAATGCAAAATCTTGAACATCTGAAATTATTTTTGAGTCATTTGGGTTTCCTTCTACACCTTGGCTTTTATAATATAACACTGGGCAGTCGCTTCCTAAGTTCATCATCTCCTCTACCCTGAGCCGTACGCTAATTGCATCATTTAGGTGACGTTTCACAGCATACTCAATATTGAAGTCCCTAACAATATTGTGCATATCTTTTGTTTCTAACAACAAAATTCTCTGTGAATTTTCTTGTTTTAAAGCAGAATCACGAACATCATCCAATAAATGTTGAAATGTAATACCTTCCTTTAATTTTCCTGAAATACATCAATACAGTGAAAATGACGACTTGGGATATCCTATACTTAGAGATGAGTTTGAATTAGCATTAAAGCGTCTGAAAAATGGTAAGGCGCCGGGTGCAGATAAGATGCAAGCAGAAACTCTAAAAGCCGCTGGACAAGCAGGAACAGAACGTCTCTTCCAACTTGTAAGCTATATGTATGAGACAGGCGAGATACCCAAAGATTTCAAACGTAGCATCATAGTAACTATACCAAAAAAGAAAGGCGCGGATAGATGTGAAAATTTTCGAACAATAAGTTTGACAGCACACGTGCCAAAAATATTAACTAGAATTGTGCAAAGACGAATGGAAAAACGGGCGGAAGAAATACTAGGAGAAGACCAATTTGGGTTTAGGCGAAACAGGGGAACACGGGAGGCTGTTTTAGCTCTGAGAGTGATAATGGAGAAAACAATAGAAAAAGGGGAAAGCGTGTATATAGGGTTTGTAGATCTGGAAAAAGCATTCGACAATGTAAAATGGAAAAAAATGTTTGAAATACTAAAAGAGATTGGAATGAGTTATAGGGATAGACGAATAGTACATAGCTTATACAAAGAGCAAACAGCAGTAATAGAATTAGAGCAGGAACGTAGAGAAGTAAACATTAGGAAAGGGGTGAGACAGGGATGTGCCCTATCCCCATTGATTTTTAACTTGTACATAGAAGAGGCAATGAATACTGTCAAATGCAGGAAGACATTTGGAATTACTATGAAGGGACAAAAAATTGATATGCTTAGATTTGCAGATGATATAGCGGTATTAGCGTCTAGCAAGGAAGAGTTAGAAGCTGCTCTTAATGAAATGGAAACGGTTCTAACAGAGACATACGGTATGAAAATTAGCAAAACTAAAACTAAAGTTCTAGTTTGTAAAGGTAGGGAAAATAAATCAAAAACAAGAATACAAGTATTTAACACAAACTTACAAGAGGTTAAGGAATTCTGCTACCTAGGAAGCCAAATAACGCAAGATGGGATAACGCAAGATGGGAAAAGCACAAAAGATATAAAACAAAGATTAGCACAAGGTCGTGCTACATTTAACAAGAAAAAGCAACTACTGTGCTCAAAGACCACAAATATAGAAACAAGGAAAAGATTGCTTAAAACATATGTGTGGAGCACAGCACTGTACGGCTGTGAAGCCTGGACAGTAGGAGAAGCGGACAAGAAAAAGCTAGAAGCCTTTGAAATGTGGTGCTACAGACGTATGATGAAGATATCATGGACAGACAAAGTTAAGAACGAAGAGGTATTAAAAATGGTAGGGGAAGAAAGAAATATGTGGAAAACGGTAAAAAATAGGAGAGATAGGATGATAGGCCACATACTACGGCATGAGGGAATAGTGCGAAATATATTAGAAGCAGAGATAGGAAAATAGAGAAGAAGAGGCAGACCTAGGCTAGACTACTGCACACAGATAGTAAAAGATGTAGGCTGCAGGAATTTCAGGGAGATGTGTAGGCTAGCCCAGAATAGAAATCAATGGAGGTACGCATCCAACCAATCCCAAGATGGATAAACTAATGATGAGAAAATAACTGTGCTTAAACATGATGATTACTATAAGTAACCACAAGAATTGGTTGGACAACATTCTCAAATAATGTTAAGTGTGTGAAAGGATTTACTGGAAAACCATTATTTCGGCAAATATCTAAGTGTTGGTTGGTAGCCACAGGTTGCTTACCCCCCTTCACTGAATCTCGGTGAAATAGGGCATAAAATTAGAAAACAATAGAAGGGGAACGAGCTGTATACACAGTCTTTTGAAATGCTGTGCTTCAGATGTATGAGGACGATAGCATGGACAGACAAAGATAATAACAAATAGGTTATAGAAATAGTAGGGAAACAAGGATATCTGGGGAAAAAGATAAGAGAAATAGAAGGGCAGAATACCTTCTAAGGGATTTTTGGGTAATAGTATGGGATATATTACAAGCAGAGATAGGAAAAAAGAGGTAGATGTTGACCTAGATCAGATAGTGATAGATGCAGACTGTGCAAATTTCAGGGAAATCTGTAGGCTAGTTCAGAATAGGAAACAATGATGGTACGCGTTGTTGTGTATTGTGCGGGAGCAATAAATGTAGGTTCTTAAGATAGCGAATGTACTTTATTTAACTATACACAACTAGATAATTATATGTATTAATAGAGTTGCCATTGTACTTACTAGTACTCTGACAATTGACATAAAACCTATCCCAAGGTAGTGTCACATGAATGTACGAAGTGAATATAATATATCACATCCCCTTGCCCTTACGGAGTAATTTACACTACACTACAAATTATTTATATCATTCACAAATCGAGTCTTCTAGGTGCTTGTACCTTGCGACGTTCCCTGCGAGCGGCCAGAGAGGGTGAGCTTATTTCTGTAGATGCCTCCTTAACTATATCTGCCGTTTTTTCCGGTGTATTTGTTGCTTCGTTAACGGAGGTTTCTTTAGATTCTGTAATTGCATTTGGTTCTTCTTGCTCGTGGGGTGTTTGCTGTATCGGTGCCACACATCCCATATTAGGTTTCGTAGGTGAGGTACATCCGGTAGTATAGGTATGTCCATTCCAATTGCACGAATTTGTGCAGCATGACGACGCCACAATTCATTTTGCACTTGGACAGTGTATTGTAAAGCACCATCTTGTGATACGATAAAACCAAAAACCCATCTTTTGTTTGGATTGTTGTAATTTTTTACAGCGACCTTTTGACCGTTGTAAAAAATGGGATCATTAAAGGTATAATCTTTTCTAATTTTATGTTTAATTTGTTGGGGTATATTAGGTTGCAACATTGACAATGAACAGTGTATTTCTCTTTTTAGAAACATGTGAGCCGGACTTTCTCCCGTTGTCATATGCGGTGCACGCCTGTATGACATTAGAAAAGTTTGTAAGTGACGATGTAAGTTATGATTATTATTGGCCAGCCCTCGGAACGCTTGTTTCAAGGTGAAAACATAGCGCTCAGCTTGCCCGTTTGATGCTGCATTATATGGAGGTGCAGTGATGTGCTTTATTCCTTTTGATCTACTGAAACTTTGAAATTCAATTCCAGTAAATGTTGACTGGTTGTCTGTAACCAATACTTGAGGAATTCCATACCTAGCAATTAATGATTCCAAGACTTCAATGGTAGACTTGGCGGTCATAGATGGAACTATGAATATCTCTGGCCATTTGAGACGAGTCAACAATTACCAGAAATATTTTCCCAGCATACATAGCAAAGTCCATATGAATACGCTCCCATACCGTAGATGCGTACTCCCAAAAATGTGTTTTGATTGAAATTTGTTTTCTTTATATTGCGCACATTGCTACAATTTTACACATATGCTCAATATCAGAATTTATACCGGCCAATACACGTATGAACGTGCAAGCGCTTTCATTTTAATAATTCCTAAATGTCCGTATGTAATTCATTTAAGATAAGTTTACGAAATTTTTGGGGAATGTAAACTCGTAATCCCAATAGAATGCATCCTGATTGTACACAGTAGGCTGCATCATTAGCACACGATGTTTTCCCTGTTCGTAACTTTTGTAATAATGGTATTAACTCTGCATCAGAGGCTGTAGCTTTTGCAATATCATTTACGCATATAGGTAAATTTGCTATGTGTTGTAGTTGAAATATTTCAACTTCATCTGTGAATAATTGTTCAGATGCTAAGGGTAAGCGCGACAGCGCATCTGCGTTCAAATGATCTAGATGGTCTATAACGAATGTCAAATGAAAATTGTTGTAGGAATAAGGCGTAATGTAACAATCTTGTTGCTGTTATTGTCGGAAGTTTATTTTTCCCGAATATTGATAATAAAGGTTTGTGATCAGTGTATAAAATGAATCGTTTCCGTAAAGGTAATAAAAGAACTTTTGTACCCCCATTTTATCGCGAGTGCCTCCTTATGTATTTGTGAATAATTTTTTCACTAGCACTTAACGTCGCGATGCAAAAGCTATGGGTTGTTCCTTACCGTCTGAAGAAACGAGATATAACGCGCCTATACCCACAGGGCTGGCATCTACCGCTAATATAATTGGTAATTCAGGATTATAGTGAGCTAATATCCTGTCGGAAATTATTTCTTTTTTATCATTGTGAAGCTTCTTTCACAATGTTTTGTCCATTTAAAATCGCATTTTGTCTTTCTAAATTATATAATGGTTTAGCAACGGTGGCTAATTTTGGAAAAACCGAGAATAGAAAGTGATCATGCCTAGGAAAGCTTTTACCTGTTGCGTAGTTTTTGGTGTAGGTACCTCGGCAATAGCTCTTACTTTTCTAGTGATTTATGTATACCTTGAGCTGAAATTTTATGTCCCAGATAGTGTACTTCTGGAGATTGAAAAGAACATTTCGAACGATTTAGATGTAATCCAGCTTCTAAAAGTTTTTTGAAAACTTCTTGCGTCCTTTTCAATAATTGAGGATTGGATTTTCCCGAAATGAGAATGTCATCGAAAAAAACACAAACTCCTCAATGTGCCCTATGATTGACTCAATGTATTGTTGCCATATCGCAGATGCAGCACTGATTCCATACTTTAATCTCTGAGGTTCAAATAAGCCCTTATGAGTATTTAATGTCATCTTTTTTTGCAGTTTCTTTTGAGACAGGTAAACTTAGATATGCCGTACGAACATCTAAGGTTGTAAATACCGTTCCACCAGCAAGTTTTGCAAATAGTTCTTCTATACGAGGTACTGGATGCTGTGGTACTTTTATCTGTTTATTTAAGGTTTGCGAGTAATCAGCACAAATTCTTATAGATTCATCAGATTTAACCACAGGAACTATTGGTGTTGCATATTCAGAATGATCTACTTTTCGTAAAATTCCTTCTTGTACTAACCTGTTTAATTCTGCTTCAACCCTGCCTTGTAATGCGTAAGGTACAGGTCTTGGTTTTCTAAAAACAGGTGTAGAATTCTCCACCAATTCTAATGAACAAACAAATTCTTTTGCAATACCAGTCGTTTGATCAAAAATTGCTTTATACTGATTTAATATTGTAGAAAAATTTAATTCTCCACTTGATATGTGGTGAATCGCTTGCCAGTCTAAACGTAGCGACTGTAACCATTCACGACCTAATAAAGGTGGCAATTCCTGTTGTACTATATATAATGGTAATTTATATGTTTGGTTCATGTAATGAACATTTACTTCAGCAACCCCTAAAGGTACAATTATTCCGCCTCCGTAGTTACGGAATGTTTTATTTGTAATCTTTAAAATTGTATCAGGTAGTGTTTTAAACAGTTCATAATTTATAACTGATATGGCACTGCCTGTGTCTATTTCCATTTTGACAATTTTACTATTTATTTGTACATTAACCATGTATGGTCCCGACGTATTATTGTACAGTGAATAAATTTGTAACGAATCGTCTTCGCAATTAAGATTTTCATTTGTAGTTAATTCGTGGATCGTATTCTTAGTTTTACAAACTATTTCCACATGTCCATCACGTTTACATTTATCGCAATGCAAATTTTGTTTATTACACTCCGAGCTTTATGATTAAAATTTCCAACGATAACAACGCACAATTTTAGGTTTTGCTTTACCTTTTGCTTTTTCTTAATTGTGGTTGTACTGTTACTTGAAACTTTATTTATTTCTGTGATGTGGGGTGTTAAAATTACTGATGTGCTAGCAGTTGCACGTTCAATATTTTCTGCAATATCCACAACACGTTTGAAGTCCGCTTGATCCTCTTCAAATATCGTTGAAGAGTTTGTTTACAACGAAGGCCACTAACAAAAACATCTCGCATAATTTCTTTCAAAATGTCCGGATTATAATTACACGGAACTGAAAGCTTACGTAGTGCAGCTAGGTAATCAGAAATATTTTCACCTTCTTGTTGCTTCCGATTTAGAAACTTATGTCTACTAGGGATTTCTAATGTTTTCGGCTTTAATAACAAGCATAAGTACTCTGTAATTTCAAGTAAAGGTACCTCTGTAAATGCTTTTGGATGTAAGAAATCCTTTAGTGTAGCAAAAGTAGATGCTGGTAGTAGAGTAACTAACGTAGCAACTTTTCTTTCATTGCTGAAATTGTAAACAGTTGCAAGAGCTTCAAACTTGGAAAGAAAATCTGTAAAATCTTCTCCCTCTTTATATGGTTGCATTGCTAAGTATCCAGACCCAGTTGTAGAAGTGGGTGGTGCTGCAGTCAGTGTACTAACTGATGAAGATAAACTTCCTAAATTGCGTATCGCCGCTGTTAAATCTGCTTGTACCTGTAAATTTTGCTGCATTAAATTTAACAGTAACGCAGTAGTATCACCACTCGTAGTCATTTTCTTAATTTTTGTAACAACGACACGAGGTTGTTTTTTTTTAACGTAATTTTTTAATCCAAGTAATCCGCGTACTGTAATCACGAAAATACCGATTTTTTTCTAAACTCGACTGCGCCAGCTGTTGTGTATTGTGCGGGAGCAATAAATGTAGGTTCTTAAGATAGCGAATGTACTTTATTTAACTATACACAACTAGATAATTATATGTATTAATAGAGTTGCCATTGTACTTACTAGTACTCTGACAATTGACATAAAACCTATCCCAAGGTAGTGTCACATGAATGTACGAAGTGAATATAATATATCACACGCGTCTAACCAGTTCCAGGACTGAAGACCTAATGATGATGACATCAATTGTAAAATTTCAAACTAGAACTTTATGTTCGAAAATACCTGCAATTTCTGCTTTACTCTCTTTACTTAAAAAACTCTACCAATATCGTTGGTATGTCCAACATGAGTTGTCCAGAAGTCTACTGCAACAGACCCATCGTTCTTTATCGTCGCTTCCGTTCTTGAGGGACAAACACTTCCAATTTTATTAGTGCCTGTGCTTTTTAAGCTTCTAAAACCCTTGCCTTTTGGAATGTAGTTGTACGATCGATGGCAATTATAGTACTCCTTTTTGGTTCCATCAGACTATAATTTAGCTGAAGTGTGAAGTATATACATTGTCAAAGATTTTTCCTGTTCTTGGTTTTTTCAGTTTTTGAACTCTGTTGAACAGAATAAAATTAGTATATAATTAACACTTTGCATAATAATCTTCAAACCTAATTGTGAATTAAAATGTAGTTGATCAAGTTTAGTTTCAATTTGATGTTCATTTGCCAAATGTTGTCGAAGTTTTTTATATCCCTTTAGAAGTGTTGTACAATTTTCATAAAAGCACTTGATTCTTGAGGAGTTTAGAATTATTGGAATACTTTAATGAACGGTTCTGCAATGACGACGTAAAGTTGCTTTACTGGGCAAGGATTTGCCACATGTATCACACAAAAATTTACTAGTTAAAGTAACTGGTTTCCTATATTCAAAATTATGAATCTTTCTTAAATGGGCATACAAATCCTTCTTTTGTGTAAACTCAAAACCACAATCTTCGCAAGTATTCATTTTTAATCCTAGTTTACAAATAACAGGATAAACAAAATTAATAGGTAATTTCCATGGATCTTATTCACTATATGTAAACAAAAAAATTACGTAACCTCAATCTGTTTACAACTGTCGTTACAGCCGCGTTATTTCTACCGCGAGACGCTCGTCGCGAAAACGTATTGTAGTTTCCTAATCTCGCTTTTAATAATTACCCGGTAAAAGTCAAGTGTTTAACATACACAAGTATAACCTGGTACAGATCAGGGTATGTTCGTTTATCTGATAGAATGATGCCGTACAATTTCCCCTCCAGTAAATTTTATCGCCAAAACGCCATACACACATAATTAAGTATGTTAGTTTATGTCGCGGAAAATCGCCTAGAGTTTATAAGTGTGGATAAAATACATTGTGGAATCTGCATCAAAGGATTCAGCATGAGCATAACATGCATGCTTACTGTTCTAGAAATCGGCTAATCTTTGTATAACAGCAGCTGTATTATTTTCAACTGTGTTACCTGATCATGGTTTGCTTATAAAAAGCTCACCTAATAAACTTCTGAGCCAGGAGTCTTGCATTCGTTTCTTAGGAATTGAAGTTGATTTGTGTCTTAACTGGTATAATCAGATTGCATTTCTGAAAAATAAACTAAAGGTCAAACACTTTATTATAAGGAGATTACAGGAGGATGTTAACTCAAATATTCTGGTTGCTTATTACTATCTATTCAATGTTAAGTTATAGCATAGTTGCATGGGGGAAACTCACGAAAGACTAGAGAGATATTTATACTTCAAAAGAGAATAGTTAGATTAATGTTATTTAAGAAATATAACCATTCTTACAGAAACTTGTTCAGGCAACTCAAAATACTTACAGTGTTCTCAATTTATATTGTAAATGCAGTAATGTATATAAAGAAGTGCCCTACTCATTGTATAACTTCAAATGAGATATCCTACAGACTTAGGGTGGGAAATACACTAAGATTTCAGCAGCATCATCTTGAAATGATTCACAGAAGTAGTCTTAAATTTCCACTAAAACTCGATAATCACATACCATCTGCGATAAAAAATATAAAAAATGCACATCAATTTAAAAAAATTGTAAAGAAAAACTTGCTATTCTTTTACTTGTACTCAGTGAATGAATTTTTCTCTATAAATACTGCCGACTGGGTTTTGTAGTGCCTCTAATTGTATTATAATATAATCTGTAGACAAGTATTCAGTTGTAACACGCACTAGCTTCTAAAAGTACATTATTTTTATTTTTCATAAGCATGTGATAAGTAGAAACTGATTTATTTTGGTTGGATAAGTGTACATAACAAATAAGTGTAGTTATTTATTAAAAACCTTTATTTCCTGGTTTGCTTAACAAGCACAATCTTCATGGATGTCTTCTGTAGTGCTTGCGCTGTGAGGCAGGCTTAAGTAAAACGGTTCGAATTGCTTTCTTAGTGCCGCAGGATTCATGTTGAACAAAAAAGCTAGATCACGATACTTCATAGTTGGGATAGGAATTTGGGATGCATATCGAAGCTGTAGTTGCGCTAGTGACTGGCGAAGTTTCCTTTTGTTGAAGTTCAGCGTTCTAAAAGAACCGTCAATATTGTTTTTGAATTTCATCAGCTTTGGTTGGTCTTCTTCAAATTACATCCAACACATTTTTTGCCAGGAATCTCGGGATTAGGGAGTCTAAATGGTACTATCTTTGCGGCTAGTAACCAACCTAAGCCTAGGGCATGCATCTACATACCCAGGCACATAAATGCCCTCCTCCTGCCACAACTGAGTGGCCGTGACGTCACAGCCGTACAGATCACATGCAGGCTGGGAGGAATTACTGACATAATCTTGGTTTCAGCCTATTTTCCAATTGACCATGACCCACCTCCTCCGGAGTTGATGGCAGTCATTGATCACTGTAATAGGCACAAAAAGCATCTGATTATCGGATGCGATTCCAACGCGCACCATGTGGTATGGGGTAGCGCAGATACTAACCCCCGTGGAAAACTACTACTCGAGTATATATCGAGTAAGAATCTGGAGATACTTAACTGGGGCAGCGAACCCACGTTTGTGACATCTCGCTTCCAGACAGTCATCGACTTAACCTTGCATCGTCAGATATTTCAAGGCATATCTTGAACTGGCAGGTGACGCCTAAAGCGACACTGTCAGATCACAGATTGTTAAGTTTCAATTTAAAGGCAGCAGTAGCTGTCTGTAAAGAATACAGGAACCCAAAAGCGACCAACAGGTCTGTCTACCTAGACAGCTTGGAGCAACGCCTTTGACATCACAAGGTACTGACAACCCAAAACTATAGAAGAGCTACAGAGATACTCGGTCTCTCTACAAAACTCCATCGTAGAGTCCTTTGAACAGGCATGCCCGGTCAGGACAGATTCTACTCGCTCCAGTACTCCATGGTGGGGCGCGGAGCTACAGAAGCTGAAAAGACCCTGGGCAAACTGTTTAATAAGGCAAAGAACACCAGAAGTATGGCTGACTGGGAGGCATATAAAGCCACCAGCGACTATACAAAACGACAATTAGAAAACGACAGAGAGACTCATGGAAGACCTTCTGTAACTCAGTCGAGTCTACCAATGCAATCTCGCATTAACAGGATCTTGTCCAAAGACCCTCGTCATCAACCATGCTGTCTGAAACGTGTGGGTGGTACATACACCACCAACGAGGCAGAAACAGCGGAGTTACTCGCGGACACGCACTTTCCAGGCAGTGTCACACGACCTTTGTCTTACGGGTTGATCAACCCAGCTCGGCCCCTAACGGGGCCGACTGGGAGGTTTCTAACCGGGTAGTGGATGAGAGAAAATTAAATGGGCTATCTCAACTCTCAAACCGTTTAAGTCCCCTGGAAAGGATGGCATCTTCCCGCCCTACTACAGTGGGGAGTGGAGAGGCTGACACCGTTCCTTGTGGTACTTTTAGGGGCTGTATTGCTTTTAGATACATCCCCAGCAGTTGGAGAGAGGTTAGAGTTGTCTTCATTCCTAAACCAGGCCGGAAGGACTACTCCCAGGCTAAATCCTACAGACCGATCAGTCTCACGTCTTTTTGCTAAAGACCTTGGAGAGATTGTGCGACAATGATATGAGGGAGAGGATAATGCTTTCTTATCCACTTCACCCAAATCAACACGCCTTTATACCAGGTAAATCAACGGAATCTGCCCTGCACGCTGTTGTAGGACGGATCGAAAAAACCCTAGACAATAACATGTCCGCCTTAGGCGCATTTATTGATATTGAGGGTGCGTTCAGCGAAACTACTTTCGCAAGCATCGATAGAGCTCTACGGACACATGGAGCTGAGGACACCCTTCGGCAGTTTACCATGCAGATTCTGCAATGTCGACGGGTACACATAAATGTGGGGGAAACCTCAGTAATTAGGGTGGTGGATAAAGGCTGTCCCCAGGGGGGCGTGCTGTCACCGCTACTATGGATTTTAGTAGTGGACAGCCTTTTCCAACGTCTTAATGAGGCAGGTTTCTTCACGATAGGTTACGCCGACGACTTAGCTATTCTAATAGTCGGCAAATTCGAACAAGTGCTGTGTAATTTGATGCAAGCAGCACTAAGGATCACGGAGCTCTGGTGCTCCGACAACTTTTTAACCATCAACCCCAACAAAACGGCGTTGGTGTTGTTTTCCAATAAAAGGAAGCTGACGGTAACTAAATTGCCAATGCTCTTCCAAACTTCCCATGCCCTTATCAGCAGAAGTCAAGTATCTGGGCATTATACTTGATAAGAAGCTGAACTGGGCCAAACACCTACAAATGAAAACTAGCAAAGCCAACCAAGTGTTCTGGCAATGCAAACGTGCCATAGGCAAACTTTGGGGTCTCCCACCAAAGGCTGTCCTGTGGCTATACATCATGGTAGTAAGGCCGATGCTCTGTTATGGCGCTGTAGTCTGGTGGCGCAGGACCAGACTGGCCCATACAGTCCAAGACCTTACTCATATCCAAAGGGTGGCTTGTCTAAACATTACAGGTGCATTGCGTTCCACACCTACTGCAGCCTTAGAAGCCATCTTAGGCCTCCCTCCGCTGGACCTACATGTGGAGGAGGTGGCTTTGAGAGCGGCAATGAGGCTGCGGTTCAAAGGTCTATGGATCGATAAGGGAGGCGGTGGTAGACACCACAACATACTAAGAGAGGCGGTGCGGAACACACCTATCTTGGGAGGAGTGGTTGATTCGATCGCACCCATAATCATTTCCAGGAGGCGCTTTGGGGTTTGTCTAAACACTGAGGACGCCTCCTTAACGGAGATCTCCATCTACACAGATGGCTCCAAAACAAATGAAGGTACCGGGGCAGGCATTTTCTCCGATGACCTAGACCTTCATGAAAGTGTTGCGCTGGGCAGGCTGGTAACTGTCTTCCAAGCGGAGGTCATAGCCATCATGCACGGCGCCAACGCCATACTGGAACGTGGAATCCAGAACAAAGCTATACGCATCTTGAGCGATAGTAGAGCAGCTCTTCTGAGCTTAAACAAGCAGAAGCTTCTCTCGGGGTGGTATACCAATGCCATCGTGTTCTCGAGCTCGTTTCTGATACAAACGCCCTTGAACTGGTTTGGATCAAAGGGCATTCAGGAGTACATGGTAACGAACAGGCAGATTCTTTGGCGAGGCAGGAGCGACTCGGGGTTTTGTCGGCCCTGAGCCATCGGTTGCTATTGCGCCATCTGTGGTGTTCTCCATGATAAGACAAATAACCCACCGCCGTCACAAGGATAGGTGGGCTTGTACATCAAGCTGCCGGCAGGCAAAAATGTTTATAAGGTCTCCCATGACCAAAATAGAAAAATTTGTCATACGCTTGCCAAGACAGAAACTACGGCTACTAGTAGGTATTCTGTCCGGGCATTGCACTTTAAGGAAGCACCTGCACAGGATGGGTCTGTCAGACAACCCCACCTGTCGCGGTTGTCAACAGGAGGATGAGACGGCGGAACACATTCTGTGCACCTGTCCGGTACTCGCCCGACTTCGAGGATCCATGCTGGGGGACTTTTGGCCCGAGAAGGCCGGAATTCGAGACACCCCTGGTCCGACATCCTCAAATTCACCTGCAAGGTCGGGTGGTTGAACAATGAAGGACCAACCTAGGGCAAGGAAGGCAGCACAATGGGCCCACCAGGAGGCCTAAGTGCGCGTGGCTTTAAGTCACCCTTCCCAAGTTAATCAATCAATCATTGTTTTTGAATTTCATCAGCTTTGGTTGGTCTTCTTCAAATTACATCCAACACATTTTTTGCCAGTATACGTCTTCCGAATCTGTATCTTTCTTTCGGTTTGTAAGGTTTTGTTTCATAAAGAGCTTGTAATCATGTATACTCTCGTTGTAAATCATGAACTTGGTATGGTTTATCACCTTTTTTCCTAGCACTTCGCACGATCTGCTTCAGATCCTCTGGCCATGATGCTTTGCCTACTCGTCGCAGCTCAGTGTTTATAGCTGCATGTATGGAGTCACATTCCATCTGAGTATGACCCGGAACAAGAAACTTCATATCAATTACAGAAATGGTATTCAATTCTTGCACAGCAATCATGAACATTGTAGCTACAAATTGATTTAAGTTTTGACCCCCACACCTGTTACTGTAGAATGTGATTCTATTCACTGTTGTGGGAAGGGATTTCAGAAACAAATGAACTGCACTTGCAATTTTGCAACTTCCCCTACCACCTCGAGTTTCGTCCCACATGTAGCAGTTGCCTTTGTTTTTATTAAGAATATAAATAGTAAAATTATAAGCAGCAAGGCGGCGTTTGTAAAACACAGCATTGTTGGTTGGATCTGATGGAACCAGAAGAACTTGTTGCAAAATTACCACACAAATTTGCCGTCCGATTTTTCGGCGTCTTCCTTGTCCTTTACTTTTTAAGCTCGAGCTTTATTTTTCAGATCTAAATGTTGTTTATAATCATGTTTTGAGGCTTCTTTTTACTCTTCTGAAGCATTACGATAATGTGCACAAACACGACTTTGGTCTTTTTTAGGTTTATGAAATGCTAGATTAAAACGTACATTAAAAATCTTTCGATAAAAGGATAATTTGGCTTTTGTTTTACCCTTATCATTGCAAATTTTATACATCAAAGAAATATTTATTTATTGACATTTACGGTAAAACCTCTTAACAAAACAAATAGAAATAGGTTACAAGTTTGCAAACTATTGGATATGCGTTGAAACTGCAGACTGCTCATAATTATGTATCATGCAATTTAACAATTGTCTTTACTGAGAGAAATTGATAGCTGCTTATAGTCCATTAACAACATTTCTCGTGCCATCCCCTTATAAAAATCCAAACGCCTGCTTATAAGAGTATCATTGGGATCAACTTTTCTCTATTGGCTGGGTGTTTACTTATGGAATTTGCTCGACCAGTATGTGTTCAATCTCTGCAACAAAGGAACAGTTTATTGCAGCTATTGAATAAAGTATTTAGTTTTCTATTTCAATTTGTGTGTCTATGTATGTGTGTATGTATGTATATATGTATGTATGTATAGACAGATAGATAGATAGATTTATTTGTTCTCATCAATGTGATGATAATGCACACTTCTACAACCATTACTATAAATAGTCAACAACGTGTATAAATAAAATTAAAATATAAATAAAATATGCAAAATTAGCTACATTTATGTAGATAGTCATTAATTAAAATTAAATATTAGATACATAGTCAATTATTGTAACTATTTAAATACTATCTTCAAGAAACTCCGTTACGTTATAATAACAGCGCTCACAAAACAAGTATAATAGTGCTGATTTAAATTTAGAAAGACTATCAAAAGATCTAATAGTTGCTGGTAGCTTGTTATAAAGAGTTGGTCCCATATATATATATATATATATATATATATATATATATATATATATATATATAATGAAGTGTTAGTAAGAGAAAAAGGTTATAAAGGTTATTTTGTTGAAGGTAGTGTATGCCAAAGGAAGCCAAATATCAGATCCCGTAACTGAAAAATTTATGTTTGCCGTACTTTACAAATGTTAAAGTATTTGAAATATTAGTCAAAGTATAAGTGCCAAGACGTAAAAAAACAATGACTTGATGACGTGATAAAGCACAGTATTCAAGGATTTACACTGAGTTGTATATTAATGAGCCATAGAATGTACATTTGCTAATCGAGAAACCGGATTTCTTCTGTAGAAGTACACTATTAACCACACAGATCCAGGTTTATACGTGTAACATTTCGGCATTTATTTTAGTAGAATCAACCTTTGGACAAACATGTAATATCAAAATTATAAGTAAAAGTATTGTCAAATATGATTGAAGGGTTGTGCGATATTAGGGACCAATGATTGAACATTTATATATGAAAAAGGAAAGTGTAAAAGAAAGATTATAAGGTATTAGTGACACGAACTTGTTGGGACGATTTTATTGGATGGAATTTGTATAAAATGTATTAAAGAGTAGGCATATTTTAATTGTAATAATCACCTAGGAAAAGATAAACAAGAGGTCGATTTATAAATATTTTGGGTAGTAAGACGTATTTTTGTAAACTGCGCTATATTTTGAATATAAAGAGTTAATAAATGTTTTTGAAAAGTTTACGAGTTTAATTGATATACAGAAGAGTACTGATAAGCGAGAGAAATAATTAAATAATAGTAACGACGAAGTAATAAAGTGATAAGAGTGGATTAGTGAGATTGAAAAAGGCGGAATAAATAGTTGGATATTGGAACGAGATTGATAAAGGCAGAAAGGCATTGAATGGGATTTATGAAACTGAAGGCGATATTAATGGAATAGATTTGGATATGGTATTATGGATAGAATGGTATTGAATGGTAATTAGAGGATAGCAGTGAATTGGAAAGAGTGGACTTAAGAAGAAAGCAGTGAATTGGAACGGGCAGATTTGAAAAAGGAAAGCATTGGAGTAACAGGAGGATTAGTACGAGTAACGAAGATTCAACATCAGGAAAATTAGCGCAGGGGAAGTAAAATTAAAAGGTAGTCAAAACTCTAAATTTGGTCATATTTATTTTAGATTTGGGGATAGCAAAATTAATTTAAAGAAACCTGGAATCTGGACAGCAGATCTTTCATAGTGATAGTGCCACGCATTGTAAAGACGCATACGGCGAGTGAGATTTTTGAGCCAGTTTTCATAGAGGCCGACGGCGAAGTGTAAAATAGGTGAGTACTGTGTGTTTTGAACGTCAAAGTCATAAATTGGTAATATTAATTAATTTGGCACAAGGCTACGTGGATCTGTATATAAAAATTTGGCATATACCAGTAAAAGATCACAGGTACTAAAATAAAGGTAGTGCTGTTTGGTTGGTGCATTGCACATCTACTTACCACTGAACCCACGGTAAGTAGGTGGATACCCTGGGAAGGCGAGTTTTAAATAGTCGAGGCATATTAATACAGTTTTGTTTTCTAAACCAACCAAAGGTAGATAAAGCACGGAATATAAAGTAAATATTTGCATATTATATAAAATTAAATAATTAAATAAATAAAAAGGCAGGGCGAGCATAAGAAAATATATATATATATATATATATATATATATATATATATATGCTGTGAATCCACTAAAATCCGGGTACTCCGCTTTCGAATCGAGCCCCTTACGAATTGGATGCCAAAGAATGCTGTGAATCCTACAAAAAGCTATTCATTACCTTAACTGTGTTGGTCCATTGACTTTCTTCTGTTAATCGCCTCGGCTGCTCCTCTAGTTAAACCTTCATCCTCATTCATAAAAAAAGACAAACACATTCCTACCACAAACATCAGTTAACTCTATTTACATCAATATTCACAATACATTAAAATTTCAAATTAAAAATTCAGCATAAATTTCAGTTTTAAAAAGAATTTCAAGATTAATTTTATTATCATTTAATGTGCATCCAGAATTAAAGTCCTTGTAGGATGCCTACTAATTAATATAACAATATATGCAGACCGGAGTCTGAGTACAAAGGGAGCATCTACCACCCCTTTACGTTAATTAACCAGGTTCGTCTAATTGAGCTCATAGACATACCCAAATTTTCATCATAATCCAGAACATCAATACTAAATACCCTTTCTACTTAAACAAGCGAATTTCACGTTAAAATTAAAATTTTATGGTTAGTACAATTTCACTAATGTCCATTTAAAGTAAATCAATTATAAAGTTATTCAACACACACAAAATATCAAAGTTCAAACAAAATAGTATAAATTACCTGAAGGTTACTGCACTCGTAGCTTCAATGTACATCGTCCCTTTTGTTAATCACTCCATTCCAACTGGGTTATATTTACAGCTTCTGATTCCCAACGCTTTAAAATTTTCTCCATCACCATTTATTTAAAGTTGTTTCTGGGCTTTTCCGGAACTCATCTGTGTATATCTGACCCTTGTTTTGTGGATCCAGACCCATTCATGAACCATTTAATTATTAACACCCCCGAAAAATAGCAAAGAAATTCATACTTCTTTCACCAATATACGCCAAAACTGCCTACTTTTGTGTATACATTTGTCGTTGTAAATTTTACTAATTGGCACAGTGATACTAAATTTTATTACCTTGTATCTAAGTGCACTAAAGTATATTCATGTTAGCACGTAAAGAACAAACTATTTTGAATCACCAAAATATACGAGCAAACTTTAAATTATTTTATCAAACTAAAATGCACTGTTTAACATCTTGAATCAAGTCGCGGATGTAAGAGAGCTTGTTCATATTCACCTGGGTATATATAGAAGTTAGCCTGTCTGTCGGTCGAGTCCCCAAAATGGACAATTCTAAAGAATTTCGCTTGCTATGTTCCCATTCCGTAGCTCGCGCATCGGTTTTTACGAATTTTGTACTCGCCCCAGTTAAATCTCAGAAATTCTCAACACGGCACGCAATGTCTGGAAATAACTAATTGACTTTTATACAGAAATCGTTGTTTCTACCTCTGATATTTGCATCCTATTTTCAACCAATTGTGACCCTCGTGACGTTGCTTAAATCACGCCTTTTACTATATGTGTCTCGGTCTTGTGCATATTATCTGTCTCTATCTAACCTGTTCTTATTGATGCAAATTGATATTCGTTATTATCGATTATTTTAGTCCATGTGGAGTGTGAAATATCCCACCTTTAGCATTTCTCGTAACTATTAAGCTACGGTTTCTCCAAGATTCTTTGAAACCATTTGTTATCTACAAAATTTTCGCCGTACATGACATTTAAACTACGCAGGTGTTCAAACATAATATTAATTCTCAGAGCTTTATTTTCTGGTATTATAATCTTGGATTTTCACAGACTTTTATGCTTATTATTAATAATGGTTTAATTAATTCCAACTAAAATTGACTTCTATCCTTTCATTTTTAGCGAATACAAATTAAATGTTAATTATTATGTGTACACTTTGTTTAATACCGGTTACTTAAAATAGGGTTAATTAATATAAATTTTGCACGTAATTTCCATTTGTTTCTTTCTTAGGAATAATTAAATTACACGTAGAGCTTTTTAATACTGTTTCTTTTGATATAAAGCGTCTTGTACATGATTTAAATCTCTTATTTTTACTGAAACGAATGAATTTTTATTCTCCACGGTGTTTTAATAAAGCGTATTATCTAATAAAATTCCTTATACACGGTGATTAAAATTATTTTATGTAATTCATTAATTTTTTACCCTGGTCTAAATATGAGTAATATATATATAAAAGATTTTTTAATTAAAGTGGATCTTGGTTTTGGTGGATATACAGAGTGGTAGAAAAGTCCCGGAACGGTCAAATATTTTGGGAAATACTCATCGCATCAAAAAAAGAAAAAATACGTGTTCAATATTTTTTTAAAAGCTATTCATTGAACCCCAACCCCCACCCGTTGGGGGTAGGGGTGGGGCAACTTTAAAAGTTTAAGTGGAAACCCCCATTTGCTATTGCAGATTCGGATTCGCCACAAAATGTCATAATTTTTTTAGGTTTTTTGCAGATGGCGCTGCAATCGACAAAAATTAACTATTTCTAGAAGAATTGATGGATCAGAAAATAAAGAAAGTAAAATAATAAATTATTTATTTTATACATAACGAAATTACCGCCGAACGTGTTCAAATTGACCACCTCTCGTCGCGCTTTTAGGTCCTCCAAATCTTGGTTCATCCTTCACCGAACCAGTTCGCTCAAAACGATTCACTGTTCGACTCGCAGTAGATTTAGAAATCGGTTGACGTTCCGCATAGGCTTCATTGAATAAATCTGCGACTTGCTGCAATGATCTTTCTTTATCTCCATACCCCCGCATCATCAGGACAATTATTCTTTCTCTTTCAGACAGAGACATCGCGGAATAATATCAAAAGCTAGTAACGAAATGAATACTAAAAATGTATGTAATTCTGACATTTTTCGATTTCAAATGTTTTTGTACTCTATTGTGGTTTTGTCAATTACAACGCCTTCTATCATCCAAAATGGCTTGTATCGTAGGCCAATTTGGGGTAATTTATCCTGCGGAATCCGAATCTGCAATAACAAATGGGGGTTTCCACTTAAACTTTTAAAGTTGCCCCACTCCTACCCCCAGGGGGTGGAGGTAGGGGTTCAATTTTGGTGTCATTGGATAGCTTTTAAAAAAATATTGAACAAGTATTTTTTCTTTTTTTGATGCGATGAGTATTTCCCAAAATATTTGACCGTTCCGGGACTTTTCTACCACTCTGTATATCCTAAGCATGCCTAGTATCGTGTTTGTGAAAAGTGCTTGGTGTGATGAATTTATTTTTGTTTTTATAAAAGAGGATTAGGTTTCATAGATATATAATAAGAATAAAGTTAATATTTTAAGTTTTTTGAATAATGGTTTGCAGTGTGTGTCATATGCTATATTGCAAATACTACAAATAGCTCGTTCTTGTAATTTGAACATTATGGCAATATTTTCATTTGATGCATTCCCCCAAAATACAATACCATATTGTATACGGGACTCAAAAAGGGCATGATACACTTTAAGTAAAGATTCATGGAAATTTGTCGCGAAACAGTTCTAATTGCAAACCAAGTGAATGCTAATTTACTAGTAAGTAATTGAATATAAATTGTCCAATTTAGTTTCTGGTCTATAATTAAACATAGAAATTTGGTTGAGTGGACTTCATTAATTGATACTCCATTCAGTGTAGTGAGTAGAGAGTTTGTTTTAAAAATTATGAATGAAGATTTAAGAAAATTTATTATGAGGTAATTTGCCTTGCACCACTCTCTATATGATTTTGTATCAGTTACAATATAAGGTTTGTATAGTGAAGGCATTCCAATTTAAACTAATATCATCCGCGTATTATGTACAATTTGCAAAATTTATACATGAAACGAAGTCGTTAATATAGAATAAAAATAAAATTGGACCTAAAACAGAACCTTGGGGGACGCCAAATTTTAAACTTAGATTTGTTGAAAAAATTTCTTTTTGATTATCTACAAGTTTTACACATTGAGTTCTACTTTCTAGATATGAAATCAACCATTTCTTTGCGGTTTCCCGAAATCCATATTGTGCCATTTTATTTATTAAAATGTTATGATTTACGCAATCAAATGCTTTGCTTAAGTCGATAAATGATGTAACTAAAGACGTATTTTTCTTATTTAAAGAAGAATATAGCCGCTCTAAGAAATTGTACATAGCATTCGTTTAGACCTATTTGAAGTGAAACCAAACTGTAGTGGAGTTAGAATTTTAAATTTGTTGGAAAATTGTATAAGGCGATTTTTAACTAGAGTTTTGATTATTTTAGAAAATATGGATAATAGTGAGGCAGGTCTAAAATTATCCACTACATATTCTCCTTCCTTATGCAATGGTACAATGATGGCATGTTTGAGGCAAGATGGAAAAATGCCACTTTCAAAGGATTCATTAATTAGGTTAACAAGCAGGGCCGTGCGATCCTATGAAGCAAAGAGGCGTCCGCATCAGGCGGCACTATAAAAGGGCGGCAAAACGAATAATCGCAAATGCGATTTTACTACTCTAGTCGAGGCTTTCAGTATCGTCTGATGTGTTTTGCTTACACCACATCGTTACCTGGAATATATTTAAAACATGTATTGCTGATATTTAACACTAAACGCAGATAAGAGAGTTATTACTACCTATTATACTACCTCAGAGCGTGTCTTCCGGCATTCAGAGGTCTATGAATTTATCCAAACAATTTGTTTTGAAAGCTAACTGTCTGTAGTAAGGTATTCAGAAAAGGGGATTTATGTCTAAACTCGTTTGTCGTCTATCGTCTTTATATTTATTTTATATTTATTTTATTTTATTTTTTATTTATTAAGTAGTAATTGTAACCACCTCTTACAACAACTACTTAAATGGGAACATGTCAGCATAGCTGTTGTTCGCATATCCCATTTGCATTACATTACTTTCCATTACATTACATTACATTCACATCACACTACAATTGTTTTTGAGAATTCATAAGTTTTTTAAATAAAAGTTTTTTAAATACAGGAACAGAATCCACTAATAGAAAGAGATGTTCATTTTTGTTAAATATGTAGGCACTGTTGAATTCAAATGAGCACTTAAATTTAGATGTCTTATGGTACGGTATAGTTAATTGATTATTGTTGCGCAGGTTACAAGTGTGTGCAGAAGTTCTTACATTAAGCAGACTATATAGGTAAGCTGGTTGACCTGATTTGTATATATTAAATAACATAGTTGCAAACAAAAGCTCGCAGTGTGGTTTTAATTTTAGGATTTCTAGTCTATTATAAATTGGAGTCACATGCTCCCTATAGGGAACATTATAAGCAAATCTCAGACAGCTATTCTGAATGATTTGAAGCTTGTTCCTCAGTTTTTCAGAGAGGTAACTAAAATAGACAGTGCTACAATAATTAATGTGGCTTATTACAAGCGCTTGACACAATTTCCACTTTATCTCCGAAGGAAGCATCATCTTGAATTTATAAATGGATTTCAGTTTAAAGTATGTAACACTGTGAACCTTATTTATGTGACTCTCGAAATTTAAACTACCATCACAGATTACGCCTAGGTTTTTCGCTTTGTAGCTGAATGCTATAACACATTTGTTTAATACTATTTCCGAGTTTAAGTTGTTTTTGAACACTGAACAGAAATACGGAGATCCTATACACTGACATATTGTTTTTTTTAGGGTTCAAAGTTAGACCATTATTTGATGTCCAGGTGAGTACTGCCTCTAAGTTATTGTTCATCTCTAAAATAACCTGGTTCGCATTATACGGGTCTCCAGGTATATATAGTTGGGTGTCGTCGGCATACATATGGATTTTACAGTTGCCAGTTATCACAGTAGGTAGATCTGCTGTGAAAATAGTAAACAACAGTGGACCAAGGATACTCACCTGCGGAACTCCTTGTCTTACATGTAACTCACTTGAGACCACTCGGTTTAGTTTTACTTGTTGAGTTCTTCCAGATAAATAGCTAGTCATAAGTTGCAGTGCAGATGAGCTCCAACCATAGTAGGATAGCTTTGCAATTAAGAGTCGATGATTTATTACATCAAAGGCCTTGCTATAATCAAGGTATACCATTAACGTGGTTTGTGAGTTTTCCATATTCTGAACCAGGTCATTCATAATTTTGCATAAGACTGTTGCAGTACTGTGCTTAGCACGAAAACCCGACTGGATTTGTGGCAGTATTTCATTATTATCAATGAAGTTGGTAATTTGTATGTATATTATGTATTCAACGACCTTAGAGATGGTTGCTAAAATGTTTATTGGCCGAAGTTCCTCATAAGATGTCGCAACACTGACCTTAGGTATAGGTGTGATTAAAGATGTTTTCCATAGATCCGGCATCGTTGAACTAATTAGGATGGAATTAATAATGTGTGTAGTAAAAACATTAATGCAGAACGGCAAAATCAATTTTAGCATTTTTAGTGAGATCCCATCCAAGCCTGTAGCATTCGATGACTGTTTATTAACTGCTTTAATCACATCATCCGAGGATACCGTGTGAAATATTAGTTCCTCTGTTCTTAATGGAAATTTCTGCAATGAAAAGTATCTAATTGTATTTTCTGCAACTTGAGTAAGTGGAATATCATTTATAAAATGTTGATTGAGACAATCTGGATCTACATTGTTTAAATTAATTGTATTTTAGGTTTTCGATGTATGTTGGCTTTTTCAAAGAACTTCCATAGCTGTTTAGAGTTATTTTTATACAGTGAAATCATGTAAATATAGAATGCCTTTTTTTCATTCCTAACTGCTTGTGTGACATAGTTTCTCAGCTCTTTGAAATAAGTACGGTCCGAAACTCTCCTAGTTCTGTTATATTTACTAAGAGCTGCATCTTTTATCTTGATCATTTGTTTTAATGTATGTGTTAACCATCCCGGCTTTGGTCGAAAATTTTTCGCTGTACAGATGGGTGCGTGTATATCGAAAAGTGCAGTAATCACTTGATTAAAGTATGATAATTTTAGATCAACTGGAACTTGATTATAGCAGTATGACCAGTCGATAGAAGTAGCATTTTCAGAAAAATTTTTATGGTCGAAATACTTATAAGTACGAAATGCGTGTGAGCTAGGAATAGGTAGTTTTATGTGGAATATATAGACTGCAATATACTAAAAGATGATCAGAGGTAATACAGGCATCTTGAGTGCCTGATCCAGTGTATTGTAGGTTTTCACTCACACAAATCAAATCGAGGAGAGTAGCAGTTGATGATGTTATTCTAGTGGGCTGATTGATAACTTGAGTCAAAGTAAATGATCTAAAGATAGACTTAAGGTGATTGGAGTTATTGTTCTCTTTGAAAAGATCTATATTCATGTCACCCATTAAAATGATGTGTTCAACTTCAGGATAAAGTATTGCCAAAAAATGCTCTAATTCCTGAAGGCACGATATTGAACTAGTTGGAGGTTTGTAAATTGTTCCTATTGCGTAAGTTATTTTTTTTATTGTTAATTTTAGCCATAATTGTTCCAATGTGCCAGTGTGGAGATTTTCGAGGTCCATTACTTTACACTTGATTTTATTTTTAACAAAGCAGCAAATACCACCCCCTCTAAGTGGTCTGTCTTTCCTAAATAACGAGTATCCTGGTATCATTATTGAAGTTGAAGGATAATCCAACGGTAGCCATGTTTCAGAGATAGAGATAATGGTGAAATTAGTGCCTAAAACAAACTCACAGAATTCATCAAATTTTGGAATGAGCGATCGAATATTGATGTTGCAAATTTGTAGGTGAGTAAAAGGTTGCTGTGATTTCTGTAATTGCTGTGTTGACTGTAGTTGCTATGTGTTTGCATGTGTATATATACCAAATAAATCAGCTTTAAGTTTAGCCACTGATTCTTTGTAGACCGAACAAGAATCGTGATCCCAAACAGCATGACAAATATCGGTGTCTTTACCAGATTTCACATTAACTAATTTACAGTTAATACAGCGGAACTCGGATTTGTCTGCCTTGCAATTTTTGAGCTCGTGTCCTAACGCACACCTAGGACAGCAAAGCTCACGTTTACACAATTGAGCGGTATGATTATATCCATTGCATTTGAAGCATCTAGTAATTTCGACTGCATTGAAAACTCTGCAGACATCTAGGCCAATGATAATGTGCCCAGCCTCCAATATTTTGCTGTATGTAACATTATCCAATTGTAGTAATGCTTGATACTTATGTTCTTTGTTTTTTATAGGATCTACTTTTAATATAGTTATATTTATTGAATCAGAGAAGATCTCAGTGTTTTGTTTTACTATATAATCTGCGAGAATGTTAGTTGTAAATTTCTGGGACAAGCCTGAAATTCTAACTCTAGGAAGAGCCTTCCTTAGCAGTTGAACCTTATAGTTTGAAGAAAGTTTCTCACCGGCAATTTTTAGTAGTTTATCCGCATTTTCAGCATAGTTCCATCTAACAATCAGGCCCCCATTTTGAATTTGCTTGACGGTATTGATTTTGATGTTAGCTGTAACAGGATTAACGTTATTGACAACATCCAATTTAGTTGTAGTATTTTTCTGATTGGTATCTTTAGGTTTAATTATAACAGATAGCTGTAGTGACTTAGACACAACACTAGCAAAGGTAGTACTTATTGGTGCTTCTGCTTTAACTGAAACACTAGAAAGCTTGTCAGTGGCAATCTGCATAAATTCAGACTTGAAGTTATCAAAACGCATCTTCAAATCATTCATGACCTCCTCAAATTTAGACTCCAAGATTCCCTTTAATAAGTCAGAGGAACCATCATCACTCTTAGCCAAGCAATTTTTGCAATGGAACTGAAGAGATCTCTTTTTTAACTCCATACACCTGAGTTCGGACGAGGTAAGGTCACTGCAATCATAGCATATCTGGAGTCCACATTTATCACAGCTGATGTTTTTGTTCTCACTGTTGCAAGAAATACAGGATGACATTTTAGTCACCCAGTGCATATATTTAATTTAGAGAACTTTAGAATATTAATAGTGTTATTTATTTATCATAACAACAATGTGTTTGAGGTTTATTTATATTAGAAGTAGATAAAGCCAGGTGGTATATGTAATCAATATTATCACAGATGTTGTATTGTTGAAGTAATTGTTCACTTTAACTGTTAAGAAGTTTTTACTATGAATTGATCCACTTAAATCACAATGATCACTAGATGGAGGAAGCTAGGAGTAACATTTTGGTACAATTTTCAATAAATATTATACACTATTTATCACTAATTTATTATAATTTATAGAGAGCATATGTTCACACATTCACATTAAACTCTGACATGTACATATACAGCAAAAGTATTTAAATGTCCTGACTTACACCAACAACTAAATAAAAGTTTAGACAGGTATTAAATCCACCCTTAAATTTCAATAATCGGAATAGACCTCAAATTTGAATGCAAACGTATAAATATAAATAAGAAATATATCATATGAATTTGCACAAAGTTCCTAATTCCATTTACACAATAATGGTCGTAATTACGTTTGTAATTAATAATTTTTGTACATGTTAGGAATTTCATTCAATTATACTTATTTAACAAGAAATTGTTTCTTTTCATTTCAATACTGCATCCGCCGTTATACTCATACTCCCGACTTCCGAGCATTTCACATTACAGGGTTAAGTCCAGTGTACCAAAACCAATTCTATGAAAAACCATGTGCATTCCTTTTGCTAAAAGCATATTGTCATAGCAGGTATTGAAGGGTATTCTGTTATAAAAGCTAATTACCTGATTATTTGCGATTTGGAGTCGGACTAAAGAGGTGTAGTGGTGTTTTTATTAACTTCAGTAAGTGCAGTTAAGTGAATAAATATATTAGTGTGCCATTAAAATCAACAAAGCAGGTGAGTTTATATTCACGGAGTATCATCACTTTCACTATCACAAGAGCTTACGTTACAATGCTTACATAATTAATAGTTGCATATTGAAAGCTTATGTAGTATGTAGATATTGTTTGATATTATTGTCTTAGATAATGTAGCTGTAGCATAATGGTTGTTGGGATGCTTTATGTAATAGTTTAATTTGAAGTTGTTGTGGTATTGTAGTATGCCGTATTCATTTATTTCGAGACTAATATCTTGTGTGTTTCCTTAATTACTAATTGTGCAAAGTCCATAAGGGCGGTATCTATTGATTTCGGCCTATGGCCTTGTATGCGATGTGCAAAATTATAAATACCCTTGATCCTTGAAGGTGTTGGGTTTTGGTATTATTGTCTTTTTAAGTTAACCTTGACGCGGTATTGGTGTTGATACTCATATAGTGGTTTCTTTTTTTTAGTTATTCCGGTTCACCAAAGGGACGTGAACAAGGCCAGCTAGATTATCATTTATTCCCTAACCAAGGTATGGAAAATTAAAAGACATAGTAAAGTAGTTGAATTAATTAATTACGTATTAATCATTATATATTTGGATATAAGTTTCCACAAGTGTTAACTGGCAAATTATAATTATATATTTAACCCCGATCCCCTTCCACCTTACACGTTATAAAATGGAAAATTCTTTTGATGATAATTTTAATTTACTTACTCAAATTAAATTAACGCATTTTTGTATCTTGATATTATTTTTTACATTTTTGTAGTTGACTATGGAACGCAAAAGAAAAAGGTTGTCCGGATATCAATACAGGCAGAAACACTTGAAGAAAGAGGAAGAACAAAGGAAGCTACGTGATGTTATGAAGGGATATTTTGTACAATCCCCGTCTGAAGTGCTATTCAGGTCCCCAGTGAACTCTTCGCATTCGGTAAGTGAAAACTCACTACCATCAACAAGCACAACAACACCCAGTTTTTTAAATTTGAATTTGCCTGAAGAGCAATTGGTGCTGTTTCAGTCATTAACAAAAATTTCTCAAGAAATAATACCACTGGATGACCTTCAGGAGCCAGGCAGCAGCGGAAGCGATGTACAAAAGATGTTAACCGGAATACATTCTGATCCTGCATTATGGAATGCTTTCCAAATGTCATCCGTAACTCGTCAGATACTGGTTGAAAGGGGCCCTTATCAAGTTAAAGAATTCGAGTTTCCTGTTAATAAAGCTAGAAGCAGATTTTCAGCATCATATTATTCAAAATTATTGACCAACGCTGAGGTAGTAGAAAGAACTTGGTTAATTTATTCTATGGCCAATGATGCAGTTTTTTGCTTTTGTTGTATATTGTTTAATAATTCGTCTGTCAATGATTGGCCGAAAAAAAGGCTATTCTGACTTATAACGAAAGCCCTCACAAAGCACGAAAACTCTATCAATCACCGAAATGCTTTTAAAATATGGAAGGAATTAGACACTAGATTGAAGCAGAAAAAAACAATTGATGCTGAATATCAGCGAATTATAGATATAGATGTTCAGTATTGGAGAGGAGTTCTGAAAAGAATTCTAGCAATAATTAGGCTGTTAGCTTCACAATGCTTAGCTTTCCGAGGAACGAATGAACATTTGTTTGAAGCCAATAACGGAAACTTTTTAAAACTTGTGGAGCTACTTGCTGAGTTTGATCCGATTATGGAAGAACATATCAGGAGAATTCAACGCGAATCTGATAAATGGTCTGTGACTTATGTAAGTAATAATATTCAAGATGAATTAATAAATTTAATGGGCAATGCAGTTTTCAACAAAATACTTGAATTAACAAAAACCTCCAAATATTTTTCGATCATCGCTGATTGTACGCCGGACGTTAGTTATACTGAGCAACTCTCATTAACAATTAGAATTGTCACTCTTAACTCTATTCACAAAAAATATGAAGTTCATGAGTTTTTTATTGGGCTTTTTGAAGTTAGTAATTCCACCGGAGAGGGTTTGGCGGATCTGATTTCGGTACAATTGACAAAGTTGGGTTTTGAATTAAAGTGGCTTAGGGGGCAAGGCTACGACAATGGTGCCAATATGAAAGGGGTAAGAAAGGGCGTACAAAATAGAATACTTAAAAAATATCCACGAGCGTTTTATGTACTCTGTGCATGTCATTCATTAAACTTTGTTGTGAATGATGCAGCATCTTGTACTACTGAGACAGCAACATTCTTTTCTATTTTGCAAGAACTTTATATTTTTTTTCCGGTTCTACCAAGCGTTGACTCAATTGACAATTGACTCTTAAACCCCTGAGTGCTACTAGATGGTCTAGTAGAATAGATGCGTTAAAACCTTTGAGATATAAGCTTTGTGAAATTTATGATGCATTAGTAGAGATAATAGAAGATGTGAACAGAGACGCCGATAGTAGATTTAAAGCAAGAGGGTTAGCAAAAAATATTAAAGATTACAAGTTCATATGTGGCGTAATTCTTTGGCACTATCTTTTATTTGAAATAAATTCAGTTTCAAAGCTATTGCAATCTGTTACAATTAACGTGTCAGATTGTGTGAAGATGCTATCAGAAACCATACAGAAAGTCGAAAGTTACAGAGAATCTGGATATAATCAGCTAAAAATTGCAGCTAGCGAGATTGCAGAACATCTAGAATGCAATAAAGAATTTATTGCTGAAACTGAAGTTAGAGCCAGAAAAAAGAAGCGTCAATTTGATGAAAAAACTGATGATGTCTTAAGCGAGGAGAAAAAATTTAAAATAAACTTTTTTAATTATGTTCTGGACGTAACATAATTCTTTGAACGAACGATTCAGATTTTTGGAAACTCAGCAAAAATTTTCAATTTTTGTATGACATTTTTCCCTATAGAAGGGGATAAAGAATACTACTATAGTAAGCCTGCTTATCGTAAAAGGCAATTAAAAGGCGCAGCAAGGGGCAGCAGCCTTGCTGGCTAAAAGATGTTGGAGGAGGGTTGGTTGGTCTCGGGCGATCCTCAATAATTTACAAGCTCGTTGGGGGTTGGCCGTAACGGATACGGCTTTTTGCTAAAATCTTTAAAAACTACGTTGTGGAAAGATATGGGAGCCTACCACAATATTTCCCAAGTGTGCATGGCCTAAAACACGAAATACATATGATGGAGAGCTTACAAGTAAAATTCTTGTCCGGAGGTAAAATACTCCCTCATTCGGATCTCCGGGAGGGGGTACTTGGGGCTCGTCATCGTAGGAATATAAAACAACAGTTCGATTTAGTGATAGGGACTTGGAATGTAAGATCATTACTTAGAGTAGATAAGTTAACGAATTTATTAGTCAAAATGAGAAAGGAAAAGCTGGACATTTTAGGTATTAGTGAGGTGAGATGGCCAGATAGTAATGACTTTTGGAAAGAAAATTATAGAATAATTACAACTTCTTCAACTAATGGACAGGCAGGGGTAGGAATAGTGTTAGGTAAAAGATTAGGGCATAAAGTTAAAGAGTACTTACAATTTAGTGATAGAATAATTATGGTTAGATTGAGTACGAAACCCACAGACACTGTTTTAGTACAGGTTTAGAAGCCAACAACTCAGTACGAGGATGAGGACGTAGAAAAGGTACACTGGGATATAAATAGTATAGTGAGAAAAGTAAAAGGAGATGAAAATTTAATAGTTATGGGCGATTTTAATGCGTCAGTGGGAGAAGGTAGTGAGGGAAAAATGGTAGGAAAATTTGGGTATGTCAGACGAAATGATAGAGATGAAGGATTAGTTGAGTTTTGCCAGGAACATAGATTAGTAACTGTAAACACCCTATTCGAACAACATGTTAGGAGAAGATATACCTGGAAAGCGCCAGGTGATAGGGCTAGATACCAAATAGATTATATTTTAGTTAAACAAAGATTTAGAAACCAAGTTAAAAACTGTCGTAGTTATGCAGGGGCTGACATAGATAGCGATCATAACTTAGTTAAAATGAAGTGTAAACTAAAATTCAAAAAATTGAGAAAGGTTAAAAGAGAGGGATGGGATCTAGGTAAGCTTAATGATAGTAGGGTAAAAGAGGAATATAAACAAGTATTAGATAATAAGAGCAAAGAGATAGCTGTTGGAGGGAATAGATGGAAAGAAATAAAACTGACTGTACATGATTCAGAAACATAGACTATAGGTAAGAAAAAAATAGAAGCGAGAAAACCCTGGGTAACAAAGGAGAAATTAGATTTAATAGAGAATAGAAGAAAGCTTAAACCTTTCAGAGAAGTGGATAGTGAAAGTAAGCAAAAATATAATACAGTTAGAAATAAGATAATACATGAGTGTAGAAAAGCTAGAAATAAATGGATGGGGGAGAATTGTAAGGGAATACAAGATGATTTGAGAGTAGGTAGGACAGACAGGGCTTATAGGACAGTTAAAAAGTTTTTTGGGGAAGATAGAAAAAAATATAATGGTATTAGAGACGAGAATAATGAGCTTCTAATAAATAAAGTTGAGGTAGCAGATAGATGGAAGATATTTATAAGATTTATATAAGGGAGACGATATGGATGAGTTAGAGAACGACCAAGAAGAGGATGTAGAAATAGGGTTCTCAATATTAAGAGAGGAATTTGACAGAGCTGTTCGGAATCTTAAACTAAATAAAGCGCCAGGGATAGACGATATTCCCGCAGAATTAATAAAATATGCAAGTCAGAAAACTTTAGACAGATTATATGAACTAGTAAAAGTAATATATGACACAGGTGAGGTTCCAATAGATTTCGAAAAAAATATTATTATCCCAATCCCAAAAAAGTCAGGAGCTGATAGGTGTGAGAATTTTAGAACGGTTAGTTTAACTTCTCATGCTTCCAAAATACTAACAATAATAATTAGAAATAGAGTAGAAGCGTTGACTGAGAATTATTTAGGCGAAGACCAATATGGTTTTCGTAAAGACAGAGGGACTAGAGAATCGATATTAATGATTAGGGTAATTATCGAAAAAAGGTTACAAAAAAATAAAAATACATTTCGCGTTTGTATATTTAGAAAAAGCATTTGATAGGGTTAATTGGATTGTTATGTTTAGGGTTTTGCAAAAAATAAGAATCTCTCATAGGGATAGAAAAATTATTTACAGTCTATATAAAAACCAAAGCGTAGTAATTAGATTTGATGAAATAGAAAAGGAAGCTAAGATTAGAAATGGTGTTAGACAGGGTTGTACACTGTCTCCCTTGATTTTTAATGTTTATATTGAGGAAGCTTTAAACTTAGCTAGAGAGAGAAAAGAAATAGGTATTAGTGTACAGAGACAGAAAATAGACATGTTACGTTTTGCAGATGATATAGCCATTATAGCAGAGTCTAGAAAAGAGTTAGGAGAGTTTTTAAATATTTTAAATGAGATACTACAGAGTAACTATAGTATGAGAATTAACTCAGTAAAGACAAAGATAACGACAAGTGAGTTACAGCCTAGTTCTAAATCAAAATTAAAAAAAGGTAATACCGAGTTAGAGGAGGTAGATGAATTTTGCTATTTAGGTAGTATAATTACAAGGGATGGACGTAGCAGAAGGGATATAGTAGCTAGAATAGCTCAAGGTAGAAAAATGTTTTTAAAAAAGAAAAACTTACTAATTGCTAATAGTATTAGTTTAGATAATAGAAAAAGTTTCTTAAAGTCGTACGTATGGAGCATTCTACTATACGGTAGTGAGACTTGGACAATTAAAGAAGTAGATAAGAAAAAGATAGAAGCTTTTGAAACTTGGTGTTATAGAAGAATGTTAAAGATTAGTTGGACAGATAGAGTAACAAACGAGGAAGTTTATAGAAGGATAGGTGAGGAACCCTGTATGTGGAAACAATTGAAGGTCAGGAGAGATAGAATGATAGGGCACCAGTTAAGACATGAGGGACTATTTAGTAAAGTCTTAGATTATAGACTACCAAATAAAAATAGAGTAGGAAGGCCTAGACAAAGCTATATTAGTCAAATTATTGGAGATTTAGGTTGTGAAGGGTATGCAGACCTTTTTAGACTAGCTCAGAATAGAAAAGAATTTAGAGCTGCGTCAAACCGACTTTAAGTAAGTTCGAAAACAAAACAAAAAAAAATCCGTTAACTAAATGTCACCATGACATCTCACAATTAGTTATTGGTCTGGCATGTTGGCAGCGATTCGTTGCTTAAGCCTTACCATAACATATAATTTAACACTTTTCCTTTTTTGAAGCGGATAACCAGGTTATATTTCATTTCCTTATAAATGGTAATGATGTAGACATGTTAGAGTTCTTTAACAACCATCAGGTTGCTAATATCTATGTAGAGCCAGGTGGATAGGAAAAAGATAGAAGGATATAGGAAGACCTAGACCAAACTATATTAGTCAAATTATTAGAAATTTAGGTTGTGAAGGGTATGTAGAGCTTTTTAGATTAGCACAGAATAGAAAAGAAGTTAGAGCTGCGTCAAACCGAGCTTAAGTAAGGTCGAAAACAAAATGATGAATGATGATGATGATGTATGACATTTCAAAATTAAAGTATATAGATGAGGAAACGTTAGAAATGCATTGTTCCGGTCTCCACTCAATACTTTCGGTTGGAAATGAATCGGACATAAATGCTTACGACTTGCAGGAGGAATTACGTGATGTAGCCCGTATGATTCCTAATTTGCTAAAGCCTTTAGATGTGTTAAATTATTTTTGCGAAAATGATTTAAATTTATTATATCCTAATACAGCTGTAGCTCTAAGAATTTTAATAACTCTTCCAGTTTCTGTAGCAAGTGGCGAAAGAAATTTCTCAAAATTAAAAATTATAAAAAATTACTTAAGAAGTGCACTAAGCCAAACGAAGCTTACTAATCTGTCTATGATTTCCATTGAATCCCAATTAGCTGCCACTCTAGACTATACATCGCTGATTGACGAATTTGCAAAACTCAAAGTTAGAAAGGTCAAAATATATTAGTACATTTAGAATTTTATAACAATTCGTATCTTGAAAGTAAAATTTTCATTTATTAATTTAATAATAATAATAATAAGGAATTTATTGTTCAACAGAAAACATTCCAATTACAGAACAATAACAAATATCTAAAAGGATGATACAGACTAAGATACAATACAATAATGTTAAAGTAAAATTTAGTTAATTATGTATGGGTTTGTTCATGCATAACATGCACTATATGTTTAATGCTATGGAACATTATATCACTAACATTAGAAATTTTGTTATAATTTTGGCACATAACATAAATAGGTGACTTAAGTAGTAAATTTGTTCTTGAAGTGGCACATACGAATGTAACATTAACTCTTGCATTAAGCCTCGGTGTATGAAAATTAATTCTTGATAATAAATGTGGGCAGTCAACTGTATTGTGAAGCAAATTATATAAAAATTTGACAGAGGAGTCAATTCTACGATTCTCCAAAGATTGTACATAAAATATTTTAAGTAATTCATTTTGAGAATAGCCTCTCACAGGGTAGTAATTATTCACTCTAAAGTATATAAATTTTAAGAATTTTTGCTGAACACCTTCTACTGCAATTTTATGCTTATCATAATATGGATACCATATTAATGAACAGTACTCAAGCTTTGACCGTACTAAAGAGAAGTAAAGTAATTTTAAGGTCTTCAGGTTGGTAAATGTTTTACAATTCCTAATAAGAAAACCTAAGATTTTAAATGAGGACACTGTGATATCTGCAACATGTTGCGAGAATCTCAATTTATCATCAAACTTAATTCCTAAATCTTTTACCATAAAATACCGTGGAATATCGATAGATTCAATGGTATAGTTAAAATATGTAATCTGCTTTTTACGAGAGAAAGTAATGATTTTGCATTTGGAAATATTCAGGTTAAGACTATTGTTATGACACCATAGTACAACTTTGTTTATGACACTCTGAAGTTTGGAACAATCATCTATAGTGGATATTTTTGCAAACATTTTCACATCTGTAAAAAATAGATGTTTACTTGTAATTATTTTTGATAAGTCATTCACAAAAAGAATAAATAGTAAGGGTGCCAAATGAGAGCCTTGAGGAACTCCTGAAGTTATTAACACGAATTCTGATTGAAAACTATTATAAGCAACATACTGCTTCCTACAAGACAAATACGATTTGATAAACAACTGTAATGATTTATTGAAATCAAGGTTTTCCAACTTCCATGTAAGTATAACATGAGAAATACTATCAAATGCTTTATGGAAGTCCATATATATTGTATCTACTTGACCTTCTGCATCTAAAATCTCGGAAACATATCGAGTAAAAATAGCTAAATTGGATTGTGTTGATCGATTGTGCATAAAACCATGCTGGTTATTGGAGATAAGTACTTTTACAAGTGGATATATTTCTTTATAGATACACAATTCAAATACTTTAGCAAAGTTTGATAAAATACTTATTGGACGATAGTTATTTATATCACTTGTGTTTCCACCTTTATGGATAGGGCAAATTCTTGCAATTTTCCATTTGTCCGGAAATGTGTTAGTTTTAAGTGAAATATTAAAGAGACTACTCAGAGGTTTAGCTAAAATAGTGGCACAGTCCTTTACTAAGAAACAGGGAACTTGATCGAAGCCAGCTGTATTTTTATTCTTTAGTGTTTTAATAGAGGTCAGTACCATTTCCTCTGAAATAGTATTAACAATTATATTAGGTGTACTACATGGATTGATATTGTCAAAGAATTGAAATGAAGTTGTAGCAGGTGAAAATACACTTGCAAAGTGACTGCTAAAGCCATCAACGATTTCTTTAGCGAGTTATACATAGTATCGTCAAGTCTCATCTTGCCAGGGATTTGTGAGTCAGATTTTTTTGACCTAATATAAGACCAAAATTCTTTTTGGTCTAGTATTATGGCATTTTGTATATTATATATGTATGCTTTATAACTTGTCCATATTTGCACACTAGTATACCCTTATAGGGGAGCTTATGATTTCCTGTATGTATATATTGTAATTTAACGTAAATGTCTGTACTGCTATGTATAATGTAAATAATTAATTTAATTATAATGAGATTTCCTTATGCATTTTTTATATTTTAATCAATTAATTACAATATTGAAGATATGAAGAACATGAAAAGAATCGGCTCATCAGAACCGATTTATTAATTATGATTGATAAATCTAGATAGGCTCGTGGATGGCCATCTAGAAGTGCCTAAGTCTTCCAGATTTAATTTTCATAGGTTCGCCTAGGTTGCAAGAAAAGTTTGTGGACTCCTGTAAACCGTAGCAGCGGGATTTCCTTATACCATTAAATACTGAATATCAAATTATTTTAGGGGCGGCATTACCAAATTTTTGCATCACACTTAAAAAATCTACCGCACGGCCCTGTTAACAAAATATCCCAAAATATTTATTGGGAGAGCAGGAAGCACATATGCCGGAATGTACTCATTACCAGTAGAATATTTATTACGTAAAGATTTAATAACAGCATACACTTCATAATAATCCAGGAAAAAACATAAAATTGTTTGGAATACTCATATGAGAGCACATTGAAACTGAGTTATTAATTACTGAATATGTGGAAAGTTCTTTTATTAAATTTTCAGCTACTGTAGCAAAGTCGTTATTCATTTTTTCTGCAGTTGCCTTAACAGAGCAATTGTCCAAACGTATTTCATTATTTGAAAACCCTGTATTGCTAATATGCTCATGGATAATCTTCCACATGGTTTTTTAAATATTTTTTGAATTTAATATACGATTTTACAAAAATACTGACTGCTAATTTTATGGTACCTTTAAAAATTGTTTTGTACTTATGATAATACTTCTTAAAGAAATCGGAATCAGGAAATTGTTTGAAAATATTGTGTAATAGTTATTTGTTCACAGCTGACGTTCTAATACCTTTAGTTAACCAATTTTTTTGATTATTTTTAAATCTAGTGACAGGAAATGACTTGTTGTAGGCATCTAACATTTTGTATTACAGATTAAAATTTATGATTTAAATTACTGTTACCAGAATTGATATTGATTTCAGAACATAAAGTTAAAAATAAATTTATATTGTGAGTATTACAGCAACGCCTATAGTAATGGTTCTGCTGATAATTTAATTTTAGGTTTAATCTAAAATGTACAAACATGTGATCAGAGAGTTCTGTGTTTAGAACCTCAGTATCGAGAAGAAATTTTAATTTGATGTTAATGAGAACATAATCAATACGTGTGCTAGAATTAGATGTAATTCGTGTATCTTGATTTATTTGCATAGTTAAATGATAAAGATCCAAATATTGTTTTAAACGAACAATATCCTTATCTACTATATAGTTGAAGTTTATGTTGAAATCGCCTGTAATGATTATATTGTTACACGCAAAAATCTGTAATATTTTATCCAATGATTCAAAGAATATATCTGTATTACCTTTAGGGGAGCGGTAAATGCATAAAATATATAGTTTAAGACTTCTAACATAAATTTGTGAAAATTCAAACTGTATTTCCTTTAGTAAATAATTACATTTATTAATTGCTTCAAAATTGACATTATTCCTACAATATATTGCAGTACCACCATGTTGGTGCTTTTGCCTTTATATATATATTTGCCAATTTATATTCTTGTAACGAGATATATTCATTAATATTAAGCCAATGTTCTGTAATGCAAACAATGGCAGGAAATTTTAAGATGTCAAGTAATAAAAACGAGCTATCGTCCTTATTTCGAAAGCATCTGATATTACACAGCAACAGAGATAAAAGTGGGTCATGTTTATGTATAATAAAGTTTCCTGAATGAATATTATTACTGGTGGTATCAGCATCAGTGTTATATTGTATTAAATTAGGATCTGTAATTCTAATTTTTACTTTAACTGTACTACATTTATTTACAAAGGTATTGTCTATTTTAACCACCAATGCGGTGGGAACTATAATGTTACTCAAATTCAAATTGGAAGAGAATTTACTGTAACTTTCTGAAAATTTCGATTCAAATTAATTGAGTTAACAATTGATAATTGTGATTTAGCCAACTTGAGTTTACCTGTATCACGAATATGAAATTGATCAGTAAGTAACATAGGGCTTGTATTTCAACACTGAATTTACGTCTAATAAATAGAATTGATTATTTTTACAATAGTTATATAAATAAGTATTTAGCTTTAAAATTCTAGGATTTACATTCTTGTTATCATACCTATAAGAATAGTTAAAATAATTACATTCGTCTTAATACACTTGATTAACAAACTATCTAAATACTTCTTTACATCAATTTTGGATTCCACATCGTTAGCATCGGCACAAATGACAACAAAATCATTTTTATTACAGTCCTTTAAAGTATTGGGTAGGGTGTTAATGACTTCCCTTAATGGAGCGCCTGGATTGATAACACTCGAACACTTCCATGTATTGTTAACCGAAAGTAACAATATTTTATTAGAAGCTTGCTGATATAACATTTGCTGGTTAAAATGACTATGGGGTTGGATGGAATTTGACTTTAAAGGTATCAGACATTTTTGATTAACTTTCCGGTATAAACTGAAGAATTTCCGTATAGAATTTTAAACCATTCGTCAGAAAATGTAATATCTGTGATATCTTTACTAGAGTTAATGTTATCAGCTATTTCAACGACAGATTTGATTCACTAGGAATTTCATCCACAGTTTGAATGGTTATTGTAAAAGCAGTTTTAGAGACAACAGTAATTGAAGTTGTCTGTTTTTGTAGTTGTGAATTATTTGCTCAAATTTACAAATCCATGCTTTATATTCTATCACTCTTTTATTAAAATAGTTTTCGTTCAAAATGGCTTCAAATAGCAACATCTCTAGATGAGTTTTCACTTTTTTAATCTGAGAATCTGTTGCTTCAATTTCCTTTTCCTGCCTAATAATAATGTCTTCAAGTAGGAATAACTTTTCTTTTAAAGTGCTAACATCATCTTTGCGGGTGTTATTTAATACACAATTACTACAGATAATTACATAATTTTTTATGATATTATGTTTCTTATTCCGAATACCACAACTTCTATGAAATATGCCGTAACATTTCATACATGTAGTGTATATGGATTTTTTCCACAACAGTTAAAACTTGCCTCACAGTTATATTGATCAACCATTTTATTACCAGTAAAATGCTTCAGTAAATTCTTAATGCCAGACTTGCATATTGTTATTGATTGTACATGCAATTATAATTTCCTTCAATGTATAAACAAATAATCAACACATGCAAGATACATGCTATCTCTAACTATGGTAAGGTTATAGAGTAATGTTTGGGAGTATTTACTAATAACTAAATGTTCAAATTTGCTACTTAACTCAGGCACAAAAGTTGATAAAACTGCCCAAAGTGTGTATCATATATAAATATACCACTGTGCAAATTTTCAAACTTTAATTTCACTTTGATCTTTAGCAATTCACTCCTAATCAAGGAGCTCACATTAACACACAACTACTATATGTGTTTCCACATTGCAATTATATTTACTACCACTGCTGATACAACTTTGTAGTGATAAATAAATAAATAAATTTCATTAAGTGTTTCCATATTGCTTAAGTACTCTGTAATCATTAGTACTGTCTGAATGCATTAATTTTTCTTTGGCTAAGATTATGTCCTGGTAAAACATTATGCTGTTCCATTTGGTCTAAAAAATATACACTGAATACTATAAAGTCACGATACACTTTTAATTTGCTAAGTAGACATTTGAGGGTTATTCTTTCCATGCTGAAATCATCTTTGAATTCGGTGTCATTGTAGGAAGCACCAATTTTCACAAAGTTAAGATTATGGTGTAGCCTCTTTCGTTTTCAAAAACTAAATTACTTTCTACACATGTTGTGGAAGAACCATCACTGCTATCTTGGTTGAGTTTTTCCAACTATCGTATTCAGATTGGCTTGCCTGAAGTCTTCCCTTACTTTTTTTCACTTTAGCTTTCATTACAGATTCCATTATAAGTAAAATTAAGTAGCTTGTCGTTTGTTAAATTTGTAGAAGTAATAACACAAACACATTGCTCTCATTTGGGTGTTAACGAAAAGCTAGGTTGTCATAACAAGTATTGAGGTAAATATCAAAAGTGGAAACGGAATTTTATAGTTTTAAGCAGGTTTGTCAAATAAAGCTAGAAATGTGAGTGAAATAAGAATGTACATCTTACAAGCCGTGCCGAGCCGTCCTGTTAACCACTCTAAGTTGAAATTTAATTTCCCTTATTATGTATATCTTAGTCACCTACGCCGAAGACATAAATTAAAAAAGACGAGAACTGTCCGATAGAAAAACCAAATGATAAGGTGTACACGAAAAATCCTACGTTAATCGCGGTGGTTTTCATGTACGAACTGGGTGCTGATAATGGATCGTGCAACCTGAACGACAATGGTACATCGAGTGCATGGAGATAATAGTCTGCCAGTCATTGAATTCAGGTAACAAGCCAAGTTATAGGGAGAAATTCAATAAAATACGTGCATTTATTACAGCTGTGGTATACAGGCACACTGTTGCAGGCTGTAGTGTGTCTGTATTTATTATCACAATATAAATTAACTTGAAGGCGTTGGTGAAAAAAGAGAATTTCTAATCCTAATAATTTTATCTCACGTAAAGTGTATTTGGACATCGATAGCTTTCAAAATCAACGGTCGAACCGGGTGATTGTGAATTTCTGGGTGGGTAAACTTAAGGTGCGTGCACTTACCTTATTTGTTTAGATTTAGACAATTAGTGCCCTGAAGAGCATGTTTGATTAGTAGTAATAATAGGTTTTGTATCTATTCGAGGTTATGTTTATGTTGTTTGATCACATGAAATACGCGAACTTTTGTGTGAGTAGAATTAGGACTTGAAGTAAGACCACGGTGATATTAAGTATTGTTATCTGTTAATTTCTTATAATAGTATAATTTAGGGTAATGTTATATTACCGAGTTAATAAGTGGTTTTTAAATAGATATATTTCTTTCATAACAGCTCAATTTAGAGGATATTTCTTCGAGTCGTCCCACCCTCCCTGTAGGAGATATCAGTCGCCGGATTGCCCGGAAATGTTCATTTGGCTACCCAAGAATGAGGCTAGAAAAATAGCAAGCTTATGAGTTGTTGTGAAAGCATTATACGAGATAAAAAAAGTGTTTAAGGATTAAGAAAAAGAAAAACAAATCATTAAACTCTTGAAAATAAGTAATTAATTGTAATATGGCTGGGCGTAGGAGTATGAAAAATACTAAGGGGATGAAGAGGAGAGGGATGAATCTATTAGTGCCTTAACAAAATTAATGAAAGAAATGTGTGAATTTACAAAAAGTAATAGAGTTTTGTATGAGAACCTTGCCATTTTAAAGCAGAATGGTAATAATTTAATGAAAAATGTGAACGAAATGAAGGAATTTTTGGAATCTAGGGAGGAAGCAAATTTGCCTGTTCAATTAGAAACTCAAACAAAGGTTATGATTAATGAAGGGAAGCCAGTGACATCGAATAATGTGGGAAATCCTCATAACCTATCAATGTGGAAAGAATTAGCTGGTAATTCGGTACAGTTTAGACGGGGGGGAATGAACCCTGTAATGTTTATTAATAAGTTGTCATTGTTTAAGGAAGCAGATGTTCCCATAGGAAAGCAGCTCGCCTTTAATAGTTAATGCTTTGAGGGGATCTGCAATGGATTGGGGAGAAATAAAATAAAAATCGTGTAAAGATCTTCATGATTTTAAAGGTTTATTTCTAGAAAGGTATCGGGACAAACGTAAGCAAAGGGAAACACTGAGAAAATCAGAGTATTTGGTGTTTGATAGTGGTTCCAGCGTGGACTATTTTTTGAAACAGGTGAGAGAGGCAAGTTATCTCGATTATAATTTTGGTGAAGAGGAATTGGTTGAAATGTTAGTAGGCCAATTTGAGGGAAATGTTCGAGGAGGCATTGTAGGTGCAGGTTTAAAACCAATTGACGAGGTTGAGAATTTTTTGCGAAAAATGGATAGTGCAGATGGGGATAGTACGAAACAGGGAGATAGGAGAAATAGGGGGGCTATTCCTAGTGTAGCAGTATAAAATCCTGCTAGTATCACTATAGGTAGGCAACCCTAATTACGTGTGTATACATCTATGGTAGTATAAATTTCTATTGCAAATAAAACCAGATAGAACAGAGTAGGGATTCGAGATCTAACGGCTTGACTCGGGGTCGCTTGGGTTTCCTCCTTCTTGTTGAGTTGATCTTGCAAGCAAGAAGATGTTGGAGAAAATTATTTGATATTGAGAATTCTCGCAAAGAAGCGAGTCCGATTTAAACAGTTTTGTTTAACGAAACTTACAGCAGGATAGTGGTATGTAAGATTTCTTTTAAATAAAATTTGTTAATGAAGTATTACAAATTTTAGCTGTCAAGTTACGGCGGAATCAAACTATTATAGCTAATTTAAATTAGATTACTACGGCAACTTCTTGAACGAAGGTGGTTTCCAGTAATCTAATGACGTTGCTTAAAAATTGGACTTGATTAAAACGGAATTTACTAGGAGGCTGTACCATGAGAATTTAATGCAAATAACAGGTGACGAATCCACACGTGCAAGTTGGAGCGCAAAGGTGCCTGATATTGTACAATTTCATGTTCATCACAAAGGTCAAGCCAAGTCAAGGTCGCAGCTGGAGGCTAGGTTTGGGCTGTTGGGAGACAGATGGTTGTTGTTGTACTACAAATCCTGTAACTAGGTAATTATTGCTTCTAATCGGATCGAGGTTTGAAACAAAATTTAATTACTCCAAGTGTAAACATTTCGGCAGTTTAAATTCATTGCTATTTTAAAATTGTTAGTAAGTTATTAATACCTGCTCGATAATTTAATTACGGTATCAGTCCGCAATTACTACACATTAAATTTGAACTAGAATGACGTTACCTAATTTTCATTTCACTTTGAACATATAGCAAATTTGCATAAAGGCTTGGTACACATATTATACATTAACATACAGTGTAACACTGATGAGGGTGTGAGCTCAGACCATTATCGGCGCTTTAAATTTGATTGTAAAGATTTAATATGAATTAATTTTCCATTAATTGTACATAATAATTATTGACATATGAAAGTTTATGTCAGGTTGTATATAGTTTTACAGTCTGAAGTTTTACTTAATGAATCAAGGCAAATCATTGTTTTTTTTACATACGGTTTTATTGTACATATATTACTGCAACATTAGAAATATTTTTTTGCCCTTCAATTATTTTATTTATTGAACTGGTGTGATGTGACTTAGTGCATTAAATGGTACACTACTGTGTTAAGCTATACAGGTCAGCCCACCCCTGAGGAAGCCATAGATGTCTCATGCTCTTAAGTTTTTATAGCTTAGGCTATGCGTTTTTAGTAAGCAAAATTTAGTGTTTTGTTTAGATTCTGCCATACTTGGGGAGACGGAGTTTGCAGCCAGTGCAGCAGTCCCGAGATAACTGGTATAATTTTACTCCCTTACAGATAGGTGTAACAAGGAGTAGACACGTGGCGCCCAACGTGGGCTGAGTGATCTAGCATGTTCCTGACTCATAAAAGTACTAACTACATCGCCACCCTGAGGAAGCCATAGATGTCTCATGCTCTTAAGTTATTATAGCTTAGGCTATGCGTTTTAGTAAGCAAAATTTAGTGTTTTGTTTAGATTCTGCCATACTTGGGGAGACGGAGTTTGCAGCCAGTGCAGCAGTCCCGAGGTAACTGGTATAATTTTACTCCCTTACAGATAGGTGTAACATGGAGTAGACACTAGAAGTACAGGCAATAGGCAAAGGATGACGGAAGAGAGAACCGGTAATTTCATCAGTCTGGTTGGCATAATTCAGAAAGTTTGGTAAGTACGAATTATAATAGTAATGGTTGGAATACAAGAAATGTAACAAGTAGACAGGAATGTGGGGATAAAGATGAGGCAGAAACTGATCGTAAGCCACGGCTAAAAGCTAATATGGTGCAGCAATATACACTGTTAAATGACAGTCACTCAGTGAAATAAAATTGAATACAGAGGTGGTACCGGTTATTACTGCAAAAGTAGAAGCATTTCAGGTTGATATTTTAGTTGATATCGGAGCTATGATGTGCTGTGTTAATCCAGAACTTTTAAAACAAATTTTGGAACACGGCAATAAGATTCTAAATTTACCAGTCACAGGAGTAATAGTGCATGAAGCACTCAAGGATAAAGGACAGTAGATTAGGGAATAGGTTTTTCTTAATTTAGTTGTTGATGGGGTACAGTTCGATGTAAGTTGTATAATTGTACCTAAGTTAGTTAGGGAAATCATTTTAGGGTGTGATTTTTAAACCAATTTTTGGTAACTTTAAATTTTGAGGAAGGCAGACTAGAAGGAAAATTTAATAACATTGAAAGGTCGTTTAAGTTTAAATGCTGTCTTAGGGAAATGAAAGCATGCGAGAATTGTGAGGTGGGTGTTCAAAGGAACTCTATTGAGGTGGTTACGACGTTAAAACTTGATACTCATTATTCTGAGATTGTTATTAGTAAAGTAGTTCAAAAATCAGAAAGGTTAAAAGACGATGAGCGAAGTGAGTTACCAAAATTATTAGGAGAATATTCCGATATTTTTTCAGATCGGCCAGGGTTGATGCATGTATATCAACATGAAATTTTATTGCGGGATGATACACCCTTTTATCAGAGGAGTTATCCCATAGCCCACGCGCATAAGGTAGATGCTAGACGGCAGATACGGGAAATGGAGTTCGGGAGGGATCAGTAAGGCCCAAACCGAATATGTGAGTCCATTGGTGGTTGTGGTTAAAAGGGCGGAAGTGTGCGAGTGTGTCTAAATGCTCGATTTTTAAATAAAAGAATGGTCAAATATCATGTGATCCCTCCCATTCCTAGTGAGTTAGAATTTGTGTTTTCGCCGAATTAGTGTTTGTCTACCCTAGACTTGACGGCAAGTTACTGGCAGGTGCCAATCAAACCAGAGCACCACAAATATATGGGTTTTTCCTTCGAGGGGGCTACGTACATATTCAACATATTACCCTTTGGATTATCCACATCTGTTTGAAGTTTTATTCAAACACTTCGTCTCATTCTCGAGGCGGAGATGGATGCGTTTGTACTTACATACGTTGATGATTTGTTGGTGTTCTCAACAAATTTAAACAAACATTTTGGTCATCTGCGTATTGTTTTTGAAAAATTGAGGTTAGCGAGTTTAACTGTGAAATTATGCAAATGCTGTCTTGTGCATGAGGAAGTTTAATTTTTAGGTCACATTTTGACACCTAAGGGGGTTAATATGGATCCTAATCGGGTTGTGGCAATTCAAAATTTTTGAACGCTCCAAAATATAAAAGAACTCAGGTCATTTCGTGGATTAGAGAATTATGACAGAAGATTCTGTGAGAATTTTGCTGAATTTACTATTCCTTTATTACAACTGGAAATGGGGACTAGTTGCAAGTCAAGCGTTTAACCAAGTTAAAACAGCTTTTCTACAGGTCACGATACAATGTCACCTTGATCCAATCAAACGTTTTTATATAAGTACCGATAGTTCAGGAATGGGCTAGGAGCGTATGTTAATCAAATTGATGGTGATACAAGAGGAGAAAGCTATAACTGCCCTTGAAAGGGCCAGAACTGAATTATACGGTAACAGAAAGGAGATGTTGGCGATTGTTCCAAAACTTATGATAGTTGCATTAGTTTTAGAGGAGCACGAAGGACATGGTCACATCGGAGCCAAAAAATGTTTTCACGTATTTGGCTAAATACTATTACTTCCTAAAAATGCGGAGAACGATACAGAGGTTGGTTCTTAGTTGTGAGCTATGCCAAAAATCCAAACCCAGCGCAGGGTGTTACGGAGAAATGCATAGTATCGTGCCAAACGATATAAAGGAATGGGTGTCTGTTGGTTTAATTGGACCTCTTCCAGAAGGTCGAGGTGGAGCATGCAGATTTTAGTTGTTACGGATAGTTTTAGTAAACACATGAGTTTATACTCACTCTGGAGAGCAACTTCGCGAAATATTTTGCGTTGTTTGGAGGTAAATATTTTATTGAAATAGGGAAACAAAAAAAGATTCTTAGTGATAATGCTACATACTTTACAGGAAACCTGTGGAATGAAGCGTTGCGGGAAAAAGGAATTAATATTGTGCATACGTCGGCATACTTTCCCCAAGGGAATCCAATGGAAAGGATGAATAAAGAAATTGTGCATCTGTTACGTGTGTTTGTTTTTGAAAAACATACTCAATGGGTTTGTGTATTAAAGGAAACCGAGGGGTTCTTAAATGAGGTAATCCATGAAGGTACGGGGTTCACACCAAATGGAGTTCATTTCGGTCGTTCGAGACTAAATAAATTCGTTACTAATATAAATTACCCAGGCCAAATTATGAAACCTAACTTTGTCTTCTTGGCAAAGGATATGTTATCGACTAAGGCTGCCAAACGTGCGCTACGCCATAACCGCATTAAGCTGTGGTTAGTTGAGTTTAGTATTGGGGATAAAGTTCTTGTTAAAACTCACTCCACATCATGTGCTGACGATAATGTAATAAAGAATTTTTTCTTGTTGCATAGAGGACCTGCGATGGTAGCGGAGGTTTTAAATCCTAATTCTCACCGGTTGATAGAAAATGTAACTGGTTTGCCGCTAGGGGTGCACAATGTTTGTAATTTAAAACCATATTTAATTCCAAAACGAGAGGTTGAATCCGACGTCGGAGTTAAATTTGTTTTCTAGTAGTCGTCAAATTTAACTGGGGGGTGATGTGCCGAGCTGTTCTGTTAAGTTGATATTTAATTTCCCTTATTATGTATATCTTAGTCACCTACGCCGATGTCATAAATTAAAAAGGACAGGCACTGTCAGATACAAAAACGAAATGACGTGTGCATGAAAAATTCGACGTTAATCGCGGTGGTTTTATGTGCGAACTGGGTGCTGATAGTGTGATTGTGAGACCTGAACGACAATGGTACATCGAGTGCATGGAGATGATAGTCTGCCAGTCATTGGATTCAGGTAACAAGTCAAGTTATAGGGAGAAATTCCATAAACTACGTGCATTTATTATGGCTGTGGTATACAAGCACACTGTTGCAGGCCGCAGTGTGTCTGCATTTATTATCACAATATAAACTAACTCGAAGGTGTTGGTGAAAAAAGAGAATTCCTGGTCTTAATAATTTTATCTCACGTAAAGTTACTGTAGGAGGACATCAACAGCTGGCAAAATCAACGGTCGAACTGGGTGATTGTAAATTTCTGGGTGGGTAAACTTTAGGTGCGCGCACTTACCTTATTTGTTTAGATTTAGACAATTAGTGCCCTGAAGAGCATGTTTGATTAGTAGTAATAATAGGTTTTGTATCTATTCGAGGTTCTGTTTTTTTTGTTTGATCACATGAAATACTTGAACTTTTATTTACATAAAAGTCACATCTTTAATTGAGTAGAATTAGGACTTGAAGTAATTGTTGTTAGACCACGGCGATATTAAGCATTGTTATCTGTTAATTTCTTATAATAGTTTAACACGGTGGCTTTATTTAGGGTAATGTTATATTACCGAGTTAATAAATGGGTTTTAAATAGGTGTATTACTTTCATAACAGCTCAATTTAGAGGATATTTCTTTGAGTCGTCTTACTCTCCTGTAACAGATATAAGTCGCCGAATGTTCAAAGCTAACCCAAAATAATACAGTGTGGTATTGATACCCTGTTTCCATATTTTATTTGTAATAATTCATATCTTTTGTGTTTTTGTCACACTTTTTCTAACCTGCCTAGAAATTTACCGCTCTGTTCAGTTGCTCATTCTGTACGTACTTAGAGTCGACCTTGTTTGTACATAAAATTCAATGAAAATTGCTTAACTGAAATGTACATATTATAAATTCCTTCACAAAACTGAAATTAATTTATAGCAACATTACAATTCGTTTAAGAACCACACATAAGGTAATTAACATAAAGTTGAAATTTTCATACATAAAATTTTTTGGAATAACTTAAGCAATGCACTAAAAAATAGTGTTAATTCTGGTTGTTAGTTTTATAAAACAGAACTGTTTTGCATGGTAAAACAAATCAGATATTACGAACATTAATATTTTACGAGTGTTTAAATGTCGATTGCAATAAAGTATACAATATTATGGTAATTTATAACATCCATGACATACTTTTGGTAATCCAAATGTAAATACTATCCATTAAAGATAAAGACTCACTATAAGTGACTTTGAAAAGAAATTGTAACTACTTTGAAAAATGTTTCATATTTTAGTGATCTTAACATATTTTGTCTATAACTTAAATTCAGTCCAAGTAATATGGGATAACAACTTCAAATTTGATACATATTTGGCAGATACAACTGGGGATGAGAATGAAATTCGACTACCAAATATGAACTTAATTTTTCCAGGTAATTGTAAGGGCAAATTTTAAAACATTTTGAATTGCTGTATTTTACTGTGCTTCAACTACATTAACTCATTATTAAATCGTAGAATTTATATTGTGTAAAACAGAGGTCCTCACACTTTTTTAGTCTGGTAGACCACATGCCTCTCTAATATTGAATTGTTACAAATGCATCAATTTCAAATATGTTTTCGGCAACCAACACAGTGCTACTCACTTTAATTAGTTTAACTGTAGTGTGAAAAATTTAAAAACACACATGTTAAGTTTGATACATTTATTAATTAAAACGGCACAAAATGCAAATCTAGTAAAATTATAACGTATAATAACTACACAAAAAATTAATACTTTTAACGAGAGAACGAGCCTGATGCTTTAATAGCAAATTTTCAATATTTACCTTCAATTTAGTTAGGTTTGACATTAAATTCCCTCGATTAATAATTTCTAATCTGTTTCTTATTATAGTAAATTTTGTAAATTCTTTGCTGCTACTTATTCCGATCAGTTGTTCTTGTAATATGACATCCGTTTCTTCAATATTGACATATAGAGCAATAATACACCATGGTATTTCTTCAAACCTAGTTTTAAAGTCCGCATGAAGCATATTGAAATGCTGAACTCAGTTTGTAACAAATTGGGAAACTGGGAAAATTCACACCATCTAATATTTTGCTTCATTAGTTTAATTCTGAGAAGAAAAGCCGAAATGATGGACTTTGTTTAATCAAATCTAGATAGTCACATTGTAACTGCAAGTTAACCTCATGAAATTTAGTAAACACTTGTCAAATAACCAATATCTCTTTTCTGAATGGACCTGCATCTTGAAGAAGTTCTAGGTTACTAGAATGGGTGGAACGGCTTGAGAGTTCCAGTGATCCAAAGAGCCGAACTATAGGTCCAACCAAATTAGTAGGGTCTTTAGTAAGGAACTAGACCAAGACATCCCCTGAAAGAGGGCCAGCAGCTGTTTCGGTACTTAGAGTGGCAGAGATCGTAGAGCTCGATAAGGCATTCTATGATACACTACTGGTATGTGTAAGGCAACGGGGAAACCACCACATCATTATCTTCCAACTACACAGCGTACTTAAATTGTTACTTAAGATGATAGCATCTTCTGGGGTAAAAAATTCCAGAGTTAAAATAGTCCCTCATTCGGATCTCCAGGAGGGGACTACTTCGGAGGATGTGATCGGAAAGTTTAGAAAAAGAGTCGGGAACATTCTGCGAGTCGGAGCGTGGAATGTCAGAAGTATGAAGCAAGTAGGAAAGTTAGAGAACTTAAAAATTGAAATGGATATGTTAGCATTAGACATAGGCGATTTTTCGCGACGTACTTGAATTGTTCGAGTATGGTATGTTGAAGTATCCCTCCACTATTTAAAAAATATTTACCATGTACGGCACCGCGAAAACGTATTGTAGTTTTCTAACCTCGGTTTGAATAATTACCCGGTAAAAGTCAAGTGTTTAACATACACAAGCATATCCTGGTGCAGATCAGGGTATGTTCGTTTATCTGATAGAATGATGCCGTACAATTTCCCCTCCAGTAAATTTTATCGCCAAAACGCAAGTTTAACACATACACACATAATTAAGTATGTTAGTTTATGTCGCAAAAAATCGCCTATAGTAGGGATCAATGAAGTTTGGTGGCCAGAGGCAGTGGATTTTTGGAGTGGAGACTTTCGAGTAATTCATACGGGATCGGAGGAAGGAAATTTGAGTGTAGGGATAGTTATGCGAAAAAAGATAGGACACTATGTAGAAAATCACAAAAAATCGAAAGAGTACTCATGGTTAGATTAGAATCTATACCGGTAAATACAGTAGTAATACATGTCCACCTCTAGCTACTGTGATGAAGAGGTAGAAGCGATCTATAAAGATATCGAAGACATATTGATACATAAAAGGACATGAAAATTTAATAATTACAGGAGATTTTAATGTGGTGGTAGGCGAAGGTAGCGAAGGAGTTGTAGTAGGTTTATTTGGTTTATGCACAAGAAACGACAGGTTGGTAGAATTTTGCGACAAAAATAATTTAACCATCACAAACACATTATTTCACATCGTGCTAGAAGACGATACATGTGGAAGATGCGAGGAAATATAGGAAGTCTTGGACAAACAACACAAGGTCGACGTCATGTATATGTATTTCTCTAAAGCATTTGATAAAGTTGATCATGATGTTCTTTTATTGAAATTAGTATCCTTCGGTTTTTACAATACCAACAATTGGATTCTTCCAATCATATCTCTTGAATAGAAAATCTTATTTTACTTATAAGATTGCTGTTTTTAAATGCTTTGTTCCTACGTAAGGTGTACCTCAGGGTAGCAACCTAGGTCCGCTTCTATTTCTCATATTCGTCAATGATTTTCCAAATTCCTTTTCAGCTAGTCAATATCTATTGTTTGCAGATCAAAAACATTTCTCAATGTTGTGTATTAAATGTGATGAAAATGATGAACAATATGGTTAATAAGTAAATTTTATTTCATATATTTATGCAATAATAGTATAAGTAAGGATAATATAAAATAAATTCTTATTTTTTTTTAGTTAATAACATGTTTTACATGTGGGATATGTGTGTATCCCACGCGACTTCTCACGTAACTATCTGCCATGCAAGTACTACAGTGTTAAACTGATTAACAAAGGTTTACCTTTTGTGGGTTCAGAAAAAATGGACCTTTTTATTTTTCATTTTCTTTTTACACTATTAATGCTCTCTAGCCAAATTCCGTTATACTAGTAAAACCTGTTATGGTATTTCATGCAGACAAGAAAGAAAACAGTAAAATAAGTAGAGAAACTTGCCTACACCGAATACCACAACAAAATACAGGGACAGAATGGTAGAACCGAACTCCACAATGATCAATTTGGGCTAGCTCAAAAACATCGTAGAGTGGGGTGGGTGACCTAGAACAAAAAGAATTGGAAATTTTAGTAACAAAAAAAATTATATTACAAACTTGTAGGAAAACATACAGTCTCGAAAGAATATTTACAAACGTCGAAAACATATTTACGTAATCGTTCGCTACAACGTGATGTACACAAAGCGTCAATTTACATATAGTACAGCATAAACCTAAACATTTAAAAATATCGAGAATAAAATCTTATTATCTAAATACCACCATACTTAGAACATGTTCAAACCCTAAATATGTACAAGAAATACAGAAATAATACAGTAACATCTGCTTTGTCACCCTATTCAGAATTTGTAAGGACAAGAGGCAGTAATAATACTCCTGTTTTTATTTTATACTGGACACATAGTAAACAGTTGCATTTCATGTGTCTCCAAGCTAGTCAATAGCCGATGGGCTTGCGTCTCGGGGCAGAGAGTGCAAATGTAAAATTTTAATGGGCTTCAGGGTGATTAACCCTGAACGCAAGTAAACTGCTTAATATTGTTGTGCTGTTTTGACTTTACATTTTATTTTAATAATCAAATTTAGGGAATTTTTAAACCCAGCATGGGTAAATGTTCTTTTCCCGCTCTTAATTTAAGTTTCTATGTATATAGTTTTCCGATTATAGTTCCCCACGAATTGCAAGGCCAACCTATGATTTACGGTATGCAAACTGCATATATTGCATTTCCAAGCTAAAAGAATGTGAATGCCGACGCACAGGTGATAATGACAAGCGTGGAAAAAGGGTGGGGTACTATAGTTGGCAAGAGCTAAGCCCTCCTAAAGGAAGAGACTTTACTATCAGCGTTTGGCAAGGTCTGATGCGTGTGTGTGGTTACGTTCGACAGAGTGATCCTTTCCTTGTTACCTCCTTCCTATTTTAAAAACTATCTCTGGACTTCCTCGTTCCAAATTTGAACTGCACAAAAAAAACACCAGCCGACGAACTAAACCTGAGAAGTCAGAAACGATCTTTGCGTTTAATAATAAACCAGACAAGTTCCTGGCTTGTATTTTATTAACTTGTGCACTCCACTTGCGACGATTATTCATGCAACCAAATTTGTAGGCGTAATACTTCACGGTCATGACCTTGCATGATAATCGACACAGGGGAAGTTTAATTTTATTTAATTTGCACTGTGTATCATTAATGTAATAAGATTGACTTTCAAATTGTCCAGAATTACATAGTGTATGTTAATTCTAAAATTATCAGAACCAGCAAAAAGAGTAGTTTTGCCTGTTTCACGTTAATCAAATTGTCTTTTCTTTTTTGAACTCTTCTGTTCATTTTTTTCATATTCGCAATCTGTCTTTGTTTGGCTATTCCTATTCCTATTCTGAACTAACGTACACATTTCCTTAAATCTGCACAGTTTGCTTCTATCACTAATCTGATCTAGGTCTACATCTACCTTTTTTTTTCCTATCTCTGCTTGTAATATATCCCATACTATTCCCCAAAAATGCCTTAGAACGTATTCTGCCTTTTATTTCTTCTATTCTTTTCCCCCAGATATTTTTGTTCCCCTACTATTTCTATAACCTATTTGTTATTAACTTTGCCTGTGCATGCTATCATCCTCATACATCTGAAGCACAGCATTTCAAAAGGCTGCAACCGTTTTTCTGTCTGCTTTTCAGACTGCCCGTATTTCATAGGCATACTGTGCTGTGCCTTACACTTATGCTTTCAACAATTTTCTTCTTGGTCTATGTTTGTTGTCTTTCATCATAGGCGCTGTTCTTTCTTGTTATATGCAGTTCGGTCCCCTTCTATTGTTTTACAATTATATACCCTATTTCTCCGACATTCAGTGGTTGTAAAGGGGGGGGGGGTGGCTCCGTGGCGTAGTTGGTATGTGTGTGACTAGTACGCCTAAGATCCCAGGTTCGAGTCCCAACACGGTCCGCTTGAAAAATGTTAGGCGAGCATTTTTCACAAAAATACATCCTCATTCGGATGTGAGGTAAAATGTCCAGGCTTCACAGCTGTACAGTGCTGTGCTCCACACATATGTTTTAAGCAATCTTTTCCTTGTTTCTATGTTTGTTGTCTTTGAACACAGTAGTTGCTTTTTCTTGTTAAATGTAGCACGGCCTTGTGCTAATCTTTGTTTTATATCTTTTGTGCTTTTCCCATCTTGCGTTATTTGACTTTCTAGGTAGCAGAAATCCTTAACCTCTTGTAACTTCTCGTTACCTATTTGTATTCTTGTTTTTGATTTATTATTCCCTCTTTTGCATACTAGAACTTTAGTTTTATTCTTGTTAATTTTCATACCGTATCTCCGTGCTAGAACTGTTTCCATTTCGTTAAGAGCAGCTTCTAACTCTTTCTTGCTAGGTGCTAATACCGCTATATCATCTGTAAATCTAAGCATATCAATCTTTTGTCCCTGCACATTAATTCCAAACGTCTTCCTGCATTTGACAGTATTCATTGCATCTTCAATGTACAAGTTAAAAATTAATGGGGATAGGGCACATCCCTGTCTCACCCCTTTCTTAATGTTTACTTCTCTATGTTCCTGCTCTTATTCTATTGCTGCTGTTTGCTCTTTGTATAAGGTATGCACTATTCGTCTATCTCAATAACCTATTCCAAACTTTTTGAGTATTTTGAACATTTTTTTCCATTTTACATTGTCGAATGCTTTTTCCAGATCTACAAACCCTATATACACGCTTTCCCCTTTTTCTATTGCTTTATCCATTATCACTCTCAGAGCTAAAATAGCCTCTCGTATTCCCCTGTTTCGCCTAAACCCAAATTGGTCTTCTCCTAGTATTTCTTCAGCCCGTTTTTCCATTCTTCTTTGTACAATTCTAGTTAATATTTTTGACACGTGTGCTGTCAAACTTATTGTCATCTATCAGTGCCTTTCTTTTTTGGTATAGTTACTATGTTGTTACGTTTGAAATCTTTGGGTATCTCGTCCGTCTCATACATATTGCTTATAGGTTGGAAGGGACGTTCTGTTACTGCACGTTCAGAGGCTTTTAGAGTTTCTGCTTGCACCTTATCTGTACCCGGCGCTTTACCATTTTTCAGACCCTTTAATGCTAATTCAAACTCATCTCTAAGTATAGGACATCCCAGATCATCATTTTCAATGTCTGATTCCTGTTCTAATGCAGTTAGTTCCTCTCCTGCATATAAATTGCCTATATATTCTTGCCATCTACCCACTTTCTCTACATTTTCTATAATGACGTTTCCTCCCGCGTCCCTTATATTTTTGCTATACGGTTTTATATCCCTAAAATTGATTCTAATTAGTTTGTATGTTTCATCTGTCTTTCCTACTTCCATCTTAGTTTGTACCTCTTTGCACTTTTCATCAATCCAGTGTTCTTTAGCTTTCTTGCATTTGCGAATAATTTCCCATTTTATGGTTTTGTATCTTTGTTTTCCTGTTTCGTCTGATTTATTTTTGCCTTTCTTCTATTACATTCAGGATGTCTTTTGTTACCCATGGTTTCTTATTTTCTTTTTGTGTATACCGCAGAATATCTATGGCTGCCATGTCTAGGCTGGATTTAATGTTATTCCATTCGGTTTCTACTTCCTTAGTATAAGATATTTTCTCGTTATCCTAGAGCAATTCATTTGACTTTTTTTCGAATCTTTCTTGAATATCTTTATCTTTTAGTTTCTCTAAGTCCAAGTGCTTTTTCCGTTTCTTTTTTCAAATTTTTAAATTTAAGTGCGACCTTCATAATTACTATGTTGTGGTCAGTGTCGATTTCTGCTTCTGGGTAGCTTCTACAGTCTTTTACTTGATTCCTAAACCGTTGTCTAACAATAATGTAATCTATTTGATATCTTGCTATATCTCCTGGCATCTTCCACGTATATCGTATTCTAGCATGATGTTGAAATAATGTGTTTGTGACGATTAAATTGTTCTTGTTGTAAAATTCTACCAACCTATTTCCTCTGCCGTTTCTCGTGCCTAGACCAAATAAACCTACTACCGCTCCTTCCCTACCCTCACCTACCACTGCATTAAAATCCCCCGTAATTATTAAATTTTTATGTCCTTTTACGTATCCTAATATGTCTTCGATATCTTTGTAGATCGCTTCTACCTTTTCGTCACTGTAGCTAGAGGTGGGCATGTATACTTGTATTATTACTGTGTTTACCGGTTTAGATTCTAATCTAAACATGGGTACTCTGTCGTTCTTATGTAAGTAATTTTCTACACAGCGTCCTATCTTTTTCCACATACTTATACCCACACCCAAATTTCCTTCCTTTGCTCCTGTATGAATTACCCTGAAGTCTCCACTCCAAAAATCCCCTGCCTCTGGCCACCGAACTTTGCTGATCTCTACTATGTTTAGTTATAGCCTATTTATTTTGATTTTTAAGTTCTCTAGCTTACCTACTTGCTTCATACTTCTAACATTCCACGCTCCGACTCGCAAAATTTTTCCGACTCTTATTTTCAACTTTCCAATCGCATCCCCTGAAGTAGTCCCCTCCCGGAGATTCAAATGCGGGACTATTTTAACTCCGGAATCTTTTACCTCAGAGAATGCCATCATTTTATTATAATTTAGGTACACTGTGTGCTTGGGAGGTAATGTGGTGGTTTTCCGTTGCCTTCCACATCGGGGTAGTTTGTCCATAATATTTTCATCATACATCTGTAGCACCACATTCCAAAGGTTTCTATCTTTTTCCTGTATGCTTTTCCTACCGTCTACGTTCCACAGCCGTACAGTGCTGTACTCTACACATTGTGTATAATAATAATTAGGGAGTTATCGCACGACCACCGCTAAATTTATCGTATGCTATTTTTGCTACTTTAGCAAAAAGCGCATGCGTGCAGACATTACGTACCGTAAATAAATAGCCGCGGTCCGCTATTTTTGTAAAATAGTGTGTACAACATATCGGGCGCTATTTGTTTTATTTGACATTAGTTTTGAAAACTTGAATGTATCCTTATAATTTATTATTGAGTTTTTAATTGTGATTTGCCATTAATAGATTAATGGAGAATTAAATATTAATTGTCACACATTCAAGGTTAGGTTTTTCGTACGGTAATATAGTAGGATGCGATAACTCTAGTTTGTGTTTCTACATAAAATACATTAACCTAAACCATCACGTGACATTTAGCTTTAATGGATGTTTAGCGTTGTATTTGCGATAACTCCCTATTGAATAAATACAAAGTTTTAACTAAATATTGTACAAAAGGTTTACGATAGGTAATTTATATATACACATTTATATCGACTATACTACGTAATTTATATAAACCTTTGCTTCGCGTATAGAATTCTAATTAGGAGCTAACTCCCATGTGTAGGATCCCATTTATATACTAACTTCCGGCAGTTTTAGTAAAATAGAGTCAAATATAGAAGGATGAGTCCCCGAATGTATAACCCGGTGTTTATGATGAGTCATATTCTTATTTTGATTTACTTTAAACGTCTATTCTAGAATGTTGATTACAGATTTGTCCAGGTGTGCATGTGCCTACAATATCCGTAATGAGGCAACATAACCCTTGATGTTGTCCATACTAGTACTAGATGGCTCTGATACACTGCACTATAATAAAATAAAATACGATGAGTTCTTTTTCCTATCTCTGCTTCTAATAAATTCCGCACTATTCCCTCATGTCTATGTGGCCTATCGCCCGTCTCTCCTATTTTTTTATTGTTTTCCACATATTTCTTTCTTCACCTACGATTTCTAGTACCTCTTTCTTGTTTTTATGTTTGTTGTCTTTGAACGCAGTAGTTGCTTTTGCTTGTTAAATGTAGCACGACCTTGTGCTAATTTTTCTTTTATATTTTTTGTGCTTTTCCCATCTTGCGTTATTTGGCTTCCTAAGCAGCTGCAATCCTTAACCTCTTGTAAGTTCTCGTTACCTATTTGTATTCTTGTTTTTGATTTATTTTCTTTTCTTTGGCATACTAGCACTTTAGTTTTATTTTTCTTAATTTTTATACCATATCTTTCTGTTAGAACAGTTTCCATTTCATTAAGAGCAGCTTCTAACTCTTCCTTGCTAGATGTTAATACCGTTATATCATCTGCAAATCTAAGCATATCAATCTTTTGTCCCTGCATATTAATTTCAAATGTCTTCCTGCAATTGACAGTATTCATTGCCTCTTCAATGTACAAGTTAAAAATTAATGGAGATAAGGCAAATCGTAGTCTCACCCCTTTCCTAATATTTACTTCTCTACTTTGCTGCCCTAATTCTACTACCGCTGTTTGCTCTTTGTATAAGCAATGTACTATCCATCTATTCCTGTAACTGATTCCTATATTTTTGAGTATTTCGAACATTTTTTCTATTTTACATTGTTGAATGCTTTTTTCAGATCTATGAACCCTATATACATGCTTTTTTCCCCTTTTCTATTGTTTTCTCCATTATCACCCTCGGAGTTAAAATAGCTTGCCATATTCCTCTGTTTTGCATAAACCCAAATTGATCTTCTCCCAGTATTTCTTCAGTTCGTTTTTCCATTCATCTTTGTACAATTCTAGTTAATATTTTTGTTTGAAAATTTTCACATCTATCCGCGCCTCTTTTCTTCAGTATAGTTACTATGATGTTATGTTTGAAATTTTTGGGTATTTCACCTGTCTCATACATATAGCTTACAAGTTGTTCCTTATCTGTACCCGGCACCTTACCATTTTTCAGGCCCTTTAATGCTAATTCAAACTTATCCCGGAGTATAGGATATCCTAAGTCATCATTTTCAATTGTCTGATTCCTGTTGTAATGCTGTTAGTTCTTCTCCTGCATATAAATTCCCTATATATTTTTGCCATCTACCCACTTTCTCTGCATTTTCTATGACGTTTCCTCCTGCGTTCCTTATATTTTGCTATATGGTTTTATATCCCTAAAATTGCTTCTAATTAGTTTGTATGCTTCATCTGTCTTTCCTATTTCCATCTTAGTTTGTACCTCTTTGCACTTTTCATCAATCCATTGTTCTTTAGCTTTCCTGCATTTGCGAATAATTTCCCATTTTATGGTTTTGTATCTCTGTTTTCCTGTTTCGTCTGATTTATTTTTGTATCTTCGTCTTTTTCTATTAAATTCAGGATATCCTTTGTTATCCATGGTTTTTTATTTTCTTTTTGTTTATACCCCAGAATATCTCTGGCCGCCATGTCTAAGCTAGATTTAATGTTATTCCATTCTGTTTCTACTTCCTTAGTGTCAGAAATTTTACCGATATCTTTCAGCAATTCATTTGACTTTTATACATATCTTTTGTGGATATCTTTATCTTTTAGTTTCTCAAAGTCAAAGTGACCTTTTCCATTTATTTTTTCCAAATTTTAAATTTATGAGCGATCTTCCATATCAGAATGTTGTGGTCAGTGTCTATATCTGCTTCTGGGTAGCTTCTAGAGTCTTTTACTTCATTCCTAAACAATTTTCAAACAAGAATGTAATCTATTTGATATTTTCCTATATCTCCTGGCAGCGTCCACGCATATCGTCTTCTAACATGATGATGAAATAATGTTTTTGTGATGATTAAATTGTTCTGGTAGCAAAATTCTACCAGTCTATTTCCCCTGTAATTTCTCGTCCCTAAACCAAATAAATCTACCGCTGCTCCTTCTCTACCCTCACCTACCAATGTATTAAAATCCCCCGTAATTATTAAATTTTCATGTCCTTTTACATATCTTAGTATGTCTTCAATATCTTTGTAGATAGCTTCTGCCTCTTTGTCACTGTAGCTAGAGTTTGGCATGTATACTTGTATTATTACTGTATTTACTTGTTTAGATTCTAATCTAACTACGAGTACTCTTTCGTTCTTTTGTAAGTGATTTTCCACACAGTATTCTATTATTTTTCGCATAACGATCCCCACACTCGAATTTCCTTCCTCTGCTCCTGATGTCGCCACTCCAAAAATTCCCCGCCTCTGGTCACTGAACTTCTCTGATTCCTACTATGTGTAGTGCTAACCTATTTATTTCAATTTTCAGGTTCTCTACCTTTTTACTTCATGCTTCTAACATTCCACGCTCCGACTTGCAAAATGTTCGTGACTCTTATTCTGAAATTTCTGATTGCATTCTCCAGAGTAATCCCCTCCTGGAGAACCGAATGGAGGACTATTTTAGCTCCGGAATCTTTGACCGCAGAGAATGCCATCATGTTTATTACAATTTAAGTACCGCGTGTACTTGGGAGGTTAATGTGGTGGTTTACCGTTGCCTTCCATATCACAGTAGTGTGCCTTAGAATGCCATACTGACCCATAAGGTCTCTGCCTATCTAAGTATCGAAGGAACTGCTGCCCTCTTTCGGAGACCTGTCTTAGTCGAGTGCCACACCAAAGATTTCATCAATTTGGTAAAACCTTTGGTTCGACTCCTTAGCTCATTAGAACACGCAAGCCGTTCCACCTGTTCTAGTAATCTAGAACTTCGTCAAGCGCATCATATTTCTTCGATACATTTGAGGTATTATCGTAACTACTCTGCAGTTTATGATATCGATATCCGAAAGAGCACAAAAAGGGAAAACTGCATCTTCAAGTTCTTTCCCTAGATGACCTGTTTGAAATAAATTGCAAAAAACGCTTTGTGGGACCTTAATCACTTTGAATAATAATTGAATAATACTTATTTTTTTGACATTATTTATTATATTTTCTGAATATGTTTAGCTAATAACATTATCAGCTCTTCCTAAATCGTAGATGACAAATAGGATATCTTATCGGAGCTGACTTCAATGGTGCGTTGCTGTAAAGAAATCAAATTCTGCATCCACTCAATTCCATACACATAAGAAAGTTTTTATTATATTGTGTACTGTGATTTAAATATTAACACTTTATTCTATGTGTATATTTATCTACGTTAACATAATCACAATTATGCGTACTTATAATTACATAAAAATCAAAAATAAATATTATTCGTTTTAAAACACATAACCCGTTATTCGTTTTTCTGCCATGCTTCATTACACATGCCCCACCTAGCAGTGACGTCACGATAAATTAAAATTATAGAAAGATAAAAATGAGAAGGGAATAATTTATTCAACCACATGTACCAATTTTTTCATTTTCGCCTCTAAAAGTCAAACCTCTAGAAGCCAGTTCTTATATAACTAACACAACTCTCCTTAGAATGTTTTTCCTATACAACATTTCTTTATCTAGCTGGGCAGTCAGTTCAGAGTCTACTTTCCAATTTTCTCATTTCATTGTTTAAAGTTTATCAAACAGACTTTACGGTCTTTAGAATCTTCATAGATGTTAAAGCGAATCATAGCATGGTTCTGATCATTGTAACCATTTTGTACAACTTGGTCAACTGAAGTTCCATATAACATATTCTTTGTCAAAATTCCACGCTCCGACTCGCAAAATTTTTCCGAACTCTTATTTTCAACTTTCAATCGCATCCCTAGTAGTCCTCTCCGGAGATTCAAATGCGGGACTATTTTAACTCGGAATCTTTTACCTCAGAGAATGCCATCATTTTATTATAATTTAGGTACACTGTGTGCTTGGGAGGTCCAATGTGGTGGTTTTCCGTTGCCTTCCACATCGGGGTAGTTTGTCCATAATATTTTATCATACATCTGTAAGCACCACATTCCAAAGGTTTCTATCTTTCCTGTATGCTTTTCCTACCGATCTACGTTCCACAGCCGTACAGTGCTGTACTCTACACATTGTGTAATAATAATAATTAAGGAAGTTATCGCACGACCACCGCTAAATTTATCGGTATGCTATTTTTGCTACTTTAGCAAAAGCGCATGCGTGCAGACATTACGTACCGTAAATAAATAGCCGCGGTCCGCTATTTATTGTAAAATAGTGTTTTAACCAACATATCGGGCGCTATTTGTTTTATTTGACAATTAGTTTTGAAACACTTGAATGTATCCTTATAATTTATTATTGAGTTTTTAAAATTGATGATTTGCCATTAATAGATTAATGGAGAATTAAATATTAATTGTCACCACATTCCAAGGTTAGGTTTTCGTACGGTAATATAGTAGGATGCGATAACTCTAGTTTGTGTTTCCTACATAAAATACATTAACCTAAACCATCACGTACATTTAGCTTTCAATGGATGTTTAGCGTTGTATTTGCGATAACTCCTATTGAATAAATACAAAGTTTTAACTAAATATTGTACAAAAGGTTTACGATAGGTAATTTATATATACACATTTATATCGACTATACTACGTAATTTATATAAACCTTTGCTTTCCATATAAAACTCTAATTAGGAACTAACTCCCATGTGTAGGATCCCATTTATATACTAACTTCTGGCAGTTTTAGTAAAACCGAGACAAATATAGGAGGATGAGTCCCCGAATGTATTACACCATCCTGTAAAATTTCCGGTGTTTATGATGTCATATTCTTAGCTTGATTTACGTTAAACGTTTATTCTAGAATGTTGATTACAAATTTGTCTAGGTGTGCATGTGCCTACAACATCCGTGGTGAGGCAACAGAACCCCTGATGTTGTCCATACTAGTACTAGATGGCTCTGATACACTGCACTATAATAAAATAAAATACGATGAGTTTTGAGAGAAACTTAAACGATAACATTTTAATATCAAGAATGCGCGTAAATTTCTGGAAGTGAAGTTATAGTTGTTTGTGTTTCAAGACATAGTTTCGTTAATTAAATGCTGTAGTGCTGTAAGTAAAGATAAAATAAAAGAGTTCATATTTTTACTGCGAATTTAAGCTACACTTGTCGCTATGAACACAAATAAGCAGATGCTTTCTCTATATCGTTATTAAGATAATTTATTCATTATCATTTCCATGAATGATACGTCAATAGTATTAGTATTACATATATTTGAACTAATGTAGACCAATGAGTTATCAATATCCTGCAGGTTAGTTCTTAATCTTAACTTATCTATTGTCGGAACTTGGTATTTCTATTTTAAAGTAGAATTCTTTGTAATTTATATTCCAAATTTTCTTAATACTCCCCAAAGTTTGCTGTCCTGAAAAATCTGCCGCCCTGGGCAACTGCTCATGATTGCCCATTTATAAATTTTTCACTGACTGTAGCTGTTACATACATAAACGCCGTCGATACAAACGTGTTCTACGTGAAGAAATTTTTTAATAAAATAAAAATCTTGTTTAGTTTAATTGCCAGTTTAATGCTTAGAAGCACATACTAATTATGTAATAAATAAATATTCTATTAGGTACAAAATGGTGTGGACCTTCGAATATCTCTTCTAACAATGAAGATTTGGGAGAGTTTGAAAAAACTGATAAGTGTTGTCGAGAACATGACTTTTGTGATGACATCATTAATGGCTATCAAGAAAAACATAACCTTACAAATCCTACATTTTACTCAAGGTATACTTTTGTTTAGCGTGTGGTTTAATGTTCATACGTTTTATCAACAGGCTTCACTGCAATTGTGATAATTTGTTTTATAAATGTCTGAAGGCTGTAAATGACAAACCTTCCAGTTACGTGGGGTCGATATATTTCAACGTTTTAGATACAAAATGCTTTCGAGAAGAATATCCTATTAAGAAATGTGCTCGGTATAACATGTACCCTCCACCGTAAGTATTTATAATTTATAATTAAATTGTTATTTGCCTTTTTTGTTTAAGACTGAGAAGGTGCAAACGATACAATTTTGATACAAGCAAAATGGAGAGGTATCAATGGTTTGATCTACCACTTTTTTAAAAGACGATTTTTTTTTTAAATTTTGGAATGCACTTTATTCCTACCATTTAACTTATTTCTAGGAATTTATTATGTAAATATTTAGTATGTTCTGTACGTTAACGACCGTATCAAATTATGATCAATTTTGTTGTTTAAAATTAATGTTTATTTACCCTTATTCTGTGTAAGATTTATAAATGGACAATGCTAACTGTGCAAGCGACCTCTTTAGTTCTACTGTATATTTTGGTTTTGAACCATGAAAACATCTTTTAACCCTCTAATGCCCAAATTTTACATCGTCATGCAAACATTTTTCTTATAGAATTGAAGACCACTGATAACAAATCTATATTCAAATTTTGCTATCGGTATACCGTCACTTGGTAAACCTACTGAAGGTATCCTTGTCTTGAGGCGGACCTGGGCAGTTATGGCAAATAAAATTTAATGTAACCAGTAAAGGGGTAAATGAAAAAGGGTTTTATATAATTGTTTATTTAATAATTTTAAACAAATATGGTAGTGTATTCTTAGGCTACGTTATTATTGTTGAGTGAAGTTTGGCGAAGCAATTTTTTGTAGCTTTGCAACATCTAATAAATATAAACAGAATACATTACTAATTAGGAATTATAATTTATATTTATCTATAAACAAAGTAAATATTATGATTTGTCTTTCTTGTAAATCTAAAGTTTTTACTGGAACTAATGATGCTTAGGATTTTTAATCGTGATGGCTGCAGAAGATCCCATTTATTATACGTGTGCAGGAGTGCGTGCTTCTGAAATCAAGTGTATTGAATTAAAAGGAACCAGGGTGTTAAAATGTTTCTGTCCTGAATGTGAACAAGGATTACTACACGTTCCTAAGCTTATCAAACTAATTGATGAATTGCAGAGTTTGTATTACTCAAGGAGGTGAAATTAAACAGTAATACTAATTGTAACGAAATAATAATTCAAGAGGTTTCTGAAAGGCAATTGTTATGTCTTGTTAACCTGGTTCTTGAGGAACATGTATTTACAGGGGTTTGGGGTTAAGCAGGTAAAAACGGGGAAGGCAGTAACCACTTAAAGCCATGCGAAGCGGTCGTGTTTTGCCACCGATGGCTCCTGCTTCATTTGGTTATATATAATTAATCATTTAGTTATGTTAATGTATATTTGATATTACGATTACATTCCACTTTTTTACATTATTGTTATGAATAAATAAGTTCTAAGTTCGTAATTTATTACTTGTTATTCGCCAACACCAGCAGTCACGATTACAACCGTTTGTAACGCGTGACACATTCTCCATGGTCATTCGAAGCACGGATCTATAAGGATCAGTTTCTGCAAGCAGCATATGGTGGTTGAACCCTAAGGCTTCAAAGGGCATTCGCATGTATCGTTCTGCATGTCCATCAAGCGAGCTACAGGAGCTAACACTGTACCGTTATTCATCACAAGACAAATTTAAGGAAGTTTCCTTTACTCAGCGAGCATCATACAAAAGGTAATTAATACCTCAGATTATTTCCTGTTCTTGTTTGTTTATTCCTGTACTCTTACAATATGTCCGAAATTCCTCAGTACATTCAAGACGGTTGTAAAACTCTCAAAAATAAGCGGGCGTTATTGAAACGGAATTTAACAATCTTAGAAAGACACCGGTTTTAATAATACTCCAGAAGATTGCGACAAAATTAACAGACAATTTGAAACGTATAAAAGAAACATAGATAATTACGAACTCTTCCTTGAAGAAAATTACGGGGATTACGACGATGTGTATGAAGAATACTTTATTGAAAATATTCTCGCACAGTTATATTCAAAACTAAAAATAGACGTACAAAGTTTGTCCTTGCAAGCAACCCCACTGACCGAAGGTTCATTACCCCAAACGCAAGCCCACGTTAAATTGTCGTCAATAAGCATTGGGTATTTCAGTGGCAGGTACTCCGATTATTTACCCTTTTGGGATCAATTCTATTCTTTAATAGATGTTAACCCATCTATCCCTAAGATTCAAAAGTTGCAGTACTTGATCTCCGCTACCACTGGGGATGCATATAATGTATTAAAGTATTTAGAAATAACGGAATCTAATTACGAAGTTGCGCTAGATTTGTTGCAGGATAGATTTGAAAATAAACGCATTATACTTAAATCTCATTTAAAGGCTTTGTTTGATTTTCCAAATATAACAAAGGATTCACACAATACGATTCGAAAATTGTTAGATGTTTTTACACAACACCTTCGCGCTTTAGCGTCGCTTGGCAGAGCGGTTAAACAATGGGATGATATCATCTCTTATTTGATGATATCGAAACTCCCGCAAAATGTTAAGTGTGAATGGGAAGAGAAGTTACAAACATCTGACACGCCCTCCTTAAACGAGTTAAAAACATTTTTGAGTAACAAATGCCACGCTTTGGAATTTAGCTCATTTAAAGAAGGTAATATAGAAGGCAAAGAAATTATGCAAGATCGCAAAGCGTCATCACACGCCATGTTTGAAAGGAAATCTAAACCTTGTATTTATTGTCAAAACAACCACTTGGTTTACCAGTGTCAACAATTTCTGAAATTAAAAGCGAATGAAAGAATCAAGGCTATTCAGTAAAAAAATGCGTGTTTTAACTGTATGCGGTTAGGACACGTGATGGAAAATTGTAGAGCGTCTAATTGCAAACACTGCAATAAAAGGCATCATTCACTACTGCACGTGGAAATGCAAGCTGTAGATGCTAATCAAGAAAGCGCTGCGAGTTGTGTTTCTAATTACAATCGACCAGCAGCCGTGCTGTTATCTACCTGTCTGGTGTATGTTTTAGATTATTGGAGAAATCTTCATGAAATAAGATTACTACTTGACTCAGGCTCACAAATGAATTTAATTACTCCAAAACTAGTTAAGGCTCTATCGTTAACTACCAATGACAAACAATTAGCGATAACTGGTATCAATAACAAAAATATTGTCGTAAACAGCTCCGTGAGCGCGACAATAAAATCGCAACATAACGACTTTGAAAACGAGTTGGTTTTCTATATCTTAGAAAATATTACAAAACGGTTGCCTGCTCAATCGTTTGATCCGTCCGTTATTTGTATATCGATAAATGTGAACTTAGCGGATCCCGCGTTCTTCAAATCTGAAACAATTGACGCCTTAATTGGGGCCGAATTATTCTATAAATTACTATGCGTTGGACAAATACAAACTAATCAACCCGGAATAATCTTTCAGAAAAGCTTGTTTGGATGGCTAGTTTCTGGAAAAATTGGTATGCCTTTAAGAGGTACCGCTAGTTGTAATTTGTCAGTGATAGAAAAATTGGATAATTCTATTAAACAGTTTTGGGAGGTTGAGCAGAACGGCGCTAGTGAAAGGGTATTTTCCTCCGAAGAGCAAGATTGCGAAATACATTTCAAACAAAGCTTTTGCCGTGATACTAAGGGGCTATAGTGTCTTTACCGTAGAAGGGCAACCCATTATTACTAGGCGAATCATATGATTGCGCTAAACGTAGACTATATGCTATTGAGAAAAAATTAGCAAGAGATCCTTGTCTCAAGCAATATTATGACACCTTTATGTCAGAATACTTAGAAATGAATCATATGAAACGAGTAACCGATTCTGCGGAATCAATAAATTCTGGTTATTATTTACCGCATCACGCAGTGATAAAAAATGATAGCCTAACTACAAAGGTACGGGTAGTTTTCGATGCGTCGTCGAAAACCTCTTCGGGAAAATCTCTTACCGACCTATTAATGACGGGACCAAGCATTCAAAATGACTTATTCTCAATTTTATTGCGATTTCGTAAGCATCCGTATGTTATCACGAGCGATATAGCTAAAATGTATCGCCAGGTGCAAATTAGTGAAAACGACAAAAGGTTCCAAAGGATTTTGTGGAGATTTGACAAAAACAAACCGGTCGATATTTTCGAATTACAGACAGTCACTTACGGCACTTGTTCTGCGACCTTATTAGCAACACGGTGCTTGCTAGAAATTGCTAACGAAGGTAAACAAACTGAACCAAACATTGCGCAAATAATTCCTAATGATTTCTATATGGACGACTTACTCACAGAAGCGAATAACCTGAGTGAGTTAAGGGAAATACAAAATCGACTATTTGAGTTGTTTAAAAATTATGGATTTGAGCTGCGGAAATGGGCATCGAACGATAGTACGGTACTGTCAGATTTATTACTTACTTCGAATAACAATTTCGTTTTACACTTTGAACACGAAGAACACTTGAAAACTTTAGGTGTATTTTGGATCCCTAATTCCGACCAGATTCAATATTACACTTCATTGCGGCCTTCCGAAAAGCGTGTAACGAAAAGGTTAATATTATTTAATATTGCAAAAATTCTTGATCCCTTAGGTCTACTAGGACCCATGATAGTTACCGCCAAACTTCTAATGCAAAGATTATGGCAATTAAATATATCCTGGGACGAATCAGTGCCGGTAGATCCATTCTAAGTGGAAGGAATTTTTAAACGAATTGCATAAACTCTCAGAAATAAAAATAAATCCAAAACTAATTTATCACGTGAATGCTACTTAAGAAATTCACGGATTCTGTGATGCGAGCACGCTGGCTTATGGAGCCTGCATTTACTTGAAAGTCATTTCCATTCACGGAGAAATTACTTGTAATTTAATGTGTGCGAAATCGAGAGTAGCCCCATTAAAAACGATAACTTTGCCTAAGTTAGAACTGTGCGCCGCAGTTTTACTGGCCCAATTAACGACTCGTGTAATCGGGTCCTTGCGTATTACGGATTCAAACATATATTACTATAGCGATTCCACCATCACATTAGCATGGTTAAAATCTTGCCCTACACGGTGGAAAACATTTGTTTCGCATCGGGTAGCTCTAATTCAAAAATTGTCTGATCCCGCTAAATGGTATCACGTCACTAGTGGGGAAAATCCAGCCGATCTATTATTTCGAGGCGCGTTTCCGTCCAAACTTAGACATTCACGATTGTGGAGGTATGGCCCAGAATTTTTAGAAAGGCGATATATATCATTATCAGAACCTGCGATTCACGAAGAATTGCCGGAAGCAAAGGCTTTGGTGACGGTAAAGGAACATATACCAAATATGCATTAGTATGAAAATTACTCAAACATTACACATCTCATAAGAGTTACAGCATTTATAAAACGCTTCGCTAACAATTGTAAAAACAAATGCAATAAATGGAAAGGTCCTTTATCAGTAAACGAACTTAAAAATGCGGAGTTAACATTAGCTAGGATCATACAAGAACAATATTATAACGCTGAAATTTTAGCTCTAAAACACTCTCGAGAATTACCTAAAAATAGTAAGCTTCTGTGCTTGAATCCTTTTGTAGACGAAAACGAAATCTTAAGGGTTGGAGGTCGATTACGAAACGCCGATCTTAAATTCGAAACTAAATTCTCTATTCTTATACCTGGAAATTGTCAGTTTACAAATATGCTAATCAGACGCAAACACTTTAACCTTACATGGCGGTGTTCAGATAACTTTAGCAAAATTGCGAAATAAATACTGGCTAACAGATAGTAGGAACGTTGTATGTAAAATTGTAAGGCAGTGTATTCCCTGTTTTAAGGGGAATCCGAGAAAAACAGAGCCCATTATGGGTCAATTACCTGCTGTGCGTACGGAGGTAACGCGACCTTTTTCTAACTGTGGCATAGATTACTTCGGTTCACTTTATGTTAAGGAGGGTCCCAAACGCTCAAACAGACTTGCCAAGGTTTACGGTGTAATATTTGTATGCATGTCCATCAAGGCCGTGCATATTGAAGTAGTTAGTAGCCTTACTACAGAGGCCTTTTTAGCTACATTAAAACGATTTACTGCGAGAAGAGGTTGTCTTAAAAATATCTACAGCGATAATGCCACCAATTTTAAGGGTGCTAATAAAGAAATGCGCGAAATATACTCTTTCTTTTCTAACAACGTTAATAATACAATTTTAGCAGACGGTTTAGTGAAATACGAAATCCAATGGCACTTTATTCCTCCGCGTGCCCCGCATTTTGACGGGCTTTGGGAATCCGCTATAAAATCCGCTAAGCAGCACTTGAATAGAATCGTTTCTAATGCTCATTTGAATTTTGAAAAAATGTGTACTGTCCTGGCACAAATCGAATCAATTTTAAATTCCCGGCCTTTGATACCCTTAACCACCGATTCTAACGACTATTCCTTTTTAACTCCTAGTCACTTCTTGATTGGTGAACGTATGGAGACCATGCTCGACTATAATCTGTTAGATGTGCCTGTCAATGGACTTACTAGATGGGAACGTGTTCAACAATTATATCAACATTTTTGGTCCCGTTGGAAACGCGAATACTTGACAAATTTGCAACGACGAAATAAATGGAAGCGCCCAAAGGGCCCAACGCTACGAATTGGACAGCTTGTACTGATTTCGGAAGATAACACTCCGCCAAATCATTGGCCTGTTGGTCGTATCACTGAAATTCATCCCGGCAGGGAAAATATAGTGCGTGCAGCGACAGTGCAAACTATCAAGGATACGTTTAAGAGACCTGCGGTTAAACTTTATGTTTTACCCTTTGAAGGGAATGAATAGACAGTTGATTTAACATTTAGTTCATATTGTTTATCATTATTGTGTAGTACTTATTACTTATATTTTGATTATTTTACTACTATTGGAATTTGAAATGCACTCATTTCAAGGCCGGTGGTATGTTATGTCTTGTTAACCTGGTTCTTGAGGAACATCTGTTTTCAGGGGTTTAGGGTTAAGCAGGTAAAAACGCGGAAGGCAGTAACCATCTTAAAGCCATGTAAAGCGGTCGTGTTTTGCCACTGATGGCTCCCGCTTCATTCGGTTATATATAATTAATCATTTAGTTATGTTAATGTATATTCGATATTACGATTACAGTCCACTTTTTTTACATTATTATTATGAATAAATAAGTTCTAAGTTCGTAATTTATTACTTGTTATTCGCCAACACCAGCAGTCATGATTACAACCGTTTGTAACGCGTGACACATTCTCCAGCAAGATCCATGCCCGGAGCTAAAAATGTTTAGTTGAAAAAAACTATTATGCAGATTTAAGATGACAATGTTATTTAATACTGTTACCAGATGTGCAAATATTTGCTAAATAAGGTTAGATGGCGCTGGTGGTAATGACATATGTGACGTATAGAAAAATGGTAACATCGTTAATGAGTTTCCCATTAAAACGATTTGTGTTAATGAATTTTCCAATTAAAAGACGCTTAGTACTAATGGTTTTTTAATGAGAAACCCCAATAAAAGCGATTAGTGCTAATGGTTTTTTATTGAAAAAAACCAATTAAAAGCGATTAGTGCTAATGGTTTTTTAATGAGAAAATCCATCAAAAAACGATTAGTGCTAATGGGTTTTTAATGAGAAAACTTATTAAAATGCAAGTAGTGCTAATGGGGTTTTAATGAGACAACTCATTAAAAGCAATTAGTGGTGGTGGTAGATACAGCACCGACTTCCTCCCTCTACTTATGTGCAATCTCATGTTATGGCCATGGGATTAATTGCAAGCGTATCGATTAATTTATAAAGATAACTCATTAGTTATTATCATATATCTCTTGTATTATTTGTTGTTTACAGTACTTTTTTATTATTGAATATATTAATCTGTTTACCTACGAAATTATTATTGAAGGTAATTCAGTAGTGAGTAGTGGTTTTGATAGCTTCTAGCTGTACATTATAAGTAATGCAGGGTTATTTAATTGTCCCCTGATGAAGCTGTATTTACTGTTAGTGAGTTGTCACCTTATTTGGCATAGTTCTTTGTATAATGAGCACTTTGTCAAACCTTTAGGACAAAGTTCGAACTTCCTTCATTGGCTGTTTTATTTTGAATCTGTTCAGTTTCTGGATCATCTGTGGTTTCTTACATTCCAATCACTATTACGAACCCACGATAGTTAATTTTCTCCCTTCTGAGCAGAGACGGAGCTTTAAAGAGTCACCGTATCATTAAGAAGCCTATATTTAACAATTACCAAAATTTACTGTGACAAGGCGTCTCCACTAACGTGAATTAAACGCAGTTTAATTCAATTACCATTCACCATTGACAATGCGCAATTCACCGATAAAAACGCAATCCGTAATTGATGCCCTTCTTATTATTTACCGGTTTATAATATAAACCTTAAACCTTGATCACCTCATTACAATCTAGAAGCATCCGTCTGACTGCTGATGTAATTTTCTCGAAAATTAGCTCATTTTAAACGTTTGTCTTATCTTTGATTTATTAGGTCGTTAAATACCTTAGTATCGTCTTTAATTCGTATAGTTTAAAGAATGGATGTTAAAATTTTTTCTGTAATAGCTATCATTGCGCGATACCTTATCTGATTTATGGGCTATTAACGGCATTACTTCATATTACTGTCTCGCTAATTGTAATGTACATTCATGTTATTCGTTCTAATTATTTGTCACCTGTTTGTTATCTAATTTGATTTATTGGTTGTTGGTAGCCAACGAATAAACTTCAAAATTTTAAAAATTTCTTGTTTAGCATTAAAAATGCTTTTGATCCTTTCACAAAATGGAGTGGATTTTGTTATAAAGTAAATTCGACGCGTTTTTAAATGGTATTTAGTAGCAAAAGATGATTTACAGAAATATGGGTTTAAAATGGTACCAAATACTTTATAATCAAAAGAAGTATCTACAGTATTAGAAAAATTTCTTTATTTTTCTTGGGTTTAGGAGTGTTGTATCTATAGAACATGGAGCTCAATGATCTTTATATAACCCCTTATCACATCATTTTCCCCCGAAATTAAAATATAAAATTTGAAATTAATCTGCGAAGTTTAGGTTGAGCGCCATATTTTTACATTGACGAATGATTTTCTATTTTTATTTTTAATTACCTAATATATTCAATTATTTACATTAGACTTATAATACACGTCCAAATTCTCTTGCCATAGCAACCTTTCTCTCATATAAACGAACTAAGGAAGGTGGATATCGAAACATTGGCGTACGCACATCTAAAGGGGTTCCGCTAAACATTGTCTATTTTTCCAATAAAGAACTTTTCGGATTATATAAAACCGAGGCTCTTACAATTTATAAGGGTAATATATTCCCAAAAGTGGTGGACATACAACTATACAACAGTGTATGGAAGAATCAGGATTGCCTTCAAGAAATGGATCTGGTTGTTTATGGAATTAAAGACTTTATGTATAGAAACAAACTTCGGTACATTTTGCAATTGGAAAATCGCAACGGTCTGTATGTGTATCCAATTATCGGCTAGAAGAGGAGATAGAAGACTTGGGTATCGATTTGAATTTTAAACTACGGATAAAACTAGATAAAATTAAAACTACCCCGATCAAGCATAAAGAAAGAACTGCTTTCTGTGCGTAGCTTGGTACTAAAATTAAGTTTTATTGAGTTTATACTTGGTTGGTTAAATGTTTTTAGATTATGTTATTTATCTAATGTTACAATAAAACTTTAGTATAGCATTGCCTTGCTTTTTATTTTTAGAGGACTGTTACGTTGCATATATAAAATAATTGTTTCCGAATGAACTACAGGAGTGATTATTATTTGATTCATATTACAAAGTCCAGTTTTTAAAATGTAACTAACTCGTAAAAACTCTAGATCATCCATTGTAGGATTAGAAAATGTTTATAAATAAAGTAGTAATAAATTTAAGGTGTTGGTGGTGGTGGGGGGGGGGAAGGAGCTGTGACTCTGTAGGGCTTAATTCTAATTTTATATTAAAATTAATGGTACATTCTTGTTCAATTTTTAATGAAGCGTATAGATGAAAATGAATCACGCGATAAATTATAGACAATAAGTGACTTGCCCTTAAAATTCTTTGAGTAGACAAGCATTATAAAACGCAACAACCTGAATACACGATGGTTAGCGAAAATAAAATGATTCAGTTCTACTTCCTTTCCGGTTATATACTATACAAAAGCAATTAAGAATTTTTGCTTGTATGGACATGTCTACTTTATAAGAACGAGTGTCTTATTATAGTTTATTAAATTGCTCATTATTATACTATTAGTTTATGGGTTTTCAATTAATAAACTATTTATCATAAATCAAGTTCGAATGATAGTGACTTTCAAAAATATTTTAGTTTATACTTATTAATTGAACAACAAAATATTTTGTTGAAAAATGTTACTGCAGAAAACAATATATGTGTAGTTAGGCATACAATAACCACGATTAGCGCGATTAAGCACGAACTATACACCAATATTATAAATAAGATTAGTTTATCCGGGGATTACGACAAATGTTTTATTATTCCTGGAACTTCCAATACGTATGCCCGAGAGCACTGAAAAATAAACGATTTTTATTTTACCTAGTTTTAAGTGTATATGGAAGTTTTAAGATTTGTTACGTTCATTTTCGGCAATAATTGGTTATTTTATTTACAATAATTTTCAACTCAAATCCTTTGCTAATTAATTATCGGTTTATCTAAATTTCATGTCTACGGTTAAATAAAATTGTCGATTCATAATTAAAAGATATACACTGGCTAATAATTTTCAACTAAAATCCACTTTGCTTCTAAAACGAAACTTTATTCGATAAATTAAATATCCTGTATATTTTACTTGGTAAATACTTCCGCTAATTAAGATTAAATTCTACTTCCCAGAATTCCCTAACGTAAAGTTTACTCTATACTCAGATAGTCAATAACGTGTTCTAAGTATCCGATAATTGCTTCGTATGTGTTTTCCGTCGGAAGAATTTGTCGAATTAAAGATGCGTATTATCCCAATATAAACTGTGTTATTCCAGGTTAATTCTGAATAGAAATATTACTTTGAACTCTGGTCACTGGCTGAACGAAATTGATTTTATTTGTTTCCAATCTACACAACGGAGACACGTATAGGAACGTTTGGTTGTTTCCGTTTTTCCTTATGAAAATTTCGCGCACGCAATGCGGGTGGTAAGTATTTAGGGTTTTTAAAAAATTGTATTTTTCGTCGAAATTAAATTAATTTTTACTGGTCGTTGCTCTAGCTTCTTCCGGTGGCCTTAAAGCCACGATAAATGGTCGTCCCTTGCTGTAATGGAAGGCCAAATGCGTTCTTTTTGGGTGTAGGCCCACCGACTCGTTGCCGTAGACCAGCTAGTGACTCAACCGCGACGTCAGCAACTTAGAGGGTGAGTGTTTTCTTTCTCCATCATTTACGATTGCGACTATATCGGTTGGGATTTTCAGTTTAAGCTAATGCATTCCTAAATTTAATCAGTTTAGACGACAATTAGTGTATTAGTTTGACATTTATTGACACTATATGAATGCATTACTATTTGCCTTAAATAACTAAGAGTGTACGTACCACTTATTAAAGTGAAAATCATTTGAAGGCTTGCTGGCACGTTTGAAAATGTTGTTGCCATTAGATGTATATACTTAGTTTTAGATTTACCATGCTGATTTAGAGCTGTTGGTTTTAGAGGGGTAATTTTGCTTAATTTCTTTTTTTTTGTTGAAACTCAGTCTAGGGAGTAACCTAAAACCGGCAGCTCACATTTAAGAAAAATGATTTGTTCTTTTGGTTGAAATTTTTTAAGATTTAGTGTGTATTTATTTATTGCCTGTACATATTGTATTTAATTATAAGTTTCTTTTGTTGATATGTTGTGTTTTGAGTATGAATGAGTGTGTGTAATTTTTCTTTCTTTCTTTTAGGTTTCCCTTAATTTTTGTTGTAGGTATAATACTCCGCCCACTCTTCGATTGAGCCCGGTCCATTCCTTTTTTTTTTGTTTTTTTCTAGGCTACGCCAATGCACATAGCATAAATTTCTCTAGCTCTTACGTTGGGCGCCAGAAATGGGCGGTTGCTATTACTTCTTGTGAAAATACAGCAATCCATTTATTGTCCGTAACTTTTTGAATTTTCATACTCGTGATTTTTACTGGTTTTAAATCACAATTCTCATAGTGATTAGAGAATCTTAACAATTGTACTTCACAGAGGCTATCTGCTTGAATAGCTGTTGTCGTTAATGATTGGCATAAATATTGAGTTGGTGCTACTTCTTTGCATTTTTCATTCGTGAAGCCATACCTAAGTTCAATTAGGGAAAGGAACTTGGTTTTAGAGATAATAACTTGATACTTCCTAGTAACTTTCATGGGGAAAGCAAATAAATGATAATAATTAAGTGTTACTCTCTACAATGGGGATTTCTATTTGAAGCGTAATTTCATGACCTTTTACTATAGTTATTTTTTCAAATATGAGTATATTAGATTCTGTTACTTCAAAGGGTAATTTATTATTAGTTATAAATGATTTGATTCGTAGTAATTTATTAAATAAATCCATTGGTTCTGTTATACTAGCGTGTAGTGTGTTTGGTTTAGCAAATGTTACAGCGTTTTCTAATGTGGCTAAAATTTGTTGGATTACAGTAAGGGTTGATATTATTTGGTAAAATATCGTATTAAATCTGATTAAATCTCGCATTCCTAGCATTGTGGTTTGCAAGTTACTTTCAAGGGCTAGTATTCTATTGGTTATATTGTCCTGATTTTTTACTAGCTTTCTTAGTGTATCATTAAATTTTATTATGGTTGACTGGATTAAAGATATTTGATTTTTAACAATGGTTTTTATGTCATATTGGTTTTTAATTAAGTTTTGTATGGCGTTGCCATATCGTTCTGCATCTTGGTTGTCTAAATTGCGTGTGATAGTTTTTATAATATTACCTAATCCGTTAATTAGTCCTCTTTTTCGTCTTGTGATTTGATCTGTTGGTATTAGTCTATTAAATTTATCTTCTGTCTTCGTGAAGATATTTTCCATTATACTGTTGTAATTAAGCATTTCTATTGTGTATTCCTTTCCGAATTTGGCCGTGTCCATTGATTGTTTCAGTCTGTAGTAATTGTCTCTAATTATATAAAATTCTTGTTTTAATTCTGTTAAATCAAATTTCTGTGCGAATATCCAGTAATCTATTGTGTTTCGCATACTTCCCAATTTTACTGGTAGTATATCGGGGATATGTCTTCGACTAATATGTCGTCGTCCGCTCTACCTGGGCGGAGGTTGACGGCAAGGGTGATGGCTGTCCATATGAAATTACAGGCTGTCTTATATTTTACTATTTTTACGTTATCTACTACGGCTACATTTTTTTTTTATATTAAACAGATCTAAATTTCTGGAACCCACTTTGTGTCTTTTACCTTTAAAATTCTTCTCATACACGGTTTGCCCTATTGAAAATTTATTTAATCGGCATTTTATGGCGGGTTGTTGTATTGCGCTCTTTATCGTTATCTAATTTATTTTGTACATTATCATAAGTTATTTTTAATTTTTCTTTGTGGTTTTTAGCATACTGTTCGTATACTTCTTTATTGTAGTGTATATCGTAAGGGTTGCGGGAATCTACGTGTCCTAATGTTAATTCGAGGGGTGTAAAATTAGTTGATGAGTGGATCGTGTCGTTGTAAGCAATTAACGCGTATGACATTAAATTAGTGATATGTTCTTTCTTATAAGTTAATCTTAATAGTCTGATTTGTTCTAATAAAGTTTGGTGTAATCTTTCAATTAACCCGCTTGATTCCGGGCGATTCTTATAAAATGAATTTTGATTTTATGGAATTGTAGGGTATTTTGTATCGTTTCATTTCTAAATTCGCTGCCATTATCTAAAGTTATTGTTTCGGGTGTACCGTAAAATGTAAAATATTGTAAGAATCCTTGAGTTACATTGATACTATTCTTTGAAGTGATGGGTATCGCTTGGCCTATTTTGGTGAATGCGTCTAAGATTGTTGAAAAGTTTTGGGCTTCTACTACCAAAGTGTCTGCATGTAATTTTTGAAAAAGTTTGTTGGATGTTTTAGTTAACATTAAGGATGCTTTTGGGGGTGACCAGACGTATTTTTCTTTGTTGCATAATTCGCATTGGTTGATAAAACCCGTGGTTAATTATTTCATGTCTTTAAAGTAATATCTTCTTATGAGTTGTTTTAGTGTATCGTTGACTCCACTATAGTTGGTTTTGCCTTCGTGTTAGTTTCTAATCGTCATTTATTTCATCTGGACCATCTAAAGTTATTAATTTTCGCGTACATATGATAATTTCAAAGACTGAGTTTATTACAGTTCCGTCGACGAGGTACGCGAGCCACTATGTCAGTTGGTAGCGATATTAGATAATGTAAAAATTGACGCGCAAATTATAGATGACGTCACACAATTATATAAAATTACTCCATCACATAAAAAAAGAAACGAAGATACTACTCACATAAATTGCAGGGCTTCTTGCAGGATTACTCCATGATGTCGCTGGTGGCTTCGCTAATCTTTCTCGGGCATCGGCTGCTTCCCTAATCTTTTTCGGGCCTGGGAATTCTTTAGCCCGGTTGAATTCAAATTTGATTTGTCTTCTCTCTCTATATGTAAATACAAATAAGGTAAAGGGGACAGGTAAAGGCACGATAATTTGGAATCAAAGGAAACCTACATATCAAAAAAAGACACTATACGATACCCGCCAACTACACTTGTTTACATTTCGGAGGCTAGTTCTAACGCGTATATCGCAAATCCACCACTTCTTTCTTGGCCCACCGCGTCGGCGCAAATCTCGCGCAACGCACTATCTGAAGTGACGGAAATACGCGCACAAGTCTTTCCAAATTTATGGCGCGAAATTCTTACATATTAAAACTTAATTGAGAATGTCTAGTGCCGAATTTTTCGGCACGTAACAATTGCGACAAAGCCATAAAAGAAAAAACTTAAAAAAAGAAAATGACTGTTAGCATAGTAACATCTTAAAATATAAATCCTAACTAGCCTACATAAATCTTAACTTAAATCCTACAAAATGTTTATTTGAGGCGCCACCTGGTTTTTTCTACCGATAACACGTCTTCCGGATTACCAGCAAACGGAAAAGTGCACACACGAGTTTTTGGTGTGGCGCAGTTATAGTCGACAGCACAAATTTGTCGGGGAGCATGAAACACTACTTAAACTAAAACAAATGCGACAAGCCGCCTAACCTATATACTAAAACTAAAGCTAACATTACAGTTTCCTAAGTGCAGACGCATATGAGCGTTCCATCTAGACTGTTTCTTCGTTGGCAAAAAATGCCCAAATTCAAAAATGTTCAAAAGAGTGAGTTACCCTACACTCTAGCAAATTCTTAGTTACTGGCACTCTGGTTTAATAAACAATACACATTAAAACTTGTCCATGACATGCTTCTGAATCAACAAATTTACCAAAAGTACCACCTTACTAAATCCTTTCATTGCTAACCTAACAAATTACATTTTTACCATCAGGTTAGCTTTTTCACTTAATATTCAAGAAAAATAATTCCCACGTCTGGTCATAAATACCAAACGTTAGGAAGATAAAAAGATAAAGCAAAATCTCAAGTTATTATCGAAGGTAATAGGTAAGATAACGATATTAAGCTTTAGTTATTATTAAACATAATAGGTATGATAACGCGATATTAAACTAAAGTTATTATTCAAGATAATAAATAAGATAAAGATATTAACTCAAGTTATTATCGAGGATAATAGATAAGATAACGATAGAGTGGCTCCGTGGAGCTGTTAAACGGGAATTTGTCGTGCCCCCTAAAAAGGGCGACCTGTGAAGCAGGCCCGTTTGCAATAAACGACACGAGGGACCAACAAAAGCATTTGGGTGCATCCCTGCACCCGACGTTAATTGATATCGGTGATATAATCACCCGATATCCACACGATATTTCTACATACACTCACACATTCACACACTCATACTTACATTCACTGTTAGCGACCATGTGCGCTGACAGCGGCACCGCATGACCTCACGAAAGATTCCCAGAGACGTGGTCCGGGTGTCTGTAAAAACCCCCCCGCGCAACCACACGGTGACTGACGGAAATCAAAAAGCAAAGAAATAGGAACGGTAGAAAGAGGGAGGTGGGTATTTGGAATGCATAAGAGGTACTTCCAGGTAGAAGAAATAGAGGAAGGGCTCGCATTGAGCTAAAGAGACAGAAAAGGTGGATAGCAAAGCACTACTCAACCAGCCAATGTAGTCAGTAACCCGGAGTGAGGGAAAAATCACTCTTATGTGGTAGACGGGTGTTCCGGGACGAGAACAGGTCTACCGAAAGAAAGATAAGGCAGAAATGGAGACAGCAGGATATGAAAAAAGTAGAGTTTTTGGACAAGCGTCCGAGAGAAGGTAGAGAGTTGTCCCTGTTAAAACACAGATCGGTCTGAAGGACCACCTGCGATATTAATCCGACAAGTTAAGGTATATCATAAGTTAAAAAATTCACTAGACTCTTAACGAGAACTAGTACAATCATTTTCCTACGATAAGAAAATCCGACAAAAGTTGTCACACAACTTAAAAGTATCATTACAGATACATTCACACAAAAACCCACTATAGCGAGGTAATTTTTCAAAACGGTAACGCCCTAAACACACAAGGATGCCTAATTATAAGCAGTTAAATACAGACACACCGTCCCAATAAGCTAAAACAACCGAGAATTTAATAAGATATCAATAAAAAGCGATAGCACCTCACCCGAAGTTCAATAAAAAACAACGAAAAAAAATGTTTATATGTTATGATGATTTAGTAGAAGGAGAAACAAGTAATGATATAGTATAATGTGGGCGACTGTAATAATTCAGAGAAAAAACGTATGAAATCGAAAGTCCTAGTTTTTTGCAACTGCGAATATGAACTATTTCTTACAATGGCATAGGCCGCGTCTCCTATGTGAGCCTAAAGAAGAAAGCATCCACTCTAACATCAGCTAAAACCAATCATAAAAATTCAATGAGTTATTACAACCAAAGTTACGACAATTACCACACAAAATTAAACGATTTAAGGTAAATATTAAAAACAAAATACTATGTTTTAGGAAAGGTGCGAGGATTAATTAAATGAAACGACAGAGTTATACTGGGAGATCTATACAATAAAGCGATACATAAGTAACGGTAAGTTCAAGGAAAAATCAATCAGAAGGAGAAAGATAGTTAGTTTAAAGTAAATAAATTAAATGTGTAAAAGGTATATACTGTATAAGAGTAAGAATAAGTGATTAAAGTTAATTAATTGATAGTGGGGACTAAAAATATTAGATAAATTGTTAAAGAAATAAAACATGAAAACCTTTTAGATGTACGTAGGGTTGAACGATTTTAAAGATAGTTTTATGCCATCTAGTGTGGTTTAGATCGATATGTGAAGAGACAAGAGTAATCAAAACTCGATTTACGGATAAAATTGTTGAAGAACGGAAAGATATCTTGTAACACACATATTTACTAGGATGAGAAGCTCTCGTTTGAGTTCCACCCAAACTAATGAAGAAAAATCCCAACATCATTCTTAAAAAATGATTCACAAATTGCTAAAACGACAAACTTACCAACCAAATTCTCGTCTAGAGTTACGTAATGCTGAGCGACCGGCCCTTCGATGGGTCTCGTCTATACTTACATACAGCTGGGCGACCAAATTCGACAGTAAATTTCGCTTAATAGATCTCAAAATGTTGCGTAGGAATATCGATATATCTAAAAAATATGCTATCAAGGCAAAATCATACTCGCTATACAAAAGAAATATTTTACGATACATGTATAAAGAAACAGTATTCCAAATTATTAAAATATTCTTTCGATATCACGGAAATTATCAACAACTATCGTAAATGAGCTTAAATATAAAACGTTAACGACAACTTCATTATTGCAGTGTTTAAAGGAGCAGATATAAAGAGATCCAGTTTATTACAGCATTTTAGACGGTAAAAGGTATAGTTAGATAATTGCGTTAACTGTATTTAAAGGCAAAATTTTCTTTAAAAAGGCATTTGTAGGTTACAACTATTTAAATTACTAAGGAAACACTTTTAGAACGGTATCAGGGCAAGATAGAGTTTAAGGGAATAAATATAACAACATTACGTTACTATACGTTTTAGAAGATATGGTAGAAACTCAGTTAATTACAAAATCTATATTTTGAGATGAAATTTTTTTATGCAGGTAATTGTAATTTACAATTGATTATTTAGGTTATAAAAAGACGTTAAAAATCATAGAAAAATACATTATATGTATTAATTAAATGGTAGCTTTAAAAATTGATCTCAAAATCAAGTTAAGATAGGCTAAAAAAATTTCAAAAGTAAAGGGATTATTCTAACTACATTTAACGGCAATTTTAAAAAAAATTTCCTCTTTTCCTTCATAATAGATAGAAAATAAAGCTATTTACTTATAAATAGAAATACTTATATTCAAAATTATATGATCCAAACATGTGTGTAAGTGAGGTTATATTATATAATAGACACTGCTGAAAGATACGCACTTTTAATTTTATTCCAAACAAATTAGGTACTAATTTAAGAGAAATTAAGTTAGAAAGCACACTATTTTTATAGTTACAAGAGAATTAATTGAATTAATAACACATTGTAAAAAATATACTAGAAATTAGTAGTCAATATGGCCACTTATGTTAAATTAGCATAACAGCATTTTTTTAAATGAAAAAGCTAGAAATATAGTTAATTAATACATTATAAGGTATAAAAAGATAAGAAAACAAATGATTATCAACCTAAACACGTTGGATGCGTCACTATTACAGTCCCGTCGACAAGGTACGCGAGCCACTATGTCAGTTGGTAGAGATATTATATAATGTAAAAACTGACGCGCAAATTATAGATAACGTCACACAATTATATAAAATTATTCCATCACTTAAAAAAAGAAACGAAGATACTACTCACATAAATTGCAGGGCTTCTTGCAGAGTTACTCCATGATGTCGCCGGTGGCTTCGCTAATCTTTCTCGGGCATCGGCTGCTTCGCTAATCTTTCTCGGTCGTGGGAATTCTTGAGCCCGGTTGAATTCAAATTCGATTTGTTTTCTTTCTATATATAGATACAAATAAGGTAAGGGGGACAGGTAAAGGCACGATAATTTGGAATCAAAGGAAACCTACATATCAGAAAAAGACACTATACGATACCCGCCAACTACACTTGTTTACATCTCGGAGGCTAGTTCTAACGCGTATATCGGAAATCCACCACTTCCTTCTTGGCCCACCGCGTCGGCGCAAATCTCGCGCAACGCACTATCTGAAGTGACGGAAATACGCGCACAAGTCTTTCCAAATTTATGGCGCAAAATTCTTACATATTAAAACTTAATTGAGAATGTCTAGTGCCGAATTTTTCGGCACGTAACAAGTTATCAAATAATCTAATATATAATTCTGAAAATCGTTTGTATAAATGTTCGGTGGTGAAATAAAAGTAAAAAACGTTTTTTCTCTGAGGTATATTCTTTTAAAGTTTTAATTATCTGCTCTTTGTTATCGTCTTTAGTTATTTGAATTTTATATATTTTCTTATTATCTGTTTTCGTATATTTTACTGGATTGGGGTTGGATAAAACTTTGGTAAGTAGGAATTGATTTGGTTTTATGTCTATAGCTTCGTTTAAAATTTTAATTGCGGTTTTTGGTTCTTTGTTTTGTGTTGAGTGTATGGTTTCTATTTCTTCCGGGTCTTCTCGTATCTCTGTTTCGTATACGTTTCGTATAATTAACTCCTTTTGTATTGCGTTAAGTTGTATTCTGATTAGTGCATCTGCGTTATTGTTATAAATTCCTTTTTTATATATAATTTTATAATCGTATTCTTCTAATCTAATCCTCCATCTTTGTAGTTTTGAATTTGGTTCCTTGAGTTTGCATAACCAAACTAATGGTCTATGGTCGGTGTATATGTAGAATTTTCTTCCATAAATATATGGGTCTAAAATATTTTGTTGTTCAAATTATTGCTAATAGTTTTTTCTCAATCGTACTATACTTTTGTTCCGTTTCGTTTAGTGTTCTAGATGCGAAGCTAATTGGTTTATTGCTACCTACTTTTCCTTTGCTTAATACTGCGCCTAAAGCAACGTTAGATGCGTCGGTTGTTAATATAAATGTTTTCGAAAAATCGGAATATTCTAATATAAGGTGATTTGTAAGGATATATTCTCTACTGCTTTGATAAATTCTGGGGTGTGTTCGATCTTGCTACCTTTCTTTAAACAATTTGTTAATGGTTTGGTTATTTGTGCATAACCTTTGATGAATTTTCGGTAATAACCACTGAGTCCTAAAAATTCTTTAGTTTCTTTATTAGTTTTGGGTAAGGGGTAATTTATTACTGCGTTAGTTTTGTCTGGATTTGGCATAACGCCTTGAGGGGTTATTATGTGTCCTAAAAATGATACTCCCTTTTGTAAAAGTTCACTGTTGTCTATTGGATCTTAAATTGAGCTTTTCTTAATCGTTCAAAGACTTCCTTTAATCTTTCGATGTGTTCTACGAGTTATGTCGAATATACAATTATGTCGTCCAGGTACACAAGACATTTTTCGTTGTGTATCCCTCTTAAAATGATATCCATAACTTTTTGAAAGGTGGCGGGTGCGTTCTTTAATCCAAACGGCATGCGTTTGTATTCATGGTGTCCTTTAGGTGTACTAAATGCTGTTTTAGTTGTGTCTTTCTCGTCCATCTCTACTTGGTGGTATTATGAGGCGAGGTCTAATGTCGAAAAATATTGTCTAAAATTTCGGTGATATTGGGTAGTGGGTATTTGTTGTCTACCGTTTTCTCGTTTAGTTTTCTATAATCAATAACCATTCTATATTTGCGTTTGCCTGAGGAATTTGAGCGTTGGATTATATATTGCTTCAATAGGTCTGCTACCTGTCTATCTGTTTCTTCTTGACTTGCTTGAAGTAGTCTGTATGCTTTGGTGAAAATTGGTTTATCGTCTGTTAATTCAATGTTATGTTTCACTGTGTTGGTGAAATTTAAAGGTATTCCTTCGCAATGGTATATATCTCGGCATTCGAAACATAAGTGTTTAATTGATCTCTCCTCTTTGTTATTAATGTCGTTATTAAAACGAATGTTAATTAAATTTTCTTTTAATATCCTGTTGTGCTCTGTAGGGTTGGAATCGTTTGCATATTTTTTGTCCATTTCCATCTCGCTAAAATTTACTTCTTCTACATATATTGGGTTTGTCAACGATAGTTCTATGGGGTAATCGTTTGAGTTTAAAATTGTCGTAGTGGCGTAATTGTCTTTTATTTGTACTAATGCTGTGGGGGTTTCTATTCTGGGTTGAAATGACATATGATTTATAATTCCTACGTCGTCTTTTGAATTTACTAAAATTTTTATTCGTTTTTCTGTCTTAGGTTCGATGGAGTATTTTTGCTCGGTTTGAATATTACTGTTTTGGAATTTAATGGGAATTTGTCCGTGTTTTGTTCTTAGTAATCGGTTTTTTATATCAATGTTTGCTCCTAATTTTCTTAGACGATCCATGCCTATTAATCTGTCGTATTTGTCGTTAAATTCAAAGGTGCAAAATTTATGTTTCATTTTTACGTTAAAAGTTTTTGGTAGGGGTATGTTTGCTATAAATTGGTGTAGTGTCGTTTTGTGGGCTGTTTTGATTTTAAAAGGTTCTCTTTCTACAAAATCTAAATAACGTTTTTGTACGGTAAAGGGGCTAATTAAAGTTTTTGAAGATCCTGTGTCGATTAGTAATTTGAGTTCTGCATGAGGTATTTCTATATAAGGTAAAATTTGTTGATTGATGTTATTTAAATTGATTACGTTTGGTCCTATTTGAATCGGTCTAACTGAAAATTTGAGCACGCGTTTCTTCGTCGCCCTCTTGGTTATTTTCACAAGGGTTATGGTATTCGTATTTTTTTCATTGTCTCTACTTGAAGTGGCGTCATTATTCGCGTCCAGGTTGTCAAAAGCTTCTATTTCTTGGTGGAATAAGTTCTTCGAAAGTGAAGTTTCGTTTTTGTTTATAGTTTGGTTTGATTCGCGATATTTTAGTATTTTGTCTAGTGTTACCAGATGAAATGTTCATAGGGGTTGATTTGTAATAACTGTTAGGGTTGTTATTGTTATTTGTCATCGATACGTTTCTGTTGGGGTTTGCGCCGAATGTGTTTCTTGGTTTTTACGTTTTGATTAAACCTTGGTGTAATTGTGAGTTTTGTAAAATTTGAATTTGGTCTTGGAAATTGTCTAAATTGGTTGTGGAAATTTGTGTTATTAAAGTGTGGGTTGTTAATTCGCGGTTGATTCATTTGTGCGTTAAGTGGGGTAAATTTCGGTTGTGTGGATATTTATCTCGCGGCTTGAATTGTTTTCATTGGTGCGTTATTTTTATTTACGTAAGGGTTATACAGTCTATTTCTGTAGTTCATAGCGTTTTCTTCCTCTACGATCATGTTCATTGCCTCTTCTAGATTTGGGGATATTGAAATCTTATTTTGTCCAATAGGCGTTCAGGTACAGCATTGATGTATGTGTCTAAAGCCATTTTGTCGTACATTTTCGTCTTTAATAATCTTATGTTTTGATCAGGTTCTTCAATTTTTAGCTTTATCAAAATTAAACTTCGTACGTCTTGACATTTCGAATCGATAGGGTGATTGATTATTTTCCATTCGTAGGTTTATTAAATCGCGGACCAAACATTTGATGCTTCTTTCGTCGCCGAAATATGCAGTTAATATACGTTTGAAATCAGCCCACTCGATCAGATCATTGCAGCTGGCAATCAGGGTTAATGCTCTGCCGGTCAGCTTACTTATTATCAAGCGTAAGAGTAAAACGTTGCGTTCGCTGTCGCCAGGTTTATAAAAAGATTTTAAAAATATCTCGCATGCGGTGATGAAGATACCTAATAATGTTTGATTTCCGTTATATAGGGGAATGCTTTCGAGGTAAAGTTTCATATCGGAGTTCATGGTTGTTAATGGTTGCTTTCAGTTCAGTTTGTATTATTTTTGTATAAACTGAGAGTTACTTTTCAGTTTAGTTTGTATTAAGTTATTTATAGAATCACTTATCTTTTACGTATATTTTATATGTAATTATCAAGTCTATAATTACATTAAGGAATTCTGCTTGGCAATTGTTTCGTCAAATACTGTCGCGTTGAAGTGTATATTTATAACTTTGCAGAGATTACAATTGATGTGATTGAGTTTTAAGTTTTCTGAATAGGTTCTTGCAAGAACTGCGTTATAATTATACGCTTTTATTTTAGACTTGTGCTGAGTAATTAAGTATTGCAATAATAAAGTACATAAAATGCTTTTTTATAATTATACACCTACGTTAACTTGTTGCACTGAAAGTATTTAATTATAGAAAATGTGATGAAAATAAAGTCTTGAATAAATCGTTTCAGTAATAATTGCTGTAATAAAAGAATTGCGTTCTAATTATACCTTAGAGTTTCAGGCTTGCTGAATAAATCGTTTCATTTATCGTAATAAATTGTAATAATTGTGCATATAAATGCGTCTTTATAATTTCTTTGTTAAACAAGTTTCCTGAATAAATTCTTTTCAGAAATGATAAAATTGCGGTAATAAGATTGTACATAAAAATTTCCTACTAGCTAATATCAATATTTAGTTGATGATGGTTAGGAAAATGAACTTTGGTACTTACAAGAGTTTGTTTGCCAGTTCCATTATATTCATTTTTTTTGCTTCTGGACTTCGTATATTCTTGTACTCGGTCCAATTGGTTCTTTGTTCCAGATTAAGAATAGAAATTGAAAACCACCAGTTTCCTCGATTTTGGATTCTGATAGTGCTCTTCTGGTATACTAACGCTGCGCCAGATACGTTTTGGGCCTCTTGGAGCGGCTTTTTAAAAACTCATATCAATTTATTTTAATCAGAATTACAATATTAATTTTTAATTTACAAGTACGTTATATGCAGTAACGTGTGGAGATCGAAATAATTTTAAGTTGACTTTTAATATTTTAAATAAACTAAAATTACGGTAAGTAGCTGAACTACCAACAATGATAAAGTTGTGAAGCTTTAGACTGACTGGCCGTCTTGGGCTCCTGAGGGTATTTATGCGATCCCTGCCTCTCACATTGGTTATGGGAACTGCAGAGCTCATGTCTACTTATTTCTGTATACATTACAATGTATTACTTCTTAGTAATCCTAATTCTAATAACTGCTGTCTTATAACCTACTGTGACCTGCACCTGCAGTATCATGTTGCGTCTGGAATACAATGTCTGTTTCCGTTCTCATTGTATGGCTTATAGACTTTCACTAACCTCCTTCAAATATGTCCTTCAATTTATACATTGTAACAATCTAACATAAAGTATAATAATTCTGTTTGATTACATATATATCCTAATTTGGAGGATAGGTATCTGGCGCAGGAATTTAAGCGAGATACTTTACAGCAGTTCGCTGCTCAACACAATGCGTTAGCCAGGTACAGGAATATGAGTATGTTTGAAGTTTGTAACACAACTGCCAATAATATTTTCCCGGATCGCTTTTGCATCGTATCCAACAGCTAACAGGTATAAAATATTGAAGTCTGTCATATAAGTGCTTATGCCAGATGAGTCCAAACGAAACGCACTGGAGCTATTAAATTGCTATGAATATGAGTGTCAGAGAGAGTAAGACTACGGTGGATGATACATTGTTTCGGAATACTTCTATATTCTGTTTGAGAAAAGCAGATACTTCATTGTATATAAAAACAAACCCCTGTAAGGCTTTGGAGTGCGTCGCATAAGTGCTTATGCTTGATGAGCCGAAGCGAAACGCACCAGCGCTTTCAGATTGCTAGAAGAATGGTGTGAGATCAGTGACACTATCGTCGATAATAATCGTTGTTTTCGAACACTCTCAAACAGCATCAAACTAATATGCCCTGCTAAAAGAAAAACAATACCGCATCGTAACTAACAGCTAACAGAAGTAAAACCTAGAAATGCGTCGTATTTGTGCTAATGTCGGATGAGTCGAAACGAAATGCACCGGTGCCATTAGATTGTTATGAATATGAGTGTGTTTAAAGTTTGTGACACAACTGCCGATAATATTTTGCCTCGGATCACTTTTGCGGGTCGAAAGCAAAACCAGTTACTGCATCCTATCTAACATCTAACAGCTAAAAATATTGAAGTGCGTCATATAAGTGTTTGTGCCAAATGAGTCCGAACGAAACGCACTTGAGCCATTAAATTGCTATGAATATGAGTGTCAGAGACACTAGGACTACGGTGGATGATACATTTAGGTTCATTCGTTTGCACGCACTGAGTAGTTCGGTATTGCACTGAATGACCCAAAGTCGTTCGTTTGCAAGTTTTAGGTGTAGTAAGTGCAACAACAACCAGTTCGTTAGTTTAAGTGCGGTGTACACGGACCATGATTATCTGCACCAGGTCTGTAGGAGGTGCTGAATTACACTGAATTAAAATTGAGGTTAAGTAAAAAATGTTGTATTTGTCAACTGTACAAAAAACTCCAGTTATGAGTGTCCAAACAATTAAATTTTCCGTCGGCGAGCACGAAGTTGAACTGCATGAGACTAAGGAGATTGTGGATTTATTATTGCACTGTAAAAATGCATACCTAATTGATAGATATGGGCAATTTATTTTGCATACTGATTTCGCGATTTTGGGTTAATAAGACTCTTATATTAATTAATTTTTAAAAAATTGCTCACTTTCAAGTAGTTGATATCTTAAACACTTAACAATTGATGATTTTAGATAATGATTTTACATATTCCTATTTTGAAAAGGCAATTAGTGAAGAAAAGTTGGTGCATTTTAGAGTCACTGCAACAAAAATAAAATACGTTGATATTGCGAGGCATGTGGTTGAAGATGGTATAGGTGAAATCGTCGAGAATGTAGAAGGCAGTGACCATTATATTTCTCAAACGTACAATGAAAACACTGCTTCCGGTAGCAGTAGCTTAAGCAATGCAGGTAAACGAAAATATCTATTCAATTCAAGGATTCATACTTATATAAGCTTTAATTTTTTTGCCCGTGTAGCAGAAACTACAGAAAAGGGAGTTACTTGTTGGACCGATTCTTCAACCAAATTATTGTTATCCCTTAAAAAAAAAATTCATCCGAAAGTTGGAAAAACAGTAAATTTTAAAAATAAAAAATGCACGTGGAAATATATTTCGGTAAAATTGGGTAAACTTAGTTATATGTTCATAGAGCAACAGGTTGAAAATCGTTATAAAACGTTGGACAGAGGATTTAAAGAAAAAACAGTTCGTAATAAGAGAACTTGGCGAAATCGAGCTAGTTGCTTATTTGAAAAGTAAGTTCTTTTTACATGTACAAATTAATATAAATTGGTATTTTTAGGGAATTAACAGAAATTAATATTAACCGGAAAGCAATTTTCCCAGAATTTGTACTTGACTCTACGGGAAGTGAGAAAAATGAAATAATTTTAAGAAAAGAGACAGGAATAGAAACAGATGATGTGATGAAATCAACTACACCAACATCAGCAAAGAAGCCTAGAACAGTTCTTCACGAAATACAAAAAATTAGGGAACGAAATGAAAAAATGGATGAACAGAAGACTTGTGTGGACTTAGGTTAGATAGAAGGAAAAATTGATAAGTTAGGTCAGCGCCGCAGCGCTGACCTAACCTATCAATTTTTCGATAAAAGGAGAAAAATGTCTTATGTGTCAGTCATACGAGGAAGCAATACAGCGCTGTACTACTGTGTCAGTAATGCCCGAGGATTTGGATAATTTTATGAAAATAGTCGATGAGATGGGGTTTATAAAACTGTTGGCAGATATTCAGATGGAATATATATTAAATTGTAAGTTTTAAAGTAAAAATTTAACCACCTCAACTACTATCATAAGAAATGAAAGATGTGAATTTAGAAATTATTTTTGTATATATTAGCTTGTTTATGTTATAAAATATAAAGTATACTTTGGTATTGTTTAATTTTTCAAATGTCCACATAACTGAAATGGGCATCAAAATTCTTATGAAAAGAATTATAACAAAGATGTGTATTTTTTAAAAGGGTGCTCTAAACGTTTTACAAAATTATTAATCAGAATCGTTTTATTTAAAACTATAACAATTTTATTTACAGCTATTAATGTCTGTAGTTGAAATACAACAATTTAGAAACGTATAAGAGAACAAGTGTAATTAATAGTGTTACAGAATTTTCTCTAAAATCTATGGCTTAAAATTTAAACATCGCTCGTAAATGCGTGGAATGGAAACCTGTTGTACTCTTCCATATATTCAACTTGTCTACAAATACTGTTTTCAAACAATCTTGGGTAGGTTTTTATAAATTCGTATAATATGACCCCAATATCACTATTACTGTATTTGCTTTTAATTACATCATGTGCGAGATTCTGTAAGACATCATTCCTATAATATCTTTCCATTGCTACATCTTACAGAAACAGATCTATATTAAGAGTACCGTTTTCCGTTAGTTCTTTTAAAGTATTAGCATTGTTGAGAACGATCTGAGATACCTTTAAAAGTGCTCTAAAGTTCCTTTGGTAAATAACATATAATTCTCATCAAATGTTACCATTTTCACTAAACAATTCTTATTTAAATAAAAACGCAAGTTGTCGAATTTGCACATCTGATTTCGCATGTCAACTTCTATAGTGCGTATAATGTATGGGAGATTTGATATAAACTTCCTAAATACGTTAAGGGATACATCAAGTACGGTCTGCGAAATGATGTCAACAAATCTGAAAATTATTTTATAATCGTCGAACGGGTTCAGGCCTACAATTATGATTTTGGAAGAAGATTTTGTTATGGCGTATGGTTTTTCAAATAGCAACTTGGTTCGCTCTAACTGAATTGCGGCGTTTATACATTCTTTATGCGCTGCGGTCGACTGGTTTCCCAAATCCTTAATTTGTTCTCACCCATTGTCTGTAATTATTAGTTCCTCCTGGAAATAAACCATCTCGATGTGCCTTTCGTTGTGTTTTTTATGACGTCACATCCGGTAAAAATGCTTTCACACACACCGCATGCGATACTTAAGATGTTCATTCTAGAAAAAATTAATGATGAACAGTTTTTGAATTATATATGTAAATATTAATTTCTTCTACGTTTGCAAAATTCAAACTAAGACTTACTCTTATTTGTCGATAGTCCTCACACGAAATTTTCAAAGACGGAAAATTCTGTAACACAATTAATTACACTTTGAACGACTTTACGTTTTACAAAAATAAACTTAAAATAAACTTTTGGTATCATTTCCCCGTATTTATGTACATAGAGAAAGTATAATTATAATTTGTCCTTACATTCTCCCAATTTAAATCAAATTATAGAATGCGTATTCCCGTATATTAACTAGAATTGTGAAAGGTACTTTTATTAAATTAATAGTCAGACGTCATTGACAAAACAATGCAAGGCTGATTGATGATTATACATTTTACTAAATTTATTTAGAAAATACGTTTTATTTTGAACTACATTTTAAATAGATTATCGAACCACTTTCTAGCCCACCGTGCAGAATTAATATATATTTTACCTTTTGGTTTAATTATTTGAATGTGGATGCACTAATTGAAAATTTGAAAATTTTAACAATCCTAGGTATTAATAAATATTTTTTGAGTTTTACTCTATTATTGAGTAAAGTCTAAATAAAAATGCAGAGGTGTTCTGCTGTTTTTGAATATTAAAACACTATGCGAGTCTTTGTTGGAGCTAATTTTAAAAGACGTGATAATTGATTTTGATTCCCCAGGAAAATTCTATGCTAATTTGATAGGTTACACGATGAGTTTAGAAATAGATTAAAGATGAACCCCATATGGTTTGCAAAAGGTTGATATGTAAATCAGTAAGGGATCGTTCGATTTGAAAAAATTCCGAAGGATTTGAAAACCTGAGGAAAAACACAATTATAATTGATATTTTACACGACGGAGTTATATTAAAAGTACTGCTAAGAGTAATTTTTTATAAAAATTCTAAAAATGGCGTTGATGGTTAAATACAAACAGGTAAAACCCACTATAAAACAATTATAAGCGTCACTTTTCCAGTCAAGACTTGAATATAACACCAATTAACATAATAAAGAGCTGCGCACGCTCGACCATCGGCATAAAAGGCGAGGGAACCATGTTCCAGTGCATTAGTCGTCAAAGTATCGTCGAGTTTGATAAAAATTACAAGTTAAAGATGGATTTTTCTTTTGTTGATGTTACAAGTGATGTGCGAGTACCACAATTAAATATCAACCAACTAGTTGGTAAAACAACCTATAGGTTAGACGAATTTCCACCAAATTCTCACCACCATATAATAGAAGTTGGTTTTGATTTATATGGTGGCCTTCAACCTGTCATCCAAGTTAATGTAGTGGTATGTGTGCAGATTCTACGATAATATTCTCATACTTCGATTGGAAGAAATTGTGTACTTTTCAAGTGGAATTTCAAATTCATCAATTTGCTCAAGACTCAAAACAAGTAAGATTAAATGGTTTGACTACTGGAGACAATGTTGTTGACATACAATTGGATCAAGATTTCAAATTGTAGCTGACCACAGCCTTTAATAGAAGTATATGGCTGTTGAACAATTTTAAAGAAGAGAATTTATATAATATGGAAATTACGAAAGATCGGAATGTTATTGTGCTACCTGCGTACGAGTGCATCAAGCTATTAAATTTGCGAGAATTAATATGTTTTAAAATGGATGAGGTGTAGAAACTTTCCAGAATTTTACGAAAAATTTGTAGGTGATATAAAAATGCATGTGGAAATACGACGGACAAAGAAAGGGTTCAAACGTTATTAGAGGAAGAGAGCCGTGTCAGTATTTCTCTGTCTAATGATTGTAGCAATTTACATTACTTGACAGTGTTGGAAATTATTAAATGTTACCCCATTCAATACTTAAAAGATGCGACTGCAAGGCAATCGCTTGCGCAAATGTTTAGAGATTTAACTATCCCAGAATTGCTAGACTCTGCTTACCACAGCGGTTTATAGATGTTATCAATACATGTATATATTTTATTAAAAACATTATATTTCTTGATAAAGTTTGTTTTACATATTTGTATCACCAACATTAGCAAAAATTATTAATAGACGTATTAAACTATCTTGTTTTTTTTATTCTTACCGATAACTGCATTTATTTTAGCGTCACCAAATATGTGGTTAATAATATGGAAAGTTGAATGGGAATTTTTTCAAAATGAGCAGTAATGCCGACGACAATTATTAGTTCTGGTAAATACTTAATCGTCTCGTAGGAATAATTTATAAAACTGACCTCGTCATGTATTTAAAACAAATTAGACACATATTTCTTGTATTTCTCAAAACATGTAGTCACTAAAATAATTAATAGAAAGTGTCGGTGATTGCTAGTGCTTTAATTACAGTATTTGTATTTCCCTAAATACGTAGTCAAGGATGACTACTAGAAAGAAATTATATACCGATTTCGCATGTAATTCGGGCGATGATGACATTAAACTCAACCTTCCCATTTATATATTAAGAAAATATTACATTGGAATGTTTTACATTATTCTAAAAATAGAACATTACTATTTGAAAATGGTTTTAAATATTAAACACTTATGGCTTATAAAGGTTCCATTTCTAAAATTCCCACGGTTTTAGGTTTTTAGGAATGGTTGGTTAAAGCATCTGTCATAGATGAGCAAAAATTTAGAGGTTTGGTAGCTTTAAAGTGTAACTTTGTAAGAAGCGGTCCTATTTAAAATCTGTTTGGGATGCCGCCTTAGGAAGTGATACTATCTGAAAAATTTCTTGAAAAATCTAATATTAATTGATACCAAACAAGATATATTTATCTTAAAAGAAACATAAATAATTGTATATATGTTTGCTAGAGGGTATGTGTGTAAAACGGTAAAGATGGTCCTATTTAAAATATATTTGCAGATTCAGATTCTGCGTAAAATTGTAGACTAATTTGATGTGTCAGATAGCTAAAAAATTTTTAAGAATGGTTAGGAATCGCTACTGGTAAAAAATCTTAAAATAAGGATAGCTCCCTGGGGGATGATGCCATTAAAAAAATTCCTAGAAATTCGGATAGCTGAGAAAAATCTAATATTAATTGACACCATACAATATAGATTTTTTCCATTTCAAATGGACCTGCACCTTGCCGAAGTTCTAAATTATTAGAACAGGTGAAATGGCTTGCGTGTTCTAATGAGCTAAAGAGCCAAACTACAGGTCCAACCAAAGTAGTAGGGTCGTTAGTGAGGAACCAGACTAAGACAGGTCCCCGAAAGAGGGCAGCGGCTCTTTCGGTACTTAGATTGGCAGAGATCATAGGGGTCGGTATGGCAGTCTAAGACACACTACCGCGATGTGGAAGGCAACGGGAAACCACCACATTATCTCCCAAGTACACAGCGTACTTAATTTGTAACAAACATGATGGCATTCTCTGGGGTAAAAGATTCCGGAGTTAAAATAGTCCCCCATTCGGATCTCCGGGAGGGGACTACTTCGGAGGATGCGATCGGAAAGTTAAAAATAAGAGTCGGGAACATTCTGCGAGTCGTAGCGTGGAATGTTAGAAGTATGAAGCAAGTAGGTAAGCTAGAGAACCTAAAAATCGAAATGAATAGGTTATCACTAGACATAGTAGGGATCAGCGAAGTTCGGTGGCCAGAGGCGGGGGAATTTTGGAGTGGAGACTTCAGGGTAATTCATACAGGAGCAGAGGACGGAAATTTGGGTGTGGGGATAGTTATGCGGAAAAAGATAGGATACTGTGTAGAAAATTACTTACAAGAGAACGAAAGATTACTCATGGTTAGATTAGAATCAAAACCGGTAAATACAGTAATAATACAAGTATACATGCCCACCTCTAGCTACAGTGACGAAGAGGTAGAAGCCATCTACAAAGATATCGAAGACATATTAAGATACGTAAAAGGACATGAAAATTTAACAATTACGGGGGATTTTAATGCTGTGGTAGGTGAGGGTAGGGAAGGAGCGTTAGTAGGTTTATTTGGTTTAGGCACGAGAAACGACAGGGGAAATAGGCTGGTAGAATTTTGCGACAAGAACAATTTAATCATCACAAACACATTATTTCAACATCATGCTAGAAGACGATATACGTGGAAGATGCCAGGAGATATAGGACGATATCAAATAGATTACATTCTTGTTAGACAACGGTTTAGGAATCAAGTAAACGACTGTAGAAGCTACCCAGAAGCAGATATAGATACTGACCACAACATCGTAATTATGAAGGCCGCACTTAAATTTAAAAATCTGAAAAAAAGGAACGGAAAAGGCACTTGGACTTAGAGAAACTAAAAGATAAAGATATTCAAGTAAGATTCGAAAAAAAGTCAAATGAATTGCTGAATGATATCGGGAAAATATCTGAAACTAATGAAGTAGAAACAGAATGGAATAACATTAAATCCAGCCTAGACATGGCGGCCAGAGATATTTTGGGGTATACACAAAAAAAAGAAACCATGGATAACAAAGGATGTCGTGAATTTAATAGAAGAAAGACGAAAATACAAAAATAAATCAGACGAAACAGGAAAACAGAGATACAAAGCCATAAAATGGGAAATTATTCGAAAATGCAGGAGAGCTAAAGAACAATAGATTGATGAAAAGTGCAAAGAAGTACAAACTAAGATGGAAATAGGAAAGACAGACGAAGCATACAAATTAATTAGAATGAATTTTAGGGATATAAAACCGTATAGCAAAATATAAGGGACGCACAAGGAAACGTCATTATAGAAAATGTAGAGAAAGTGAGTAGATGGCAAGAATATATAGGGAATTTATATGTAGGAGAGGAACTAACTGCATTAGAACAGGAATCAGACATTGAAAATGATGACTTGGGATATCCTATACTTCGAGACGAGTTTGAATTAGCATTAAAGAGTCTGAAAATGGTAAGGTGCCGGGTACAGATAAGGTGCAAGCAGAAACTCTAAAAGCCGCTGGACAAGCAGTAACAGAACGTCTTTTCCAACTTGTAAGCTATATGTATGAGACAGGCGAGATACCCAAAGATTTCAAACGTAGCATCATAGTAACTATACCAAAAAAGAAAGGCGCGGATAGATGTGAAAATTTTCGAACAATAAGTTTGACAGCACACGTGTCAAAAATATTAACTAGAATTGTGCAAAGACGAATGGAAAAACGAGCTGAAGAAATACTAGGAGAAGACCAATTTGGGTTTAGGCGAAACAGGGGAACACGGGAGGCTATTTTAGTTCGGGGGGTGATAATAGAGAAAACAAAAGGAAAAGTGGAATGCGTGTATATAGCGTTTGTAGATCTGGAAAAAGCATTCGACAATGTAAATTGGAAAAAATGTTTGAAATACTCAAAAGATTGGAACGAGTTATAGGGATAGACGAATAGTACATAGCTTATACAAAGAGCAAACAGCAATAATAGAATTAGAGCAGGAACGTAGAGAAGTAAACATTAGGAAAGGGGTGAGACAGGGATGTGCCCTATCCCCATTGATTTTTAACTTGTACATAGAAGAGGCAATGAATACTGTCAAATGCAGGAAGACATTTGGAATTACTATGCAGGGACAAAAAATTGATATGCTTAGATTTGCAGATGATATAGCGGTATTAGCGTCTAGCAAGGAAGAGTTAGAAGCTGCTCTTAATGAAATGGAAACGGTTCTAACAGAGAGATACGGTATGAAAATTAACAAAACTAAAACTAAAGTTCTAGTTTGCAAAGGTGTGAAAAATAAATCAAAAACAAGAATACAAGTATTTAACACAAACTTACAAGAGGTTAAGGATTTCTGCTACCTAGGAAGCCAAATAACGCAAGATGGGAAAAGCACAAAAGATATAAAACAAAGATTAGCACAAGGCCGTGCTACATTTAACAAGAAAAAGCAACTACTGTGCTCAAATACCACAAACATAGAAACAAGGAAAAGATTGCTTAAAACATGTGTGGAGCACAGCACTGTACGGCTGTGAAGCCTGGACAGTAGGAGAAGCGGACAAGAAAAAGGTAGAAGCCTTTGAAATGTGGTGTTACAGGCGTATGATGAAGATATCATGGACAGACAAAGTTAAGAACGAAGAGGTACTAAAAATGGTAGGGAAAGAAAGAAATATGTAGAAAACGGTAAAAAATAGAAGAGATAGGATGATAGGCCACATACTACGGCATGAGGGAATAGTGCGGAATATATTAGAAGCAGAGATAGGAAAAAAGAGAAGAAGAGGCAGACCTAGATTAGACTACTGCACACAGATAGTAAAAGATGTAGGCTGTAGAGGTTTCAGGGAGATGTGTAGGCTAGCCCAGAATAGAAATCAATGGAGGTACGCATCCAACCAATCCCAAGATGGATAAACTAATGACGAAAAGATAACTGTGCTTAAACATGATGATTATTATAAGTAACTACAAGAATTGGTTGGGCAATATTCTCGAATAATGTTAAGTGTGTGAAAGGATTTACTGGAAAACCATTATTTCGGCAAATGTCTAAGTGTTGAAGGATCTTGGTAGCCACAGGTTGCTTAACCTCCTTCACTGAATCTCGGTAAAATAGGGTATAAAATTAGAAAACAATAGAAAGGGAACGAGCTGAACACACATACTCCCTGAAAAGAAGAAAACCACCAAAAACGCAAATTCAAAGTAGCTGCTTATATAACCCTACATAAAAATAACTGAGTTGCAAACGAATCCGTGACTTTCAGTAAACAATGGATTCCATTACTAAAAGAAATAACAAAAGAAATAACAAATGAAAATCAAATGCCCACAATATCTAGGTAGCATTGCAAGTTTTTCCTGGGTTTTCTTTGCAATATTAACATGAAATACAGCCTACATACATGATTTCTATTTTTACATGAAATAACTAATTACATAAAAATAAGCATATTTACAATCCTTGTAAAACAGCATTGGTATCTGACAAGTATAAATCCACAATAAGGTTACCTCAAAACCATATACAATCTTTGTTGAACAGTATTGGTATCTGACAAGTGTAAACCCGCCATAGGGTCGCCTCAGATCCATATACAATCTTCATAGAACAACATTGGTATCTGACAAGTGTAAACCCGCCATAGAGTCGCCTCAGAACCATGTTAAAATCTACCAAAGAGGTAACTTAAATCATAATGAATTTTCCCCCTCAAAATAAATACAAAAAACGACTACTTAAGCCTTTCAATAATGCAATCGCACACTTCTTTAATAACCATCCTCTAATTGTATAAATAGAAACATGTTAAAAAATGTTTTCCAATTCCAAGTTATTGAATTTATATAAAATTCACCAATAAAAATTAATCAGCTGATTTCACGTTAAGCGTATTGGCTACCTAAAGAAAGCCGATCCCAGGTCGCAACACAAATTGAAGGCAATCATTCTGTTAAACTTTAAAAATTTTTGCTTAATATACTCAAACCAAATATTTCAAACATCAATAAATCAAAGTCGCCTTCAATTTATGTCATAAATGTCAAACTTGAAGTTTTTATTATTATTTTGACAACGATCCTAGGTTATGGATCGAAACGTAAATAAAGTTGATTTTAAAAACTATGAGTGGTTTAACTCCCAAAGAAGATTAACCTGAATACACAGGCTGTGTGAGAATTTCAGGGAACTAAGTAGGCTAGCTCAGAATATTAATAAGTGCAGGTACGTGTCCAACCAGTTTTGAGACGGAAAACCTAATGGCTGCGAAATACCTGCAACTAATGTTGACTGTGCGAAAAGATAAATTAGAAAATATATTAAATCGCCAAATGGTTAAGTGTTGGGGGAACTTGGCAGCCACAGACTGCTTACCTCCCTTCACAACCATTGAAGGTCGGAGAAATAGGGCATATAACTGTAAAACAATAGAAAGTGATCGAACTGCACCTAACAAGAAAGAACAGCGCCTATGAGGAAAGACAACAAACATAGAATAAGAAGAAAATTGTTGAAAGCATATGCGTGGAGCACAGCACAGTATGCCTATGAAATACGGGAAGTCTGAAACGCAGACAGAAAAACGGTAGCAGCCTTTTGAAATGATGTGCTTCAGATGTATGAGGACGATAGCATGGACAGACAAAGATAACAAATAAGTTACAGAAATAGTAGGGGAACAAGGATATCTGGGGGAAAAAGAGAAATAGTAGGGCGGAATACGTTCTAAGGCATTTTTGGGGAATAGTATGTGATATATTACAAGCAGAGATAGGAAAAAAGAGGTAGATGTAGACCTAGATCAGACAGTTATAGATGCAAACTGTGCATATTTTAGGGAAATCTGTAGGTTAGTTTAGAATAGGGAACAATGATGGTACGCGTCTAACCAGTTCTAGGACTGAAGACCTAATGATGATGAATATAGATTTATCTCGAAAGATGAGCTAGGGAGGCAGGAGGAAATGAGTGAGGAAACTAGGGATTCTGGAGGAAATGAGGCAGGTGGATTATTAATAATGGTCTACTAGTAAACTTATGAAATAAATCACTCTCTTCAGTATCACATGCACTGTTTATATTGAACTATCAAAACGATCGCCAACTTCGTTAAAATTTTCACACTCATGACCAGCATACCAAAGAAATAATAATATGTGAAATTCTGCACTTTTAACTCGGCCGTTTGTTTGCAAGATCTAATAAACACTGCTTTCATTATATTGATTTGCAACAAAGTTAAATATTGCCCTGCTTAGTCTAAAGTGTTATATAAATTCTTTATTAGAATATTTTGGTACTACTTCCGAGACGTATTTTTTTATGCAAATTCGTGGTACTTTCTTGAGTTTGGCTTCAATATATGTAAGGTGTTTGCTATCACATTCAGTTTCGTTTGTGCAGGATATTTCCATTCCATTTTTGAGTAAACTGTCATCTGAATCTTCGCTTTCAGAAATAATATATTCTGCAATATTCTTTACCGTAAGCATTATTTTAAGCGGGATTTATTTTAGTAGGTTATGTTGGCCGTGTCAACACCAGGATTACACTAGACCTTTCGGTCGATTTCGTACTACACTTCATATCAGTTAATATTTCGTGCTGCACTGGTTAGATTACACCACATTACACCGCTCTGCAAACAAACGAACCTTTTCGGAATAGTTCTACATTTTGTATGAGAAAAGCAGATTACTTCATTGTATATAAAAACAAACCCCTGGAAGGCTTTGGAGTGCGTCGTATAAGTGGTTATGCTTGATGAGCCGAAGCGAAACGCACCAGTGCCTTTAAATTCCTAGAAGAGTGGTCTGAGATCAGTGACACCACCGTCGATAATAATCGTTGTTTTCGAACACTTTCAAACAGCATTAAACTACTGTGCCCTGCTAAAAGAAAAACAGCACCGCATCGTAACAGAAGTAAAACTTTGAAGTGCGCCGTATTAGTGCTAATGTCAGATGAGTCGAAACGAAATGTACCGGTGCCATTAGATTGTTATGAGTATGACTGTGTTTGAAGTCAGTGACACTATAATTGACGGTACGTTGTTTTGGAACGTACTGAAGCAGCATCAAAATTCTACACTCGCTAAAGCACAAGCATGTACTCCATCGCATCCAGCAACTAACTGCAGTAAAGCTTTGCAGTGTATTGTATAAAAGCGTATGTCTGACGAGTCAGTCCTATCGGATTAATCGGAATTTGAACGTAGTGTGGGTCAGTGAGAGTGCTGTCGATGAACGTTAATTCTAAACATTCTGAAACAGCATCATACCTTTAAAACAAATATTTCAGCGTATGTAACAACTGCTGTAAAGTTTTAGATTGCGTCCTATACGAGCGTATGCCTGCTTAGCTGAAGTGACACGCAACGGTGACACTTGTTTTCTAAGAGTATGAGTGCGTCCGGGGATCAATGACACTACTGCCGACAAGACGTTGCTCTGGAACACTTTGAAGCAGCATCATACTTCAGTTCTCAGTTAGGAAAAATATATACTCTTTAGGTCAAGACAGTAAATTTATGATTTGTCCATCCTGCTTGATGACAGTGCATCGCATGACTAATTATGTGTTTAATAGACAGCTTTCTAGTTTGCAGCAGTATATGTTTAACTAAGAGGGTCTTTGGCCTACTTCATTCTTAACAAAACGGTTTCTAAATCGTGGTTCAGGACATAACCAAATTTTCGCTTTTCCTTCCTAGAAAATTAAATGAACTCTATTTCGTTTTAGGAAAGTGTCAGCTGATAGCAGCTAGTTAAACAGAATATAATTGCCAAGGGTTATTCATTCATATCTTTGTTTACGAAGTTGAAATTATCTGCTTAATCGTACACATTCCAAAATTAGAGTGGACTTCAGCAAAGCTTTTATAAATTGAAAATTCCATTATTAAAAATCATCTCCGAGCTAGCTAAAAAATATTAAAATTCCAGTTTTGAGCGTGCTTGAAAATAACAACAAAGCGCCAGCACTATGAACCTTTTATTAAATTATTGTTGCGTGTTTAATTTGTGCAGATCCAGTACGCTTTGAGTAATTTTCCCCATTTTATCTCGAGTCCGGGAATATAGATAGAGCTGGCTCCTGGAGCCTGCGCCAACAACGCCGGCACCGCAGTAGTGAACGAGCGGTTACAGCAAGGGATGCTGCGAATTCCGGCGCTATCTGCAGAAAAGGTTCTGGATATTTCGATTTTAATATCTGGGATATTGCGGTCGTGTTTTGTTGCATTACAAAGTGTGCCGAAAAATATGTTTGATCGCCACACGGATTTTTTTAACACTGCAGCACATTATGAAGGATTCATTACAGTTAATTTATGTTAATTGACATTCGCGAAGCTTGGTAGGTACGTTAAAAGGGCTTTTCTGGAAAATTTATTGCGCTAGTGCTTTTCTTGTAATCGTTTGCGACGTCGTCGTTTTTAATTAAGGAGAGCTTTTTATTTAAATAAAGCGAGATGGCTAAGCGTAAGACAAAAGACCTTCTATTTACAATTAAATGCGATAAAGTAGTAGGCGGCTTATTTCATATATCAAACAATACTTGAAACCCAGAGTGGCGGTCAGTGTGGTTAGGTTTGGTTTGGTTTGGAGAGTGCCGAATCCTTAGCCAATATGTTTAGTTTGGGGTAGACTGAGATCGATGCCTGCTCTTTGTCGAATACGTGTAGGTATTCTATTATGTTCACAGCGTGTATATAATATAATGTGAATAGAACACTCTGACATTCAATCTCAGGGGGGCCTTGAATTTTCAATATACATCTATACCCATATCAAAATGCTTCTAAAAAGTTTGACGTCGTCATTGTTCAAGTTCCAGAAATTTTCGTTAGGTTTCCTTGCTTCCCCATTCCAGCTGTGTATGAAGGCGCACGTAAAATGAGCAAATTTAAGATAAAAAGATCAAGTAATAAATTGAATTCATGGAGTTTCAGGTCGAGAAATGCTGTCATAACGTACAGTGTTATGGCGCTTACTCGTTTTCCGCACTGTTGCCTTAAAATATACTTAAACCACTTCTAAACGCTTCCTTACTAATTTAATAAAAGATAAAATGTAATAAGCTTTGTCTAGATATTTTATGCAGGTATCTAAAAGTTAGTTTTTCCTTTAAACCGACACAGACTTTAACTTTAATTCTAAAGATGTACACAAAAAACGTGTTAGTACAAGATCCTGTTTGCTTGCGTTAACCCAAAGATTTCTGAAGCCTCTAAACAAAAAGTGTATTTTGGAAAAAACTAATTTCTGGAAATCACTAGGAAATGAAAAAATTGTTTTAACTTAAGTAAATTCAATAATTTTAAGTTAGTCTCAGTAGATGCACGATCAACATAAAAGATTAATTATGACTCTACTGGTGAAAGCGCCAACAAAATCAAGATAAAACTTCACATATTCGGATCCAAAATACAGTGCATGAAAGAATTTTTTCTCAGATTGGGGATATAATACGAAAACCTTAACAATATTTTTCTTACATAAATTGCAAACGCAACTCGGGCAAAACCAAATTACAACAAACTTTTGAAAATGTCACCGTTTATCATCGCTTGGCCGACAAAGCAAAACAGTTAACTGTAAACTTATATAACATCCACAGTTGTTATGAATTTACAATGTAGGGTATATAGTGCTAGAGTTGTTCCGAATAAATTAGTTGTTCTAGATGATTCTTAAATAAAGGTCTGGTGAATTTAGATTCGTCGGCCTTGTAGGTCACTGTAGTGGACCATAACTTCGGTCCATTACCTATAAAACTTTTTAAAAACTTTTCTCCAGAAATAATAGTTCACTGCCGAGTTGTTTTCATATTCTATTTAGTATACTAATAGCAAAATTTTCAAAATAACTTCTATTAGACTTTTACATTGTTGAATATGAATAAGTATTTGTCCAACATTTCAATTAAAAAACATCGCCATTAAAAATGTTAATGCAGATGGTTATTAAAAGACTTGTATTTTAACCATGTCAAGAATGTTTGTCACACATATTGTTAAATTCACCCCTAAAAAAAATATCTCAATTGTTAACAATATTTAAGAAGTGCAACTCTTCACTGAATCTCGTTGAAATACGCTATACAATTATAAAACAATAGAAGAGGACCGAGCTGTATATAGGCTGTTGTGAGAATTTCAGGGAACTGTGTAGGCTAGCTCAGAATATAAATAACTGGAGGTACATGTCCAACCGATTTTGAGATGGAAAACCTAATGACGAAAAAATAAGTGCAGATAAATCTGACGATTATTATAAACAACTACAGGTGTTGGTTGTGAAATATCTGTAACTAATGTTAACTGCGCGAAAAGATATATTGGAAAAAATATTAAATCGGCAAATGTTCAAATCCTGGGCGAACTTGGCGGTCACAGGCTGCTTACCCCTCTTCACAACCTTACATGTAATTTTCCAATGCTTCACCCAAAGGTACTACATTGGCCAGGAAGCAATTTTTTTTTTACCTGGATAATTTGCAATTTTGCCGAACCCTTGCTGTTCCAAGCAAGGTAGGGATCCTGTACTAGGCCGCCCCCTATAATAGTAGCTAGAAGGAGCCGTATGGGTTAAGTTGTTCCGATAGGTAAAGGTCAGTCGGGTTAAGCGCGCGAGGGAGTGCGGCACGTTATCCTAGCGCGTGTCGGGTGTTTTAGAACTTAGTTTAATTTGTGAACTTTGCGTTGAAATTAAATTATACATTGATCCGTAAGAGTGTGATAGTGATAGTTGACGCTAATGTGGATCAGTTGGATTGTACTTTACAGATAAGTTATAGTTGTAGTATTTTTCTTTGTTTGTTTTTTAATGGTAACGTCGCTGGCCGCATTGTAGTTACGGTGCGTGCTGCGAATTTTTATTTAGCTGTGTTGCTTTATTTTGTGACATTGGTTACAAGTCATTAAACTACATAAATCCATCTACGAGTTATTATTAAATATCCACAGGTTGTAACAGGTAAAACTAAAAGGATCACGAAAATACCGCATGCGAGGGGTTGCCGCTAGCCTAGGCCAACATCTGCAAGGGCAGCCACTCGTTTCCACGCCTCCTGGAATGTCTGATCTTTCTGATGGAGCTGGTTCAATCCTTAACGTGCGTGACAACACTCACACACGGGACCTCCATTTTACTTCTCATCCGAACGAGGGCGTATTTTTCTGAAAAATGCTCGCCTAACATTTTTCAAGAGAGCCGCGTCTGGATTCGAACCCGGGATCTTGGACGTAGTAATGGCACGCATACCAACTACGCCACGGAGCCGCCTTCCTCTTCACAACCACTGAATGTCGGAGAAATAAGGTATATAATCGTTGAACAATAGAAGGGGTCCGAACTGTATCTAACAATCAAGAACAGCGCCTATGATGAAAGACAACAAACATAGAGACAAGAAGAAATTTGTTGAAAGAATATGTGCGGAGCACAGCACAGTATGCCTATGAAATATGGGCAGTAGAAAAATAGACAGAAAAACGGTAGCAGCCTTATGGAATGTTGTGCTTCAGATGTATGAGGATGGTAGCATGAACAGACATAGGTAATAACAAATAGGTTATAGAAATAGTTGGGCAACAAGGATATCTGTGGAAAAAATAGGAAAAATAGAAGACAGAATACGTTCTAAGGCATTTTTGAGGAATAGTATGGGATATATTACAAGCAGAGATAAAAAAGGAGGTAGATATAGACCTAGATCAGATAGCGATAGACGCAGACTATGCAAATTTCAGGAAAATGTAAAGGTTAGTTCAGAACAGAAAACAATGAGGGTATGCGTCTAACCAGTTCCAGGACTGAAAACCTAATGATTATGATACAACTCTTCCAATATTGTAATTGTACCATTAAAGTCTCTCATCATCATCATTAGATCTTCAGTCCTAGAACTGGTTGACGCGTACCCTTATTGTTTTCTAGTCTGAACCAACTTACACATTTCGCTGAAATTTGCTTAGTCTGCATCTATCCCTATCTGTGTGCGAAAGTCTGATCTTGGTTTACTCCTACCTATCATTTCCTATCTTGGCTTGTAATATATCCCGTATTATTCCCAGAAATGTCTTAGAACGTATCCCGTCCTTCTATTTCTCCTATTTTTTTCATTTTCCCCAGATATCTTTATTACTTCTACTATTTCTACAACCTATTTGTTATTAACTTTGTCTATCCATGCTACCATCCTCATATATCTGAAGCACAACATTCCAAAAGGCTCCTATCTCTTTCTGTTTGCTTTTCCTACTGCCCCTATTTCATAGATGTACTGTGCTGTGCTCCACACTATGCTTTGAACAGTTTTCTTCTTGTATCTATGTTCGTTGTCTTTGAACATAGCCGCTGTTCTTTCTTGTTTGATGCAGTTCGGTCACCTTCTATTGTTTTATAGTTATATACCCTATTTCCCCGATATTCAATGATATGTGAAGGGGGGGTAAGCAGTCTTTGGCTGCCAAGTTCCCCAGCACTTAAATCTTTGTCCAATTAATAGTTTTTCCAATTTATCCTTTCGCACAATCAACTTAGTTGAAAATATTTCACAACTAACACCTGTAGTTGTTTATAATAATCATCAGATTTAAGAGCACTTATTTTTTCGTCATTGAGTTTAACATCTTGAAACTGGTTGGACTTGTATCTCAGCTTATTTATGTTCTGAGCTAACTTACACTGTTTCCTGCAATTCTCACAACAGTCGATATACAGCTCGATTCCCTTCTATTGTTTCCTAATTATATGCACTATTTCACCGAGATTCAGTAATATGTGAAGAGGGTTAAGCAACCTGTGGTTTCCAAGAATCCCCCAACACCATTTGCCGTATTAATAGTTTTCATGTAAATCCTTTCGCACAATTAACATTAGTTGAGAGTATTGCAAAACCAATATCTGTAGTTGTTTATAATAATCACCATGTTTTAAGTACAGTTATTATTTTTGTCATTAGTTTTTCTATCTTGCGACTGGTTGGAAACGCACCTTGTTACGTGCAAATCGAATTTGCACTTAAACATTGTTTTAGTTAGTTTTCTTGATGTGCGGAAGTTCCCGCCATAATTTTAAATACGCAAGAAGCGGGAACAATTTAAATAGACTGGGCGGGGCTTCCGGTACGTCACAATAGTGCAATTGGCAAGTGTGAATTATCCCTATAGGGGTAAGGCAATGCTACAAAAGAGTAGGGAGTTCCGCGGTTCTCGCGCGGAAACGTGGCTTTTTTACGCCGAACTTTGAAGTGAACAGTCGTGCGGGGTGTCGTGTTATCTTATTATGTAGATTTCCTTATCTTGATTATCTTTCCTTAATTACCTATTCCTGTCTTCCACTGCATATAGGAACGGAGATGACCCTGGAGCATCCCATGACCCCGAGATAATTTGGAGGTCCAACTCTACCAGCAGCAGCGATGCCGAGGCTACCGCAGCGTGATTTCCTGCCGGTTAGCGGATCCTTCACGTGAGTAGACTCTCTAATTTTTATTGTTTTAATTTTATGTAACTTCGCTTAATTATGGCGCAATATAAATTATCAGTGACGTCATGGTGTATCTTATGAACTTTGGTAATTGTATTACCGGCTTTTAAGAGCCATCTATCGGCATTTCAATGTACCAGAATCTAAGTGTTACATTTTGTTAACTGCATTACCGACCAGATAAAACTGTAAACGAAGTGTAGCAGATGGCGCCTTCAACCTGTTCAGGCTATGAACTTCAGGGGCTTCTTCTTTGTTTTTAGGTTAGAATAATTTCCTTTATAAGGATACAATGCATTAATAGCTTCTTCACTTAAAGAACTTTACTTTTATTCATGTAAGTATTTACCTTACCTTATGTCTTTAAATACAGTATTATAGAAATACCTATTAAAATATCTTTAGTTGCTTTCCTTAACTTTGAAAGGCCGTTTTTTGAAACTTAAATACATTGTTCTTTATGTTACATTCTAAAATTGCATTATGGTTTATCTTTTACATGAAAATTTTGTGTTTAAAAAAAACACTTGAGTGAAATAAATTGCTAGTATACCTTTTTTAAGAAGTGTTTGACTATACGTTGTTGCCTTATAGGTTAAATAACATATCCTCTGCGCCCATTTTCCATTTTGGAAGGCTTGTCTGTCATTATCTATAAAATATGTATTTAACTGAACATTGATTTCGTTTCCATATACCTTAAATGTGTTTCTTTGGTGTTATCGGTGACGTTCTAACAAGTTCTTACCTCTAAATATCGTATCGTATTACCTTAAAGTAACTGTAACGTGTTTTTTACCTTCTAACCTGCGTCAAAATCGCATATTTTTTATATCGTGTCTTGAATATTGTATTCATAATGAACGTATCACATTTAAAATCGCTGGAATTGATCTACGAGCTGGAATGTAGAAGTATCATAGCTGCGAGCAATCAGAATGATAGGCGATCTCAACTTAGGGCTGTTTTGTCACAGGAAACCAAAGGCGTTGCTATCTTAAAGAACCCTGTTGGCGATTGGCCACTCAACGTATCAGAAATTAAATTATCTTTAGATGATATATCGGGTATAATAAACAAAACAGATCCTGCGGCTACTAATATCGAATTAGGGAGATTGACTTCAAGAATAACCCACGTCAAACACCGTATCGAATCATTATCTTTATATAACGATGACCAAGCGACTCAAGCTAAACAAAGTTTGTTGTCCGAGGTGTTATTGCTTGAAGGAATTCTTTTAGAAAGACTTAATCCTAACGCAGACGTAGATATATCGTTACCTTTTTCAAATCTTGCGCTTGCCGAACCTAAACCATTAGGAAAACCTATACCTGTATACAAATGGGGTCTCACCTTTGAAGGGTTTGATTCGAAGGTTTCTTTATCATCCTTTCTTGACCGGATTAACGATTTTAAAATTTCTCGCGGGTGTACCGACCAGGACCTATTTATCTCAGCTGGTGATTTGTTCGCAGGCTCAGCGTTAATATGGTACAGAAACATACGACACCAAATTTCTACCTGGAATGAGTTAGTTGCCTGTTTAAAACGAGATTTCCTACCTTATGGCTACATTAACGATCTTTGGAACGAAATCCGAAACCGAACTCAAGGTCCCGACGAAAATGTTGTGTCTTTTATTACCTCATTAGAAGCTTTATATAGCAGACTCGACAAAAAACCTTCCGAATCCGAAATTATCGATCAATTACTTAGAAATTTGAACCCCTATTTCTCAGAACGTTTGGCATTACAGACCATATCTTCGCTAGCTCATTTTAAAGACCTATGTCGCTCTCTTCAAGAAGTGAGGTCAAGGATTGACAAATATCGACCACCACCCGAGAAATTATCTGGTCTCCTAGAACCTGATCTAGCTTGCCAAGTTCGACCTTCCGTAAACTATCTACCCTTAACGTTCCTCCTACCATAACTAATAACGCACTTACCTGTTGGAACTGCAAGCGAAGTGGACATAGCTATACTGTCTGCACATACCCTAAAAATATTTTTTGTTATGGTTGTGGTCGCTCAAATATCTACAAATCTAACTGCACCAACTGTAATCCTAACGTATCGGGAAACTCCCGTCGAGATATTTCAAATCAGGGTGTGAATATCTCAAGAAACCAAAATCGCCCTCAACACCAATCATTCAACGGACACAGACGCCAATAAATTTAAATTATAAAACCACTTCTAACGTTGTACCGTCATTAAATTTATCTAATAATAATACCGCTACTATTAATGTACAAAATACCTTACCTTCATTAGAGGAATTATGCTACACTACTCCAGCCGAGTGGTCTAAGTGGTTACAAACCGTCAATTCCTTTTATCATAAAAAGACTGCTACCGTTTCACAACTTGTTAAAAAACCCTTCGATAACCGTCCACACTTATCTATCTCAATTGGTTCCTTAAATGTAATTGCTTTACTGGATACAGGTTCTTCATGTTCTCTTATAAATAACGAAGGTTTACATCAATTATCTCAACAAAATATCAAAATCCAAATTATTCCCGAAAAACTTCCATAAATTTAGCTGACGATAATCAAATACATGTAACCGGTTCCTTAAGTTAAAAATTCGTGTAGAGTCTCTTGAACGTGATGTTTTATTTTGATTGTCCCTGCATTAGCGTATCCTTTTCTACTGGGCGTTGATTTCTGTAAACTTTTAATCTGTCACTTTACTTTCAGGATTTTTCATGGCAAACCTCTATTAAAACGAACTCCTGTGCATCTACAGGAATATCTAACAAAATCTCTTACTGACTCCCAAGATGTAACTCTTAACGCTACAATCGACAAATTTCGCAAACTTAATACCTCTGAACTTGGTTGTGTTACAACGGCAACACACGTTATCTCCACAGGTGATGCCCTTCCCTTTAAGCAACGTCAATATCCCTTATCGCCTGCCTTACAAAAGCATTTACATGCGGAAATAGACAAAATGTTAGTATCTGGTGTTATCTCTCCTTCAAATTCACCGTGGACCTCTCCCGTATTGCTAGTTCGGAAAAAGAATGACGAATGGCGTGTTTGTTTTGATGGCAGGAAGCTAAATTCTGTTACTGTTCCAGACGCTTACCCTCTACCCAGAACTGACTCAATTTTGAGCAGGCTTCGTAACGCAAAATTTATCTCATCTATCGACCTAAGACAAGCTTTTTATCAGATACCTCTTGACTTATCTTCTCGTCAAAAAACTGCTTTTTGTGTCCCAGGCCGAGGTCTTTTCGAATATAATTTTTTGCCATTTGGTCTCTGTAACGCTCCACAAACTTTACAACGTACTATGGATCAAACGTTAGGTCCTATCTTACATCAAGAACGTGCCTTTGTATTTTTAGATGATATCTTAGTTATCTCAAGTTCTTTCGATGAACATATCGCCACATTAGATGAAGTTGCTGAACGTTTAAATGCAGCAGGTTTTAAGATAAACTGGGAAAAGTCTCAATTTTGTCGTTCATCCCTTACATTTCTTGGTTTTATTGTCGATGGGACAGGCTTACGAGCCGATCCTGCTAAAGTTGATGCCATTACTAAATTTAAAACACCAAAAACTGTTACCGAAATCAAACGTTTGATAGGAATGATTAGCTACTATCGCATTTTTCTACCTAACCTTTCAACTATATCTGCACCCATTACCGCTTTAATTAAAAATAAAAGAAATCCCAAACTATCGAGTGGAATTTAGAATCCCAACAAGCTTTCGAACAAATTAAAACATTAATCACTTCAGCACCTATCTTAATCTCTCCAAATTTCGATGATAAGTTTTATATACAAACCGATGCCTCACTTACCGGGTTAGGTGCAATGTTGTTCCAGGTAAACAATGGTTTAGAACATCCAATCGCTTATGCGAGCCGTGCCTTAACTTCTGCCGAACAAAAATACTCTGCTACCGAACGAGAACTATTGGGTGTTATCTTTGGCATCGAGAAATTTAGGGGATACGTCGAAGGTACACACTTTACCGTAATCACTGATTGTGCAGCACTCACTTGGCTTAATAACTTGAAACAACCCGCAGGTCGTTTGGCAAGATGGAACTTGCGTATATCTCAATTTACTTTTGACGTTAGGCATAGGCCTGGCAAATTAAATATCGTACCTGATGCGTTATCTCGAGATGTAGTTTCTCTAAACCTTCCAAATTTAATTCTGGATACCTGGTACCTCAATATGATAAAAAGTTTCCGATAATCCCGACAAATTTCCTACCTTTCGAGTAACTAATAATAGACTGTATAAATTTGTATCCTCGTCCCCACATAAAATATCGAATATACCTGAATGGAAACTCGTTGTGCCCACTGCAAATCGCAGTGGGTGCTCAAATTATGTCACGACGATCCCTTAGCTGCACACCTTGGTGTTACAAAACTCTCGCGAAAATATCTGAATTGTATTACTGGCCCACACTTAAGCAATCTGTTTGTCGCTACATTAAAAGCTGCAAAATTTGTGGTTCCCATAAGAGTTCGCAAGATGCTCGCCCTGGTTTAATGGGTAACTTTAAGCGTGTATCTTATCCCTTTCAATTAATATCGCTTGACTTATTAGGACCTCTCCTCGATCAAAAGAGGCAATCAATATCTTTTGGTTGTTACCGATTGGTTTTCTAAATTTGTTATGGTGCAACCCTTACGTAAAGCTACCTCCGCAGCAATAATTAAATTCCTAGAACAGAATGTCTTTCTTATCTTTGGTGTCCCCAGATTATTCTTTGTGACAATGGTGCACAATTTATCTCTAAAGATTTTCAGAATTTCGTTAAAAGTTACAAAGTACAAAAATTTGGTTTAACGCAAAATATCACCCCAAGTAAACCCTACCGAGAGAGTAAATCGAGTGTTAATTACCGCTATCTCGTCTTATATTGATTCAGACCATACTACATGGGATGAACATATCTTTGAAATTGCTCAAGCTTTGCGTACATCTAAACACGAAGCAACCCAATTCACTCCGTCTTTTCTTGTTTTTGGAAGATATACCCCAATCGATGGGAGTTACTATGGTTTAGTGCCTGACGATACTAACGTAATCGAATTTGACGATAAAGTACGTTGGGACAAGGACCAACAGTCATTACCTTCTATCTTTAACGACGTTAGAAAAAATTTGTTAAAAGCTTACGAAAAGAGCAAGGACCATTATAACTTGCGTAAGCGAAATATTTTCTTTGCCTTAGGCGAACAAGTGTGGAAAAAGAACTATGTCTTATCGGATGCATCTAAGAAATTTTCTTCAAAATTGGCCCCTAAATTCATTCTTTGTAAAGTCACACGTGTTATTAGTCCCCTTATCTATGAACTTCAGGATACTGAAGGAAAACGCCAAGGCAGGTGGCATATTAAAGACCTTAAGCCATTCTCTGCTGACCCAAATGCTAATTAAGTTTTTCATGCTCCATTATCCTCACGATTTACCTAATATTTTTTGTTCTCACCATCAATTAGTATCTTTAATTACTTATTCCTTCTCTCATATAGTATATAATTTCTTACACGTTTAACTTTACTTACCTTAATTTAGCTATCTTTTTCTTTTCGTTGACTTTCCTCGACCATACCGTTACTCATATATCACTTCATCCTCTACACCCCCCAATATAGCTCTGTCGTTTCATTTAATTAACCCTTGAAATTTTCCTACTACATATTGTTCGGTCTTTAGTATTTCTCTTATATGGTTTAATTGAAAGGTAATTGTCGTAACTTTGGTTGAAATAACCCATTGAATTTTTATGACTGGTTTTGGCTGATGTTGAGTGAATGCTTTCTTCTTTGGGCTCACATAGGACACGCGCAGTCTATGCCATTGAAAGAAATAGTTCATATTCGCAGTTGCAAAGGCTAGGATTGTCTATTCCATGTGTTTTCTTCTGAATTACTGCAGTCGCCCACATTATACTACATCATTACACTATATCTTTATTTGTTTTTCTACTAAATCAACATAACGTATAAACATTTTTTTCGTTGTTTTTATTGAACTTCGTGGTGAGGTGCTATTGCTTCTTATTGTTATCTTATTAAATTCTCGGTTGTTTTAGCATATGGGGACAGTGTATCTGTATTTAACTGCTTATAATTGGGCATTTGTGTGTGTTTAGGGTGCTACCGATTTAAAAAACTACCTTAAAACAGTTTGTTTTGTGTGTTTGTATCTGTGAGGATACTTTTAAGTTGTCGTGTCTATCTTTGTCTGATTTTCTTATCGTAGTCGAAGCACTCGTTAGGAAAATTATCGTACTAGTTCTCTTAGGAGTCTAGTGAATTTTAAAAATGTGTATATCTTATCTTGTCGGATTAAAATCGCAGGTGGTCCTTCAGACTACGCTGTGTTTTATAGGGTCAATCCCATTTAAACGGCTCTACTGGAGCCAGCCACTCTTTTGTTGTTATCATTGTCTTGGGTAATAACTAGGCCAATATCTTTGTCTTCTTTATTATCTTCGATAATACCTTTAGGTTTAATATCGTTATCTTATTGATTACCTTTGGTAATAACCTTAGTTTAGTATCGTTATCTTACCAATTACTGTTAGTAATAATTTTGGTTTAATTTATCGTTATCTTACCGACTACCGTTAGGAATGACTTCGAGTTATGTCGCGTTATCTTACCGGTTATCTTGAGCAATAACTTCTGTTTAAATTCATGTTACCTACTATCTCTTATAATCACTTTAACTTAATATCGTGTTATCTTATCGAGTATCTCAAATAATAACTAAAGCTTAATACCGTTATCTTATTCATTACCTTTGAGGATAACAACTTAAGCTTAATATCTTTACCTTATCTACTATCTTTAACATCAATTTGAGATCTTATCTTATCTTTTATCGTCCTAACGTGTGGTATATATGACCAGACGTGGAATTATCTTTCTGAAAATTAAGTGAAAAAGCTAACCCAATTTAGAAATGTAATTTGTCAGGTTAGCATATAAGGATTTAGTAGGCGGTACTTTTGGTAAATTTGTGGATTCACAACTGTGTCATGGACAAGTTAAATGTGCATCGGAGGAAACCAAAGTACCAGAAACAAAATTTGCTAGAGTGCAAGTGACGCTCTCATGAACTTTTTAAATTTGGGCACTTCTTGCCAAAAAAGAAGAATAGTTTGATGCGACACTCATGTGTGTTTGCATATAAGAACTATATGTTAGCTTTAGTTAGATAAGTTTAGATAGGTTTAGATAGGTTAGGCGACTTGTCGCACCCGTGTTAGTTTAAGCAGTGTTTCATGCTCCCCGACAAATTTGTGCTGTCGGTAAGTAGTGTAGTCAAAGACTATCGGGCTACCTATTCCGTTTCCTGGTACTTCGGTAGACGTGTTATCGGTCGAAAAACCAGGTGGCGCCTTATATAAACATTTTGTAGGTTTTAAGTTAGGGTTTATATAGGGTAGTAAGGACTTAGATTTTAAGCTGTTACTGTGCTAACAGACTTTTTCTTTTTTTTGTTTTTTCTTTTGTGGCTTTGTCGCGATTGTTACGTGCAAATCGAATTTGCACTTAAACATTGTTTTAGTTAGTTTTCTTGATGTGCGGAAGTTCCCGCCATAATTTTAAATACGCAAGAAGCGGGAACAATTTAAATAGACTGGGCGGGGCTTCCGGTACGTCACAATAGTGCAATTGGCAAGTGTGAATTATCCCTATAGGGGTAAGGCAATGCTACAAAAGAGTAGGGAGTTCCGCGGTTCTCGCGCGGAAACGTGGCTTTTTACGCCGAACTTTGAAGTGAACAGTCGTGCGGGTGTCGTGTTATCTTATTATGTAGATTTCCTTATCTTGATTATCTTTCCTTAATTACCTATTCCTGTCTTCCACTGCATATAGGAACGGAGATGACCCTGGAGCATCCCATGACCCCGAGATAATTTGGAGGTCCAACTCTATCAGCAGCAGCGATGCCGAGGCTACCGCAGCGTGATTTCCTGCCGGTTAGCGGATCCTTCACGTGAGTAGACTCTCTAATTTTTATTGTTTTAATTTTATGTAACTTCGCTTAATTATGGCGCAATATAAATTATCAGTGACGTCATGGTGTATCTTATGAACTTTGGTAATTGTATTACCGGCTTTTAAGAGCCATCTATCGGCATTTCAATGTACCAGAATCTAAGTGTTACATTTTGTTAACTGCATTACCGACCAGATAAAACTTTAAACGAAGTGTAACAACCTTCGTTGATTTCTATTCTGAGCTAGCCTACACATTTCCCTGAAATTCTCACAGCCTACATCTTTCACTATCTGTGTGCAGTAGTCTAACCTAGGTCTACCTCTACTTCTTTTTTTCCCTATCTCTGCTTCTAATATAGTCCGCACTATTCCCTCATGTCTTAGTATGTGGCCTATCATCCTATCTCTTCAATTTTTGTACTGTTTTCCACATAGTTCTTTCTTCCACTACCATTTCTAGTACTTTTTTGTTGTTAATTTTGTCTGTCCATGGTATCTTCATCATACGTCTGTAGCACCACATTTCAAAGGCTTCTATCTTTTTCTTGTCCGCTTCTCCTACTGTCCAGGCTTCACAGCCGTACAGTGCTGTGCTCCACACATATGTTTTAAGTAATCTTTTCCTTGTTTCTATGTTTGTGCTCTTTGAGCACAGTAGTTTCTTTTTTTGTTAAATGTAACGACTTTGTGCTAATCTTTGTTTTATATCTTTTGTGCTTTTCCCATCTTGCGCTATTTGATTTCCTAGTTGGCAGAAATTCTTAACCTCTTGTAAGTTCTGGTTACCTATTTGTATTCTTGTTTTTGATTTATTTTCCCCTCTTTTGCATACTAGAACTTTAGTTTTATTTTTGTTAATTTTCATACCATAACTCTCCGTTAGAACAGTTTCCATTTCACTAAGAGCAGCTTTTAACTCTTCTTTGCAAGATGCTAATACCGCTATATCATCTGCAAATCTAAGCGTATCAATCTTTTGTACCTGCATATTAATTCCAAATGTCTTCCTGCATTTAACAGTATTCATTGCCTCTTCTATGTACAAGTTAAAAATTAATGGGTGATAAGGCAAATCCCTGTCTCAACCCTTTCCTAATATTTACTTCTCTACTTTCTTGCCCTAATTCTATTACTGCTATTTGTTCTTTGTATATGCTATGTACTATTCGTCTATCCCTATAACTCATTCCAATCTTTTGGAGTATTTCGAACATTTTTTTCCATTTTACATTGTCGAATGCTTTTTCCAGATCTACATACCCTATATGCACGCTTTCCCCCTTCTCTATTGTTTTCTTCATTATCACCCTCAAAGCTAGAATAGCCTCCCGTGTTCCCCTGTTTCGCCTAAACCGAATTTGATGTTCCCCAGCATTTCTTCAGCTTGTTTTTCCAATCGTCTTTGTACAATTCTAGTTAATATTTTTGAAACGTGTGCTATCAAACTGATTGTTCGAAAATTTTCACATCTATTGGCGGCTTTTTTCTTTGGTATAGTTACTATGATGTTACGTTTGAAATCTTTGGGTATCTCGCCTCTCTCATACATATAGCTTACAAGTCGGAAGAGACGTTCTGTTACTGCTTGTCCAGCGGCTTTTAGAGTTTCGGCTTGCACCTTATCTGTACCCGGCGCCTTACCATTTTTCAGACTCTTTATTGCTAATTCAAACTCATCTCGAAGTATAGGATATCCTAGGTCATCATTTTTAATGTCTGATTTCTGTTCTAATGCTGTTAATTCCACTCCTAAATATAAATTTCCTATATATTCCTGCCATCTAGCTACTTTCTCTACATTTTCTATAATGACGTTTCTTCCTGCATCCCTTATATTTTTACTGTATGGTTTTATACTAAAATTCATTCTAATTAATTTGTATGCTACATCTGTTTCCTATTTCCATGTTAGTTTGTACCTCGTTGCACTTTTCATCAATCCATTGTTTTTTAGCTTTCCTACATTTGCGAATAATTTCCCATTTTATGGCTTTGTATCTCTGTTTTACTGTTTCGTCTTATCTATTTTTGTGTTTTCGTCTTTCTTCTATTAAATTCAAGATATCCTTTGTTATCTATTGTTTCTTATTTTCTTTTTGTGTATATCCCAGAATATCTCTGGCCGCCATGTCTAAGCTGGATTTAATGTTATTTCATTCTGTTTTTACTTTCTTAGTATCAGAAATTGTCCCGATATCTTTTAGCAATACATTTGACTTTTTTTCAAATCTTTCGTGGATATCTTTATCTTTTAGCTTCTCAAAGTTAAAGTGCCTCTTTCCGTTCCTCTTTATCAGATTTTTAAGTTTAAGTGAGGCCTTCATGATTACGATGTTGTGGTCAGTATCTATATCTGCTTCCGGGTGGCTTCTACAGTCTTTTACTTGATTTCTAAACCGTTGTCTTACAAAAATGTAATTTATTTGATATCTTCCTATATCTCCTGGCATCTTTCACGTGTATCGTCTTCTAGCATGATGTTAAAATAATGTATTTGTGATGATTAAGTTGCTCTTGTCGTTAAATTTTACCAGCCTATTTTCCCTGTTTTTTCTCGTTCCTAAACCAAATAAACTATCGCTCCTTCCCTACCCTCACCTACCACTGCATTAAAATTCCCCGTAATTATTAAATTTTCATGTCCTTTTACGTATCTTAGTATGTCTTCGATATCTTTGTAGATCCCGTCTACCTCCACCTCACTGTAGCTAGAGGTGGGCATGTATACTTGTATTATTACTGTATTTACTGGTTTAAATTCAAATCTATCCATGAGTACTCTTTCGTTCTTTTGCAAGTAGCTTTCTACTCGTCGTCCTATCTTTTTCGCATAACTATACCCACACCCGAATTTCCTTCCTCTGATCCTATATAAAATACCCTGAAGTCTCCACTCCAAAAATCCTCCGCCTCTGGCCAGCGAACTTTGCTAATTCCTACAATGTCTAGTGCTAACCTATCCATTTCGAGTTTCAGGTTCTCTAGCTTACCTACTTGTTTCATACTTCTGACATTCTACGCTCCGACTCGCAGAATGTTCACGGATCTTTTTCTATACTTTTGGATCACATTCCCCGGAGATCCGAATGGGGACTATTTTACCTCCAGAATGTTTTACCCCAGAGGATGCCATCATGTTTACGAACAATTTCTGTACGCAGTGTATTTGGGAGGTAATGTGGTGGTTTTCCGTTGCCTTCCACATCGCAGTAGTGTGTCTTAGAATGTCATACCGACTCCTATGGTCTCTGCCACTCTAAGTACCGAAAACGCTGCTGCTCTCTTTCGGGGACCTGTCTTAACCTGGTTCCTCACTAAAGACCTCACTACTTTGGTTAAACCTGTAGTTCGGCTCTTTAGCTAATTGAAACGCGCAAGCCATTCTACCTGTTCTAGTATTTTAGAACGTCGTCAAGGTGCAGGTCCGTTCAAAGTGGAAGTTTACTCTTATGTCTATGAATAAAATTAAACAAAAACCCTTAACCACAAAAAATATTTAAATTACTAGATACGTATTTCGACCACTATGTGGTCATCATCAGTAGGAAATTAAAAAAAAAAAAATAGTTGTATAATTTACTATATTGTTGCTTTAAACACTATCGAGGATATTCTCCTCACCCGCAGGCTGGTGTTCTCAACAAGAAACAAGTGAATTCACAATTCACTTGTTTGTTGTGAATTCACTTGTTTGTTGTTGAGAACACCAGCCTGCGGGTGAGGAGAATATCCTCGATAGTGTTTAAGCAACAATATAGTAAATTATACAACTATTTTTTTTTTTTTTTTTATTTCCTACTGATGATGACCACATAGTGGTCGAAATACGTATCTAGTAATTTAAATATTTTTTGTGGTTAAGGGTTTTTGTTTAATTTTATTTAAATCGTGCCACAGTGTTCCTATAGATTATTATGTCTATGATAATCTAAATTTAAATTTTACTAATTATCGTACTGCAATTTTGTATGAATTGTAGGCAAAAATTCAAGGTGCGTACCGTAAGTCCTAGAACGAGCAAAAGTTTAATGTATCTAGCTTTCTAAAAAGTTTCGTTTGCCTATCAAAAACTATTCTAAACAGAAGAAAATGCTAAACTCGAGTATAGTTAGGGTTTGAAACGGATAGGAATATTTATGAACGGATCCTGGTGGATTTGTTAACTTACATTTGTGACTAACTCTTCGAGTACAATCCTTTGTTTAACAATATATGTATATTATTGGGTGTTTGGGAAGTTGGTACGAAATGAAAAATGCTACAAAACGCAAAATTTAATAAAAATTCATTTTTTTGCAAATGGTTCAATGCGGTTATGCCATTTAAGCATAGGTATATGATCATACAAGGTGCATGGCAGTGACTTATGCGTTCATTGAAGTTTGATATGACGGGTTCGTGGATAGCTGGTTTGATTTTATTCATGACTCCCACGATTTCTTAGTCCAGTTGTGGGATATTTTGTGGTTTGCTTGCTCTAGCTCTAGACTTGACAAATCTTTACAAAAAGAAATCAAGTGGGATGAGATCGCAGAATCTGGCAAGTCATTCTTGATTGCCATACCAAGATCTAATGCGCTGATGTAATTTTTCATTCCTTACAATTTTACCTATATGAAAATGGTTTTAAATATCAAACACATATGTCTTATAAAGGTTCATTTCTAAAATTCCAGCGGTTTTAAATTTCTCGGGAAATGGTCGGTTAAAGCATATGTCTTAGGTAGCAAAAAAGGTTTTAAATATGGAGTGCAATATAGATGAGCAAAAATTAAAGGTTTGGGACCTTTAAAAGAACTCGGCAAGGGGTGGTCCTATTTAAAATTTATTTACAGATTTACACTCCCTAGAAAAATCTAATATTAGTTAATACCGAACAAGATATATTTATCTTAAAAGAAACAAAAATAATCTTTTATATGTTTGCTAGAGGGTATGTGTGTAAAACGGTAAGGGGTGGTCCTATTTAAAATCTATTTACAGATTTGGGCTCCCTAGAAAAATCTAATATTAGTTGATACCAAACAAGATGTATTTATCTTAAAAAAGACAAAAAATTGAAAGGTTCGTGTAAGGGGTGTAACTTTGTAAGGGGTGGCCCTATTTGAAAAATTCAAATAGATTCGAATTTCCCAGAAAATAATAGATCAAACTTATGTATCATACTCTAAGAAAAAACGCTACGATTGGTGTTTCTGATGAATCAGGTGGATCGGGTGGATCACCTGCGCCAGACTTTCCACGAAGTACCTTCTACCGATATTACTGATAAATTTCGACAGCAAATGCCGGTAATTTCGGCTATTTTTAACATTATTTTATTATTATTTTATAATTAAACTGGAACGTGTAACGTATATATATTTTTTTCTCAAATAGCTTAGGGCGTTATCAAGTCTAAATTCGGCCCTGGTGAGCATACTTGTATCAAGATCGCCATTTACTATGATAGCAGGTCTTTCGAAGAAATACGATCTGATCACTCTCCTGCCCAGAATCAACACCATACAGTTGCGGATTTTCGGTCACCCAATTTTGACGGTTTTGTCTATTCACGTTGCCATTGAAATGAAAGTGTCCTTAATACAAAAACGATGGTTTTCGTAAAGTGCTCGCCTCCCGCTAATTTATCGATTAACCATCTAGCAAATCGTAGTGTTTTTCTGTGATTAGCAGGTTTCAATTTTTGTGTAAGTTGAATCTTATATGCATGCATTTTAAGATCCTTTGAAAGTATAGTATGCACTTAACTTGTTAGCAAGCCCACCTGTTGAACTCGACGACGTTCTGATATGCATAGGTTTGCCGTCTTGCACGTTTGCGAGGTTTGCTGGGGTTCGCACAGACCGTGCATTTATATTGCCAATACTCCATCCGAAGGTACTACAATGGCCAGGAGGCGAGTTTTTTGTTGCCTGGAAATTTAGAATTTTGCCGAACTCTTGCCGTTCCAGGCAATGTAGGGATCTTTAACGTGCGTGACAACACTCATACACGGAACCTCCATTTAACCTTTCATTCGAACGAGGGCGTAATTTTTGTGAAAAATGCTCACCTGCCATTTTTCAAGCAGTCGGCCATGTCGCGAGTCAAACCCTGGATCTTGGGATCCGTAGTCTTACGCTTACTACATCGATCCATGGCGACGCGGTTCGCACAGACCTTACATGTGATTTTTCATTGCTCCACCCGAAAGTACTACATTGGCCAGGAGGCGAGTTTTTTTTTACCTGGAAAATTTAGAATTTTGCCGAACTCTTGCTGTTCCAAGCAAGGTAGTGATCTTTAACGTGCGTGACAACACTCACACACGGGTCTTCCATTTAACCTCTCATCCGAACGAGGGCGTAATTTTTGTAAAAAATGCTCACCTGCCGTTTTTCAAGCAGTCGGCCGTGTCGCGATTCGAATCCAGGACCTTGGGATCTGTAGTCTTACGTTTACTACATCGATCCACGGCGACGTGGTTCGCACAGACCTTATATGTAATTTTTCAATGCTCCACCCGAAGGTACTACATTGACCAGAAAGCGAGGTTTTTTACCTGGAAAATTTGGAATTTTGCCGAACCCTTGCTGTTCCAAGCAAGGTAGGGATTTTTAACGTGCGTCGAACGTCGAACGAGGGTGTATTTTTGTGAAAAATGTCGCCTAATGTTTTTTAAGCGGACCGTGTTGGGATTCGAACCCGGGATCTTGGGCGTAGTAGTCACACACATACCACTACGCCACGGAGCCGCCTGTACCTTTGAAACCGCTTTTCCACTGAGAACTGTATTCTTGATTAGTAAAATTGAATACTTTTGGAGCATGTATCGTCATTGATACTAATTCAGGAAATGACCAAGGCAATTGTTGTCAACCATGTACTCAGTATAATATCTAAACAGATATTTTTACAAAAACCTTCCGTCCTTCCCGCCCTTGCACCTAACCTCACTCCCAAGTCTTTCCATCTCTGTAGATAACACAGCAATTTTTCCACCAAAACTTCCCTGGTTCGTAATGCCTCTAATAAAAACTATTTTTCCTAAAGTCAGTAACATTAAACTAATTTCATATTTGGTGTACAAAAAAGTTCCGAGCTGTAGATTTCATACAACCGAAACCATAATTTAAAATTCATTAGTTTTCCCGCTCTTTTACGGTTTTACAACGTTGGCATTTGGTCTTTGAAAATACTATGCGGTTTGACGTTTGATGCAAATAACCTGTAAAATCAGTAGTGTTCACGATGACAATAACAAAAGAGCATATTCGATTTTTTATCCGCTTCGCGTTTCATCTGAGGAAAATTGCTGCTGAAACCACTGAAATGATTTGTGTTGCATATGGAGAGAAGGATGTAAGTCATGCTACGTGTAAAACGTTGTATCAAAAATTTCACCAAAGAGATTTCAGTTTTGAAGATGAACAGCATGCTGGACGCCCTCAAAAGATTGAAACGGACGAACTGTAAGCATTGCTGGATATAAACTCTGCACAAACTGAAAAATAAGCTTGCACAGCAAGCCATTTCCACACGTTTACATGCAATGGAAAAGTTCAGAAGAAAGGCAGATGCGTTCCGCATGCACTGTCCGAAGACAACAAAAATCGACAGCGTGACACCGCACTCACTTTGTTTTCAAGGTTCCGGAAAAGGGATTTTCTGGGCCAAATCATTACAGGCGATGACAAATGGATACTTTATATTAATCCAAAGCGTAAAAAGCATGGGTTGACCCTGGTCAAACTTTGACATCGACTTCAAAGCCCAATATCCACGGCAAGAAAGTTATGTTCTGCATATGGTGGGATTGGAAAGGTGAATTGTATAATGAGTTGTTACAGCCGGCTGAAACAATCACGGCAGACCGCTATCAGCAACAATTGACCAATATGAGTGATGCGTTTGAAGAAAAGAGGCTATTTATTGGCAAAGGACGTTGTAAAGTGATACTGCTTCATGACTATGCCCGGCCACATGTTGCGAAAGTGACCTAGGACCATATCTTTGCGTTAGGCTGGAAACTTCTCCCGCATGCGGCGTATAGCCAAAACATGACGCCTTCCGATTATTACCTATTTCGGTCGCTGCAGCATCACTTGGCTGATACACACTTTGTGACACTTGAAGAGGTACGAAAATGCATTGATGATTTTATCACCTCGAAGCCAGTGAGCTTCTATCATCAGGGAATTCGCAAGCTGCCCGAAAGATGGCAAAGGTCATCGATGCAAAAGGGAATGTTTCGTTGATTAATATCTTTTTGTTTGTTTTTAAATAAATATTGAATTTTGCAAGAAAAAGCTCAGAACTTTTTTGTACACCTAATAGAATTTCTCTAACACATACAACATTTAACATTTAAAATTAAACTCGATTATAACATTTCCAAAGAATGTTATACAATGTTCAGCTTAACAAAAATTTTCCTCATCTCCAGACAACACAATAGCAGAGGTCGTCGTTCTATAACCCGTATAATCGGATTTGGTTTAAAAGATGTGGAAAGTAGTGAAATAGAACGGCCTCAAATCAAGTCGTTTCGTATATATGGTGTCTGTCAATATTCCTATTCTAACTGCAACTAGCGTCACGACGCCAGTTAGACGGACGCAACGCGGAGAGTTATCAACGCACCAAACGCGTATAAAATGTCTTTCTTTTATTAGTTACGATTTTAAATTACAGGCTATATATTTAACGGAAATGCAGTAAAGAATAATAAATTGTTAGGAAGGGTTTTGTTTTCAAAGAGCCCGCATTAGGGAGAATTTGTGTTTGCATGTATGTGTAATGTACGTAATTGCCTCCTTTGCAATTTCATTACGGGTATTAATAGTATATTGACGGAATCTACCCTAATGCAGATGAATCTTAAATCTTTTCTTCCTTGTTTCTAATTGTACTTGTCTCTTTTTATTGGTCCTTTTACAGCTTTTAGGATAGTGGTTTGTGCGTTAGCATGGAGCTATTTGTACGCGTCAGAAAAATATACTATACACCAAGTACACTATACGGGAAATTTGTCTCAATTTGTCGTTGTTTCCACTCGACTTATTTCAGAGAGGGAAACAAATCTGTAAGTAATGCTAATGGGTGTTGATGCAAGCTAAAAGATATGTAGCAGTCTACTCTGTGTAAATATTTATGCTTGCGGTAGTCAAGTATATGCACGAAAATTTGTACAAATAGAAATTTACAAACTCCAAACGAATGTATTCAGGTTCTTTGGTTGTCTACGGAACAGAAAACAAGTAAAAAGTCAAATATAATTCAGTAAAGAAAATTCCGTGATTATTAGTGTTCTATCTAGAAAAATGTATTTAAATATCTAAGACACTTTGTATTTAGATATACGATTAGTATACTATAGGAGTGGGCGATATGGGATTTTACTTATCGAATATTGATACATATTCTATATCGATACGTATCGATATATCGAATATAGATATCTATCGATACGTATCGATGCGTATCGATACATATCGATACATAGCGGCACGTATAGATATACATTGCGATATGTACCGGAACGTTGAGATGCTTAGATTAGATATACGTATATATACGTAACGGTACGCAACGGTACGAATCGATACGCATCGATACCTTATCTACTCTTTCTTTAGGAATAAAATCACAAGATCGTTTTAAAATAACGTATTTATTGACAATTCGATCGATCTTTCACCTAAGATTGTTTGTTTTCAAAATAAATAAAGTTTCAAGTTTAACATTTGCGACATAAGTATATATATATATATATATATATATATATATATATATTGCTATGAATACCTCTCTAAATTATCGTGCCCCTACTTTGGGCGACCCTTATTTATTTTGCTATGATATTAAATACTCATCATGCCCCTACTATGGGCTGCATTATTTATTTGCTATACTATTTACGTAATTTTCTCGCCCCTTACTTCGGGTTGTTATTTTTATTACTATAAACCGAAATTCTTGATCCCCTTCGTTGTGCGCCTTATTAATTTTCTACGTACTCTAAATTATTGGACCACCATTTTAATATTCACTATTAAGTGTAATTATCTCCTCCTCCAGCTGTTTTCTTAATGTTGCTATCAACTGGACTTTATCTTTAAACAACTTTATTTACCAATGGCAAAATTCGATACGTTACCGCCTTGCGGGTTATCTCTTTCCTATTCAACTTGTGGCTCCGCCTTTGTACTATTTAAATCTTATGACCTCGGCTAGCATTTATTTGCAATTATAAAATTCAGTAAATTTAGATTTTATATAATGAAACCAATATGTTATGTACAGCTTTTGAAATTATTTGTAATACATTTCTTATAAATTTCATTTATTAACAACTATCTAGTATGTACTCAAAAACCCAAAGTCACCAAAGAAAATTTATTATCTTTACCAACAAAGTGTAGAATATTCTAAACCTGTTTTCATATTACTCATTCAATACGTATGCAACCTCTTTTGTTGACTTCTTCACAAGCATATCATATTTAGCAAATTCAATATTAAAAATAAAATAAAAATTCATATAGAAAAACAAATGTCTTATAACTAAAAATCTGACCTGGTTTTATCTTTTCCACATCGACGCTTCCAATAAAAATGATCTTCCCCAATTCTGGATTCCATTCAAATTATTACACTATGGACCATCACCATTAAATTATATACCCCAATTTATTTCAATTCTTCAAACTTAGACTTTTATCATTCTTGCCCCAGACTTAAAATTGTAGCTTGTTTCATCCCTGTACTTCAAGATTGTATTATTCTTCTTTTCCCCTTGACATTTAAATTGTATTACTGTATTTCTTAACGTCAGAATCCTAGTCTATTTCCCTCAGACCTCGAAACCCTATTATTTTTATGTCTTAGTTTACAATAAATTCATTAAAAACGTACTTACGTTTAAACGGCAATTGTAATCTTCATATTCGCACTCATTTTATTTTTCACTTTTATACTTATTACGTATTACTTTGTTTAATGGCAATGCACTTCGGCCTTCATTGAGTTCAAAACTGACTTTCTTATCAAGGTGCTTGCTAATATAATCTCGAATTCCCACTCCATCCGTGGGTCTGGTCTAGAACTTGTCGCTTGTCTCTGACCAACCAAATAATTTTATTTAGAGCAGTTTCTGATGTAATGCTCCACGTTTTCCCATAATCACAACCTGCCCGCAGCTGTCTTTCATTATCAACATGCTGTATTTTGATAGATTACTTGCTTTTCTATAAACAACTGATGCAACCCGACTTTAAAGTTTCATGTTTACATGCGATTCACGCAATTTTTAATCATTTCTCTTATCAAAATGGTTAGATCTTTGTACGCATTTATATTAACTACCTGAAACTCTATTTCTATATCCGTATTAATTTAATCGTCTGGAACTCTTCTTCTTAATGCGTGTCTAATTACACTTTATCATTTATTTCTCAATATACGCGTGCTTCCACTGAAAGATATCCTTATTTGTTTTACCTAAATTAACTAAACTTTATCTACAGGGTATTTAATATTTACTATCTACTTAATACATGTATTTCTCATTCCTACGCCAACTATGCGTCTTCCTATGTTTACCTGCGTCGCCCAAAAACTATCTCTACTCTATATACAGGGTGTTGACTACTTACTATCTACAAACTATGTTTATTTCTTAATTATCTCCTTAAATAAGTGTAGTTTTCTGCTGACTATTCTAATTACTCATTCCCGAACGACCTTTACTATAACGTGCACCCCCAAGCAACCCCTTATCACAGCATAATTCCCCCAAATTAAAATATAGAGTTTCATATCAATGTCCTTTTTGGCGCCCAACGTGAACTTAAACTCACATTGGTATGAAATTATTATATTTTTATTTCCATTCTGAAATCCAACTTTTTCTTTATTAAACTCATATTTACATTTTATCTATCTCATGCCTATGTCCTATTATACTATACTATTTATACCTATACCTATTCTTATATTCAAATCCTATTCTATTTTTCTATGTATACCTATTCATAATTTATTTTACATTTCCTTTTATCTATTCATCTGTCTTTGCATGGGTCAATTAAGCTTATTTAGTTCTAGCCTCCCCCTTTCTATTCTTAAATCTGGGTCCTTTTAATCTATATTTCTCAATCATATTTTTATCTATAAATATGCCCTTCGTGCTGATTTGATATCCCAGAAATTTAACTTTATCTTGAAAGAATTCGCACTTCTTTAAATTTAACCTTAAACCTGCTATATTTAATTCTAATAATATTCTTTCTAAATGAACAAAGTGTTGTTCCACAATATCACTAAATATTAACACGTCATCTACGTAGTGGATACAAAATTCCTCATACGGTCCCAAAATATTCTGCATCGCCTTCACCAATGCAGCCGTACTCGAGGACAAACCAAACGGGACCACCCTAAATTGATATATTCTTTCTTCTACAGAAAAAACCGTATATTTCCTTGATTCTCGCGCTAATGGAATCAACCAAAATGAATTCTTTAAGTCTAATTTGCTATAGATTTTCTTATTACCTATTCTTGCTAATATGCTCTCCATCGTTGGTGGACAATTGTATTGCGGCTTCGTTCGCTTATTTATCTTTTTTGCATCTAAACATAACTTAATGCTATCATCATTTTTCTTCACGACGACTAATGGATTCACAAAATGTGTACTGGAGTTTTCTATAATACCTTCACGTAACATTTCTTCAATTTCTTCCTTCACTCTATTCCTATATGCTACTGGAATAGGATATAATTTATTGTTAAACGGCTCTGTATTCGTTACTTCCAACTTGTGCACATAACCCGTGGCAATTCTCGACTTCGACCCAATTAATTCTGAATGCTTATTCAATAATATATTCACCCTATTTCTTAAATCATCTGGACACTTAATATCTTCCTTTTCATTACACCCATTATTTATCTCTTCACTAAACTGATTAATATTTACGCAGTCGTCTTCTATTACTATATTCCCCTCTTCATACCACTTAATATATTTCCCATTACACTCAATCTCTTTGCATTCCGCATTTATCTTCAACCCCAACTTATCTATCATATTCATCCCAAATATAACATCTATCTTCAGTCCAGGTACTACCATAAACTCATTTTCCCATATTTTATCCCCCATTTCACATCTCAGAATTACCATTTCATTTATTACACTAAATCTCTTATTATTTGGTGCCACTAAATTACACCTCGCTATAGCTATCGCTTTATCCCCAAATTTTTCTCGTTTAACAAACTCTTCCGCAACAAGTGATGCTTCTGCTCCAGTCTCAGTTAACACTTTAACTATTCTATCTTCCACCTTTAAATTAATTATTGGTAATAAGTTTCTTTCAAATCTTCCTAATTCATTATCCATTTCATATTTAATAAACTCGCGCTGGTGTTCATATCCGTTAATTCGTAGAATTTTCTTTGGTTCGTCCGTACTCAAAAATCCTGATTTCGCGTCAAAGGTCCTGCCTGACTCATTATCCCTGTATCTGTGCAATTCGTATTTCTTATTTCCATACTATTAATATTTCTAGCTTGCGTCCGTCGATCATTATTTTTCTGTCTATTTATTACTCTATTGTTTCCCTCATAATTCGTTCTCTCCATTCGTTGCCTTGGTATCTGACCATTATTCCTGTTTTGCCTAAAATTATTATTAAAGTTTCCATAGTTCCCCCTATTAAAATTTCTTCCGCGATCATAATTATAATTGTTCCTTCGATAATTATTCCGAGTCTCCGTATTCCTTATAAAATTCGTGCGTCGATCCCTAACATTATTTTCAATTTCATAATCATTTTCCAAATCATCATATCTCTGCAAATAATCAATAAACGTATCTCTATCCACTATATTTTGCGTCGTTATGTATCGCTTTACTTTAGCGTTAAAATGACTTGCTAAATACCTTATAATAATTTTATCTTCTAAAGGAGGATCCAATTGCTTCGGTACAGTAAATTTCTCAATCGCATATGATTCTTGCGTTATCCCTTTCGCCGAATCGTATCTTCCCATAATTAAGTTATTTCGAATTCGATTTTGCTGATTGTCATTCCAGAATTGACGTAAAAATTTGCTTTCAAACTGTTCAAACGTTTCTATTTCACTCTCTACTAAATTGTACCATCTTTCAGCATTCCCTCTTAATATTGCCCTAATTAAATTTAATTTCAATAATTCATCTGTAGATCCCTGTATCAACATTTTAAAATTTGTCAGAAATATCTTAGGATTTAATTTTCCGTCCCCGTAAAATTTCGTAAACTGTTCAATTGAAAGATTCGTTTGAATTAACCTATTTGATTCTCTATTAATATTTATTGGATTACCTTTTAAATTATTTATTTCTTGATTTATTGTTCTGAATTCCGTTTCGCAATTTTCTTCCATCTCTCCTAATTTAATATTTAAATTCGTAATTTTATTGTTGGACTCGCTTTCGTACTCTTCTCGTTTCGTTTTGATTAAAGAAATATGATCCCATAAACCGTCTATTTCCTCAGAAACTCTCCCAATTTTTACATTCATTTGTGCTTTAATCTCCGCGATAGTGTGGTTCGTCTCTTGCAAACCATTACTAAGAATCTTAATTTCACTCTCCAATTTCTCGCTGTATTCCTCCATTTTTGTTTTAACTGTATTTATGGCTTGTTCACTCTTATCCATTTTATCATTTAATGCCATTAAGATATCCAACATTTTGGTTTCTTGTAAAGTTCGCCTTTCTTCACTCAAACTTCTCTCCAACGTTATGTTTTCTTGGGATCCTTTCTCCATTTTGAAATTACTATTTTTACTCTAAACTTTTAAATACTAAATAAATCTACCTTACTTTAAATACTGTACAAATTTCTCTATTTTTCCTTTAATTGAAACTTTTCAAATCCCCGGTTTAGTTTAATTAATTTATTTGAAATCTCGCAATCGTATTTTAAAATTTATTTTAATTTAATTCGCGCCCCCTAGTCTCAGGTTATTTTATTGTGGTTTAATTCATGCCCCAACTTGGGTAGCCATATTTATTTGCTATGAATACCTCTCTAAATTATCGTGCCCCTACTTTGGGCGACCCTTATTTATTTTGCTATGATATTAAATACTCATCATGCCCCTACTTTGGGCTGCATTATTTATTTGCTATACTATTTACGTAATTTTCTCGCCCCTTACTTCGGGTTGTTATTTTTATTACTATGAACCGAAATTCTTGATCCCCTTCGTTGTGCGCCTTATTAATTTTCTACGTACTCTAAATTATTGGACCACCATTTTAATATTCACTATTAAGTGTAATTATTTCCTCCTCCAGCTGTTTTCTTAATGTTGCTATCAACTGGACTTTATCTTTAAACAACTTTATTTACCAATGGCAAAATTCGATACGTTACCGCCTTGCGGGTTATCTCTTTCCTATTCAACTTGTGGCTCCGCCTTTGTACTATTTAAATCTTATGACCTCGGCAAGCATTTATTTGCAATTATAAAATTCAGTAAACTTAGATTTTATATAATGAAACCAATATGTTATGTACAGCTTTTGAAATTATTTGTAATACATTTCTTATAAATTTCATTTATTAACAACCATCTAGTATGCACTCAAAAACCCAAAGTCACCTAAGAAAATTTATTATCTTTACCAACAAAGTGTAGAATATTCTAAACCTGTTTTCATATTACTCATTCAATACGTATGCAACCTCTTTTGTTGACTTCTTCACAAGCATATCATATTTAGCAAATTCAATATTAAAAATAAAATAAAAATTCATATAGAAAAACAAATGTCTTATAACTAAAAATCTGACCTGGTTTTATCTTTTCCACATCGACGCTTCCAATAAAAATGATCTTCCCCAATTCTGGATTCCATTCAAATTATTACACTATGGACCATCACCATTAAATTATATACCCCAATTTATTTCAATTCTTCAAACTTAGACTTTTATCATTCTTGCCCCAGACTTAAAATTGTAGCTTGTTTCACCCTGTACTTCAAGATTGTATTATTCTTCTTTTCCCCTTGACATTTAAATTGTATTACTGTATTTCTTAACGTCAGAATCCTAGTCTATTTCCCTCAGACCTCGAAACCCTATTATTTTTATGTCTTAGTTTACAATAAATTCATTAAAAACGTACTTACGTTTAAACGGCAATTGTAATCTTCATATTCGCACTCATTTTATTTTTCACTTTTATACTTATTACGTATTACTTTGTTTAATGGCAATGCACTTCGGCCTTCATTGAGTTCAAAACTGACTTTCTTATCAAGGTGCTTGCTAATATAATCTCGAATTCCCACTCCATCCGTGGGTCTGGTCTAGAACTCGTCGCTTGTCTCTGACCAATCAAATAATTTTATTTAGAGCAGTTTCTGATGTAATGCTCCACGTTTTCCCATAATCACAACCTGCCCGCAGCTGTCTTTCATTATCAACATGCTGTATTTTGATAGATTACTTGCTTTTCTATAAAAAACTGATGCAACCCGACTTTAAATTTTCATGTTTACATGCGATTCACGCAATTTTTAATCATTTCTCTTATTAAAATAATTAGATCTTTGTACGCATTTATATTAACTACCTGAAACTCTATTTCTATATCCGTATTAATTTAATCGTCTGGAACTCTTCTTCTTAATGCGTGTCTAATTACACTTTATCATTTATTTCTCAATATACGCGTGCTTCCACTGAAAGATATCCTTATTTGTTTTACCTAAATTAACTAAACTTTATCTACAGGGTATTTAATATTTACTATCTACTTAATACATGTATTTCTCATTCCTACGCCAACTATGCGTCTTCCTATGTTTACCTGCGTCGCCCAAAAACTATCTCTACTCTATATACAGGGTGTTGACTACTTACTATCTACAAACTATGTTTATTTCTTAATTATCTCCTTAAATAAGTGTAGTTTTCTGCTGACTATTCTAATTACTCATTCCCGAACGACCTTTACTATAACGTGCACCCCCAAGCAACCCCTTATCACAGCAATATATATATATTATTCCAACCCCTCTTTTTCTCTTTCTTTTATACTTTTTTACTTTACTTTATAAACTTTAAAAATGTGCACACCTAATGCACGCCCGTACTTGCACTGTTTGGTTGGTTCTAGTATTAACTACTTATTGCAATGCCTCGACTCTATAAAACTCTTAATCTCAGGGTATTCAAACTACTTATAGTGGATTCCGTTATAAGTAGATGTGCTACGTCCAACCAAAGTGCACTCTTGTTTTTCTACTAAAATTGCTACTCTACTTTCGTATATGCCAAATTTTAAATTAGATCAAAGTTGCTATGTGCCAAATTAAATTACAACCAAAATTTGTATGACTAATTTTGACGTATTAATATATGATTTTAAAACTCACCTGGTCTATACTCCGTCGATGCCTCGCTGAATCCTGGCACAAAATCCTAATCCCCGTATGCGTCTTCACACTGCTGTTCCTGAATTCTCGTGCTGTTTCCAGGTGTCATAAAATTTTAAACTGCTCCCCAATATCTGAAATGATTAACCCAAATTTAGAATTTTGAAAAAAACTAGTGCTATAACTTCCCTCTGTACTAATCTCCACTTCAAATCCTTGTTTCTTCTATAATTCCGTCCGCTTCTCCGTATCTAAATCCCTTCAAATCTCTTTATAACCACTCTCGATAACCTTCTAACTTTAAACCACACTCCAAATCCAATATTTTACTGTCGCACACTCACTACTATTTACTTTATACTTTCGCTTATTTCTTTACCACTTTTCAATGAAACTCATTTTAAAACAATTACTTTTATTTTCTTTTGAAAATATTAGCACAGTTCTGAAAACACGTCTATTACAAAATTTGTTCGAAAAATATCTCTTTGTTTACTCTCTAAGGCGACCATGTTAATTCTCTACTCGCCTACTACATCCTAAAGTTCATCACAAATAGTCAAGTCCGTGTCGCACATACCCAAGTTCATGTCTTTATACAATTTCATAATTGCACTAAATTCTAATATATGTCCTAAATCTCTACATTCAACCAATCACATTTTACGATATTTTAACTAATAATTTTGGGTTTACAAATATTGTCCAAAATTTGATTCTATAGAAAATGAAACCAAATAATTTACACTGGACCCTGGATGCATGTTGATAGTGAACATTTACAGACGCATCCGGCTTTTGGACGGCAAATGTACTTTCAAAGGTTTTTTAAAAATTCAACTCGGTATAAACCCTTGAGCATTTCACATCTTATTACGCCACTTAGTCATTTTAAAATTGCCTTTTGGCACTGAGTTTCAACTACTATATTTGAATGGTATTTTAGTGTACATAAAATACGGTAAACATACATTTTTAAGTTTATGTGATCGATTATGTGGATTATTTTTGTTTGGCATATACTATCTTGTACTAAACAACCCTTATAACTCTTAGTAGCTCCCTTAGACATTATATTGGCCCCACTGATTTTGAATGAAATTTGAAATTGCGTCGGCTTTACTCTTTCTTGGTGTGCATAATTTCTAGTTTTATTTAAAATCAAACCCCCTCTCACCTTTCTACACAAACCCCTTTTCGGACTCCTACATATTTTAATTATTCAACCCCTATTTTTAATTCTCAATATGTCTGTCTAACTATGCTACATACTAACCCACCTTATAAACTAAAACAAAACTAAACTTTCCGTCGCATGAACTATATTACAACTATTCTACTAAACCCTCTTCCTGTACAACCTTATATGGGTATAGATTTTCCAAGTGAAAACGCCCACGATATTCCCCTGTCGTCGTAGCTAATTCAAATGTGTTTCCCTCCGCAAAAATACGCGTAATCTTGTACGGCCCTTCATACGGAAACAACAACTTCGCGCAAATGTTCCTGTCGCGGTTCGAAACTCTTAACCTTTTCACCACCACCATATCTCCTATTTCAAAAGTCGTCCTTTTTTTGATCCTGCTCGATATCCCTACGCTGCATCCTTTCGATCCTACGTCTAACACTGCCCAACAACTCTGTGATGTCTTGTACCTCGACTTCTTCCCTCCATGGCCTAGCTGGTATAATCCTCCGAATCAATGTTATCGGACACGTTTTTGTCACTGAACTCGGCACACAATTCATGAAATTTTCAATCTGCGGCAGATATCTAACCCATCTATTATGGTGCTCTTGCGTTTCCATTAACTTGGCATTTGTCCACCGACCAACATCCCTGAACTCCTGCAAAGCAACTAAACAATCCTTCACGTCTGTATTTTTTTCCACCTGCGGTCTGCTTAGAAAATCCGCCGTCACATTCTCCTTGCCTGGCTTGTGCTTGATTTCAAAATCGTATTCCTGTAATACTAACGCCCATCTGTACAACCTGCTGTTTAGAAACTCCTTTTTCTTCATAAATGTCACCACCGTGTTGTCGGATTCTATTAAAATTTTTTTTCTTAGCAGATAAAAACGCAACTTTTTCACTGCATATACTATAGCCAACATTTCCTTTTCTGCCGTTGCATATCTGGTTTCGCATTCTTTTAATACCCTCGAAATAAATACAATTGGTACCTCGGCTCCATCCTGGATCTGCACCAACTCAGCCCCTATCGCAATATTTCGACGCATCCGTTCTTAAAATAAATTCGTTTTTGAAATTTGGATATTTTAATGACAACTCTTTATAAAACGCACTTTTCAAATCCTGGAACGCCTTCTCTCGATCAGCAGTCCATTTCCATCTTTCATTTTTCTTCAGTAAACTCACCAACGGCACACACAACTCAGAATATCGCGGTATAAATCGTTTATAATAATTTAGAACCCCTAAAAATCCCCGCAATCCTCTCACGTTCTTTGGTTGAGCAATCTTTTTCAACTCGTCCAACCTTTTATTACAAATTTTCATCCCATTCTCACTGATATCAAACCCTAAATATGTAACTTTGTTCTTGAACAACTCGCATTTCTCCACGTTCAACTTCAAACCCCCTTCGTCCAGCCTCTGGATCACCTTTTCTAAATGCTCCAGGTGTTCTTGCTCGGTCCTTGAAAAAATCAACAAATCGTCCACATAGTGCGAACAGAAACATTCATACTCATTAAACAGCTTTTGCATGGCCCTTACAAGTGCTGCTGAAGAACTACTTAACCCAAACGGAACTACAGAAAACATGTAAATCTCTCCTTCAATACTAAACCCTGTAAACTTCTTACTGTCTTCATGCAACGGAATTAACCAAAATGAATTTTTTAAATCTAATTTACTGAAAAACTTCATCTCGTACACTTTGTACAACAAATTATCCAACCCCTGCGGTTGTTCATACTGCGGTTTCGTAATCGAATTCAACTTCCTCGCATCCAAACAAATCCTTATATCCCTTTTATTGGGTTTAGGAACAATAACTACCGGGTTCACATACTGAGTTTTCGCTGGTTCTATTATTCCATCTCGTAACATCTTGTTAATCTCGGCTTTAACCCTATTTCTAATAGCAAACGGAATTGGATACACCTTTGTATTAAACTCGTTGTCTTCCGTGACCTCTAACTTATGCATGTATCGCCTCGCCAATCTTGGCTCTTCATTAAATAACCCTACATACTTATTAAATAATTCTTCTAACTTCGCCTTTATCTCACTACTCACTTTTCCAATCTGTTCATCCTTAATTAATCTCACAAACATATTACATAATCGTACTTTAACCTGTCTATAATCACTTGTCTTATCCATTCCTAATCCCGACTTATCTATATTATCTCCATTCCTATATTCCTCACTAACCGTAGACACCATCCATAACTTATCTTTATCAAAAATTCGAATCGACCTATCTTTACCATCTATATTCACTCCAAAATCCTCTATAAAGTCCATTCCTAATATGAAATCTATATGCAACCCTTTTGTAATTAAAAACTCTGCCTCCCCTACATTTTTATCCCCTACAAATATTGGTACACGGATGATCCTATAAATCGTAGTTAACTTTTTATTCATAGCCGACCATAGATTAACCCCATCAATCACTTCTATTCTTCCTTTTAAAAAATCAGCATGTTTTATCACCACCCTCTCATCTACCAGCGACAACTGTGAACCACTATCAATTAAAGCAACATATAAACACTCATTTAAACTAATATTAATGAACAAAAGATTCTTTTTTTTCAAATTATAATTATTTACTAACAAGTCTTTTAAACTATAAACAACGTCGACCTTTAATCCTTTACATTTGTTCTCCCAAAAATTTGCGTTTTTTTTTTCTAAGGGTGCCTCGTGTATCTGCACCACTTCAATTTGATCCGTGTCCTGAGTCCTTGTGTTTGTCGTTATGTGGTGGACGTTTGCGTCCCTGTCCGTCCGGCTATATCCGTTCTGTGTACCTCCCCCTGTATTTCGACCGTCATCCGCGTTGTCGTCGCGCTGGTACCTGTTTTGTCTTGGTATGTCGTTCTCCCGGTGTTCCCTATTGTAGTATGGTCTCCTGTTTCCGTCGTGTCCCCAGTGATTTCGGTTTCCGTGGTTAAAATAGTCCTGTCGGTAGCTGGGTCGATGTTCGTGATGGAAATGGTCCTGTCTATGGTTGGGTCGCTGTTCGTGGTACATATGTCGTCTGTTGTCATCCCTATAACCCCGGTTTTGATCCCAATGACTAGTCCGTGTTTTTGTCTCCAGTGCCGTTGCCAAATCGAAATTCCTCATAACGCCTAAAAATTCCCGCAGTGTTTTAACATTGTGGACCACAACCATCTTAGTCACTTCCGGCTCCATGTGGCCCGCAAGTAGTAGTATGATGTCGTCCTCGTTTAACTTTGGTGTCAAGTGCTGTGCCTGGTTGAACTTGTCTATCGCGTATTCTTCGCGAGTCCCGTGTGTCCGACTGTAGTGTCCTGTAATCAAATTGGTACGTATGTCGGTCTGGTGCGTGTTGCTCCAGAACTGTTCCATGAATAGTCGTCGAAATTCCGCGTAGGTGTCGTACTGTCTGCGTATTGTATTGTGCCACTTTTCCGCGTTCCCTGTCAATGTCGCCCCTACTATCTGTAACTTAGTTCGTTCATTTTCCGATTCGACGATCTCGTCCAGTCTGTCTTTGAATTTGTATGTCTGAAAATATCTAACTACTGGCCCCACCTAATCTCAAGCTCCCGTATCCTACTACTATTTCTGTCTAATTTTAACTCAATCTAGCCTTTTTTCAGCCTCACGTTGGGTTTGCCACATATATTCCACCCCCTCTTTTTCTCTTTCTTTTATACTTTTTTACTTTACTTTATAAACTTTAAAAATGTGCACACCTAATGCACGCCCGTACTTGCACTGTTTGGTTGGTTCTAGTATTAACTACTTATTGCAATGCCTCGACTCTATAAAACTCTTAATCTCAGGGTATTCAAACTACTTATAGTGGATTCCGTTATAAGTAGATGTGCTACGTCCAACCAAAGTGCACTCTTGTTTTTCTACTAAAATTGCTACTCTACTTTCGTATATGCCAAATTTTAAATTAGATCAAAGTTGCTATGTGCCAAATTAAATTACAACCAAAATTTGTATGACTAATTTTTGACGTATTAATATATGATTTTAAAAACTCACCTGGTCTATACTCCGTCGATGCCTCGCTGAATCCTGGCACAAAATCCTAATCCCCGTATGCGTCTTCACACTGCTGTTCCTGAATTCTCGTGCTGTTTCCAGGTGTCCTAAAATTTTAAACTGCTCCCCAATATCTGAAATGATTAACCCAAATTTAGAATTTTGAAAAAAACTAGTGCTATAACTTCCCTCTGTACTAATCTCCACTTCAAATCCTTGTTTCTTCTATAATTCCGTCCGCTTCTCCGTATCTAAATCCCTTCAAATCTCTTTATAACCACTCTCGATAACCTTCTAACTTTAAACCACACTCCAAATCCAATATTTTACTGTCGCACACTCACTACTATTTACTTTATACTTTCGCTTATTTCTTTACCACTTTTCAATGAAACTCATTTTAAAACAATTACTTTTATTTTCTTTTTGAAAATATTAGCACAGTTCTGAAAACACGTCTATTACAAAATTTGTTCGAAAAATATCTCTTTGTTTACTCTCTAAGGCGACCATGTTAATTCTCTACTCGCCTACTACATCCTAAAGTTCATCACAAATAGTCAAGTCCGTGTCGCACATACCCAAGTTCATGTCTTTATACAATTTCATAATTACACTAAATTCTAATATATGTCCTAAATCTTTACATTCAACCAATCACATTTTACGATATTTTAACTAATAATTTTGGGTTTACAAATATTGTCCAAAATTTGATTCTATAGAAAATGAAACCAAATAATTTACACTGGACCCTGGATGCATGTTGATAGTGAACATTTACAGACGCATCCGGCTTTTGGACGGCAAATGTACTTTCAAAGGTTTTTAAAATTCAACTCGGTATAAACCCTTGAGCATTTCACATCTTATTACGCCACTTAGTCATTTTAAAATTGCCTTTTGGCACTGAGTTTCAACTACTATATTTGAATGGTATTTTAGTGTACATAAAATACGGTAAACATACATTTTTAAGTTTATGTGATCGATTATGTGGATTATTTTTGTTTGGCATATACTATCTTGTACTAAACAACCCTTATAACTCTTAGTAGCTCCCTTAGACATTATAATATATATAAAGTAAGATGTATCTGTAAACAAACTCTTATGAAAATAATAAGAACCATTGACAAATACAAATCGGGCTGGTAGTTATATAGCCATTAACAAAACATTAGCTTTATTACTTCACAGGGGAGAAAACATCCACTGACCAATGGTTCGGCTTGTTAGCCTCATCAGAGTGGAATAGTTCCAAAGAATCCTATGAAGTAATCGAAGCTATTATAATGATATAATTTCGAAACAATCACTGTACTATGGCAAAAGTAAATAAAACCGCCATCAGGTGATAAAACACCAACACTACTAAAGTGTGGAAGTACAGAATTGAACCGAAACTACATAGTAGAGTCTATAGATGGCTACACAAGTACGTCTGACTTTGAGATTTGCGGAATGTTACAGCAGAATTTATTGCGGACTGCAAATAACTTGTCTTTGTTTACATATATATATATATATATATATATTGCTGTGATATACTCCTTTGAATGCGGGAACTGGGTCCTTTCAACAAAAAAATTCTAGTCCCACAGATTGGGCTTCATAAACGGCTGTGATCCTCTTTTCGCCTCGGCTGCTCACCTAATGTTATAAACCTCCTCATTCATAAAAAAAAACAACACATTCCTACCAAAAACATCAACGTTAACTCTATTTACATCAATATTCAGAATACATTAAAATTTCAAAATTAAAACTCAGCATAAATTTCAGTTTTAAAAGAATTTCAAGATTAATTTTATTATCATTTTAATGTGCATCCAAAATTAAAGTCCTTGTTGGATGCCTACTAATTAATATAACAATATAAGCAGACCGAGTCTGAGTATAAAGGAGCATCTACCACCCTTTACGTTAATTAACCAGGTTCGTCTAATTGAGCTCAAAGACATACCCAAATTTTCATCATATTACCGAACATCAAAACTAAATACCCTTTCTACTTCAACAAGCAAATTTCATCTTAAAATTAAAATTTTATGGTTAGTACAATTTCACTAATGTCCATTTAAAGTAAATCAATTATAAAGTTATTCAACACACACAAAATGTCAAACAAAATAGTATAATTTACCTGAAGGTTACTGTCCTCGTAGCTTCAAAGTACATCGTCCCTTTAGTTAATCACACCATTCCAACAGGATTATATTTACGGCTTCTAATTCTCAACGCTTTTAAAATTTTCTCCATCACCATTTATTTAAAGTTGTTTCTGGGCTTTTCCGGAATTCATCTATGTATATCTGACCCTTGTTTCGTGGATCCAGACACGTATTTGAACCATTTAATTATTAACACCCCGAAAAATAGCAAATAACTTCATACTTCTTTCACCAATATACGCCAAAACTGCCTACTTTTGTGTATACATTTGTCGTTGTAAATTTTGCTAATTGGTACAGTGAAACTAAATTTTATTACCTTGTATCTAAGTGCACTGAAGTACATTCATGTTAGCACGTAAATAACCAACTATTTTGAATCACTAAAATATACGAGCAAAATTTTAAATTATTTTATCAAACTAAAATGCACTGTTTAACATCTTCAATCAAGTCGCGGATGTAAGAGCTTTTAACGCATCGAATAGTCAAAAGTCTAAGAGAGCTTGTTTATCTTCATCTCGGTATATATAGCAAAAAGCCTGTCTGTCGGTCGAGTCTCTAAAACGGCCAGTTTCTAGAATTTCTCATTCTATGTTCCCAGTCTGTTGCTCGCACGTCGATTTTTACGAATTTTCACTCGCCCCATTCAAATCTCAGAAAATTTCCACACGGCACGCAAGCATGTCCGAGAAAAACTAATTGATTTTGTACAGAAATTGTTGTTCTACCTCTGATATTTGCATCCTATTTTTAACCAATGGTGACCCCCGTGACGTTGCTTAAATCCCGCCTTTTACAATATGTGTCTTTGCTTAACGCATTTTCTCTTTCCTTCTCTAACCTGTTCGTATTGGTGCAAATTGATATTCTTTATTATCGATTATTTTAGTCCACATGGAGTGTGAAATACCCAGCTTTAGCAATTCTCGTAACTATTATGCGACGTTTTCCCCAAGATTCTTTGAAACATTAATTATCTGCAAAATTTACGCCGAATGAGCTTTTTAAATAAACCCAGGTGTTTAAACATACTATTAATTCTCAGAGCCTTATTTTCTGGTATTATAATCTTGGGTTTTTACAAGTTTCTATAGATATTATCTGTTACTAACGGTTCAATTAACTTCAATTAAAATTACTACCCTTTAAATTTTAGTGCATCCTAATTAAATATTCAATTATTATCTGTACGTTTCGTTTAATACTCGTTGCCCAAACTTGAATCAATTAATATAAATCTTGCACGTAATTTCCATTTGATTCTTTACTTTGGAATAATTGAGCATTTTAAAACTGCTTTTTTTTATATAAAGCGTCTTGTAAATAATTTTAATCTCTTATTTTTAATAAAACGAATGAATTTTTCTTCTCCACGGGTTTTTAATAAAGCGTATTATCTAATAAACTTCCTTATACACGGTGATTAAAATTATTTGATGTAATCCATTAATTTTCTACCCTGGTCTAAATATGAGTAATATATATATATATATATATATATATTAAGAGTACCGTGGATTCGGGGATTAAGCTTTTATGCTTCACCAGTCTCTGGAACACTCGAACCTTTCCTAACAACCATTCAAGTCCCACGAATTGGGCGTCATAAGATTGCTGTGTTATCTTGGACAAAGGATTTTCTACTTCGTCAGTGTCGTGAAATAATTTTCAAAAATAAAAAAAATTTCAAAACAAATTTTCTTACCCGCTTATTTCTGTTTTAAAAATCTTCACCAGCTTCTCTGGCTAGCTCAGCTGTGCCTTTTCTCGGATACCTAAATTTACAACCATACCTCTTTTACACTTGCACATCATTAAATAAAATCGCCAAATAATACAACAATCATACAATCTTTTATTTACCGCTATTTACAGACAAATTATTCACATGTATAAAAACAGTTTGGTACACTAATTACACACTCCAAATGTGAGATGTTTTTAAAGTCCTTGCTTTTCTAATTATTTGCAAACAAATTTAATAAAATATGAGTAGTGCATGTATCTTTTCCAATAAGTTTATATAACCATAAATAAACCCCAAAATTCACTCACACATCACCAAAATTTCACAAAAATTCATTAGACAACAGAAATTTCACATAAATTACCTGGAGAATGCTTCAGGCCTCCATTCCTTCGACGACGATCACCAGAACATTTCAGCTTCGTGACCATGCGCTGAGATACTGAGCGGCTTCACAGACGATAACCCCAATTATTTGCCAAGCGCCTTGTTTCAAAGTAACATTCCATAACAGCATACATTCCTGGTTGTTTGTGATGCTTACCCACGTATATTATGCTTCTATTTATTGATTTTCTAGCTTGGTATAGTAGTAGTCAGACCTTTTTTAATTTAATTTACACTACACGAATCTCACGTTAATAAAAAGAAGGCCACTACTACTAAGTTAAACGTGCTAGAACTATATTTACTGTATTATGAACATAGCTAATACTCACATAACACAAACTCTATTATAATGTTGGTCTATCGTAGTAAAGTAGTATAAAAGCGACGAGAAAACAAAGAAAGGCCTAATAATTTAGCTAGAGTATTTATATCATTTCAAAATGCTACCTCCCGGACACACTTCACGCGAAAAGCTTATTTTTAAATAACAATTCTGCAAATTTTGATGCAACCGTCTTGAAATTCCTGAAATTTACTCCGTCCTACGTGCCGTATGTATTCGAAATCGCTCCCACCTTTCGCATGTTCGTACGTTTGGAAAACTGTCTGTTCTTAACCAGTGATACTATTCTGTGTCGTCATAAAACTCCGCCTGTAATATTTTTATCTCTGTCTGATGCATGTCTGCTGTCACGTTCAAAACCCCACTTGAGTTATACAAAATCGATATTGCTGACAGCTTATGTCCACTCCACGTGGATATGGTACGTGCGTTTTGCATATCAATGCTTTTATTTCTGTCTCTATCCGTAGTATATAACTTATTGTGCATTTCTCTTGCTCTTTAAGAACTCTGTTAGCTTGTTATTCGAACCAACTGAGAGTCGAAAATATTTTCTATGAAGTCCTGTCTTATTATGCTCATCATTTCGAAGAATGTAACCTTTTAAAAATGCAGGTGTTCGACCATTTAGCACAACAATTCTCAGAGTTTATATTTCGTTGAATTAGATAAACTGACGTTTGCTTGTTACAAAGAAACCTTTTGCCTTGGAATTATTGATTTTCCTTACCCTAGTGAATTCTAATGCTTTTACCCCTTGAATTAAAATAAATTAAACTTAATTATGCGTTTCTATTTGTTTTAAAACTTTTTTCTTTATGTACTTTTAACCTTTCAATCAATAATTATAAAAATACGTCAATACTTGTCCGTTCTCCTTAAATGAATTAAATAAATTTTGCGCGTAAAGCCAGCAAAAATATCGTTTAATTACTCTCAAGTACCTTCGAACGTTCCAAGATGCCTTTCCATGTTTTTATATTTTTCAAATGACCTTTTTGATGACTCTTACAAATACACAATGTATAGCAAATATTAAATTTGAAATAGTCTTTCAAAAATAAAATGTTTAAAAATCGCTAAACTGGAATCGTTACTGGAGTTCCATCAAAGTCTGTTGTCTGCATCCCTTGTTGTGTCCGCTTTACTTATTGGCCAAAATTATCCACTTTTGATTTCTGGTATTTTTAGATTTGCGTTAAGGCTTAGATCTCGACATGAACATCGACTCAACAAAAATCGTCTTAACAAAATGGCATCAACAAAATGCCGTCCCAATAAAATGGCATCAGCAAAAGCCGTCCCAATACAAGAAGCCTCCAACAAAAGTCGTCCCAATATAAGAAGCCTCCAACAACAGCCGTCCAAATACAAGAATCGCCTCCTATAAAAGCCGTTCCAATATAAAAAGCCCTGGTATGTTAAATATTAGAAATAAATTTTATTAATTGTTTAACTTACGTCTATTTGTAGATCGGCTTATTTTTCGTCGCACAAATTTTTGCACTTTCAAATTTCACTTATACTGAATTTTATTTCACTAATTAATTACGTAACTTTTTACGGTATTCAAGCATAGTTGGTGCTTGGTTGAATAAGAACCAATTGTTTATTCATTTTCTATTGTATTTATAAGCTCTCCTATCAATGTTTTTAATTGGTGCGCGTCGCGTGTTTATTGTTAATCTCCGTCTATCTCTTTGGAACCTTGAAATTTTTTTAATTTCCCTGGTTTAATTCTTCGACGAAGTGCTTTTTCAGTCACGTAAGCGTTCTGCTAAATTACAGTATTTTGTTAGGATTTCCGATCATTGCTTTTATCAAGTTCACGTATTCAATGTTTGTCAATTAAAAGTTCAAGATTTATCATATAATTGAACCGCCTGGTGTTTATTTGTTTGTTACAAAATGTTGTTTTTCTGAACAAATGTCTTCTTTCTAATCACGTACCGATTTTCTAATAATGGCGTATTTAGATGCGTTTGCATATGGATGCTGGTAGCGACGGGCAACCATCCTTACATTGTTGAAAGAAGAAGGGGTTGCTTGCGCGAAGAACAAAGTCAGTTGCGGTTTGACCATGCTCGGATTAGCACGTTCTTTATGATAACGGCGGTCGTGGTTATATTGCTCTCACATTAAAATTTGTATTATAAATTCATTTATCGATGCACATGTGTTATGTTGCACGGTAATGTTTATATTCAATTTATTCAATCTTTTTAATAAACATACAGTCCACAATTATCGAGTTATTTTTCAAGCTTTTTTATTTAATTAAGCACAACTCAAATATGGTGAATTACGAGCCTATGGAGTCGCTAAATTGAGTGATAAAAATTCGTGTTTATCATATTTATTGGTCCTATTCGTGCTATCGGATGCGTAGTGAATTAATACGTGTTTTTAAATGATTGTTTAAAGTCGAATGTGGTATTAATTTTCGCCATATTATAAACAATCCGATTGAGCATTCAAAATATTATTGGAAAGAATTTTAAGTGTTTTATTATGGTGTAAATGATTTTCTAATCGGTATTGTTAAAACGTGTTAAATTAAAAATTGTGCAGTGCGAATTTGTATTGATTTATTTCCAGATGGTCATATCTTTACAAATTTGTATAAAGTTTTGCTGATTAATTCCAAACGGTCATATCAGTGAAACAAACGTTTTAATTGGAATTGTGTATGCAAGGAATTAGAAGGCACCTGCACATCGTTATATTGAAAGCGAGCAGAGACCTTGGTATAGTATACAGCTGTATTCGCCTGGAGATAAGAAAGGTAGGCCAAACTAGCAATTATATTTTAATGTGTTGGTTCTGGAATCTCCGTTTTATGCAGAAATACTAATAGTTGGGTTTTGTACAAACTGCAAGTATATTTACTTATTATTTACTGGTAGCAAGAAACGTTAGGTTACTCATTGCAATCAATTAAAATTGTGTGAGCGAAAATTTATATTTACCATCATGACAAAAAGTAAAAAAACTTTGTTAGGTGAACGTTCATTTTTGAAGAACAACATAAGTAGGGCGAATAGCTACGTCCTAGAGGCAGAAGCGATGTCTATTGCGGAATTAGATTTTGAAGAAATAAATATTAAATTCGAGCTTATTAAAAGTAGTTTTGATGAATTTATGCACGTTTGTTGTCAGTTGCAAGAATTTGAAGTAGAAGATAATTTTGATGAAACAGAGGTGGTTGAAAAATTGTATACAACGACTTACGCTAAGTTTAAAAGATTGTTAAAATTGCAGGGCAGGTCTGAGGGATCTTCTAGTGATGGCACAAATAATGTTGTCAAAGGAAATATTAAACTGGAAGCCTTACAATTACCTATATTTTCGGGGCAAATTCAAGGTTTCAAATCGTTTTTTGAGCTTTTCATAACTCTTATTGATAAAAATCCAAATTTGGAAAATATCGAAAAGTTAATGTATTTACGCAAACATGTAAAGGATGAGCCATTGCGGTTAATTTCTGCGTTGCCCGTGGAAAATAATTCTTATACTACGGCACTGAATATTTTGCAAAAAAGGTATAAGGATGATTATTTGATTATTGATTGTCATATCAAAGATTTAATGGAATTATCAATTGCAAATTGTAATGACTCGGGTATGTTACGGGACTTTGTAGCCAGAATAAGGCAAACTGTAGCTTATCTAAAAAATTTAGGGGAATCAATTTGGGATGCTATGATAGTTCATCTTATACTTTCCAAGCTAGACATTTATAGCAATCGAGCTTATCAAAATGAGAGAAAACCTAATTCTAAGGCTAATTTGGAAGAACTTTTAGAATTTTTGGACAGAAGGGCTTTGAATTCGGAATTAACTAAATCGAGTGTCAAACTTCAAAATAATAGTAAAACAATTAATAAGCAAACACATTTTAAACCTGTAACTAACACTATTACTGCTGTACCGAATTCTGGTAAATCATTTAAGCAAAAAATTGAGAAAGGCAGACAAAGAGTGAATTCAAACTCAGTAAATTGTAAATTTTGCAAGCATGGAGGTCATCCAATTTTTAGGTGTGATCAATTTAAAAATGCAAGCATGCAGGAAAGGGAAAAGTGTATTTCGGAAAACAAAGTGTGTAAAATATGTTTAAATGTACATGTGGGTCAACCCTGTTCTGTTGATCTCAAATGTTTCATATGCCAATCCAAGGAGCATCACACATATTTGCATACGGATGTTCAGTTAAATGCGGTAGACAATGTGGTAGCTGCTCAGGGGATAACTAAAGTAAAGTCTACTATTTCAGAATTTGTTTTATTGCCTACGGCATCAATATTAGTAAAAAACGCTGAAGGTGAATTACTTTCTGCACGAGCCTTGTTAGATTCAGGCTCACAAACTAGTTTTGTTACAGTTAAATTGCGTGACAAATTGGGTTTAGACACTTGTCGTACAAAGAAATTAACTCAAATTTCTGGTATTTGTGATAATTCGACAGAGTGTTCAGAATGGATCGACTTGTCGATTCGTTCGAGATATGGGAATTATGAAATTTCTCATGATTTCGGGGTTATTCCGAAAATTACAGTTGAATTGCCTCAACTAAGTTTTGATTTCAGCAGTTTTAAATTGCCAAGGGGTTTGCCGTTGGCTGATGACAAATTTTTCGAGTCAGCTGAGGTAGACATTCTTTTAGGTGCAGATATTGTTTTCTCGGTTTTGCTTCCGCAAAATATAAAAATGGGTATAGATCAGCCTAATTTTCAGAATTCTTATTTTGGTTACTTTGTGAGTGGAAAAGTGCCGTTCACTACAAAAGTAAGATGTGGTGCTAGTTTGCACGCAGTGCCGTTACATAGTGCAGTAATTGATGCTGATGAAAATTTAAATCAGTTGATGGAAAAGTTTTGGGAAACCGAAATTGTTTTTATTAAAAATGACCAAGAATCGCTGACTGAAAATGAAATAGCAGAACAGTGTTTTGTAAATAAATTTACAAGAGTTGACGGGCGGTACCAAGTCGATTTACCTTTAAAAGTAAATTTAGAAGAGTTGCAATTGGGAGATTCGGCTTCCATGGCACTCAAACGCTTTGAAAACTTAGAAAAACGATTTGTAGCAAATGAAAGTTTATATTTAAAATTTTCGCAATTTATTAAGGAATTTCTAAGTAGAGGTTTTATAGAAGATGTGAAGGTTGATCCCTTTGCATTACATAATGAGAATTGGTATTTTTTGCCTTATCATGGTGTAGTAAGAGATGATAAAATTACGACGAAACTTAGAATTGTAATGGACGGTAGTGCCACTACAAAAACTGGTGTTTCTTTGAACAGTATTTTGTGCAATGGAGATATTGTTCAGTCTGAGTTATTTGACATTTTGCTTTTATTCCGTACTTATAGGTACGTCTGTATGGCGGATATAAAACAGATGTATATGCAAATTTCGATAGAACCCGCACACAGAAAACTTTTAAATTTTCTTTGGAGAGAGAGTAGAAATCAACCGCTGCAGGTTATGCAGTTTAAACGGTTGCCTTTCGGCTTGAAATCCAGTCCTCATTTAGCAACGAGATGTTTATTACAATTAGCTATTGAGGGAGAAACAGAATTTCCCTTAGCTTCATTTATTTTGCGTTTTAATACTTATGTTGATGACTGCCTTTTTGGTGCAGATCATAAAGAAAGTTTGTTGCAAGCTCAAGCTGAACTTATAAAATTACTGGGTTTAGCTAAATTTGAATTACATAAATGGTGTTCTAACCATGTGGAATTAGTACGAAATATTCCACGACAACTTCAACATTTTGAAGAAACAAATATTACTAATGAAAAAAGGAGTATTTTAAAAACCCTAGGTCTATCGTTTGATGTAAATACGGATCAATTTATAATGAGTTGTGGAATGAAAACCGTTCCTGCAACATGCAACAAAAGAAGTGTTTTGGGCTTTATTGCCAGGTTATTTGATCCTTTTGGCTTTTTAGCTCCAGTTATTACTGTGGCAAAATTATTGATGCAAAAAATATGGGCTGCAGGTCTGGACTGGGACACAGAATTACCGGATAAATTGAAAGAGGAATGGGAATCTTTTTCACAGGGATTAAGGTGCATGCCAGCAATTAAAATTAATAGATATTTAAATTTTTCCGAGGCTGTTTCCATTGAACTTGTTGGATTTTGTGACGCTTCGCAAATTGCACAAGGTGCTTGTGTTTATGTACGAGTAGTTACGGTCAGTAATACAGTGGAAATAAAATTGTTAGCTTCCAAATCAAAAATAAATTCGTTGAAAAATAAAACAAGCATTCCGCGGTTAGAATTAAACGGTGCATGGATATTAGCAAGATTAATAAATCGAATTTTTGGTATGCTGAAGGATAAAATACAAAAGGTTTTTTTGTTTTGCGATTCAAAAATTGTGTTAGCATGGTTGAAAATAGAATATTGGAAACTTAATACTTATGTCGCCATCATCATCATTAGGTCTTCAGTCCTAGAACTGGTTAGACGCGTACCATCATTGTTCCCTATTCTGAACTAACCTACAGATTTCCCTGAAATATGCACAGTTTGCATCTATAACTGTCTGATCTAGGTCTACATCTACCTCTTTTTTCCTATCTCTGCTTGTAATATATCACATACTATTCCCCAAAAATGCCTTAGAACGTATTCCGCCCTACTATTTCTCTTTTTCCCCAGATATCCTTGTTCCCATACTATTTCTGTAACTTATTTGTTATTATCTTTGTCTGTCCATGCTATCGTCCTCATACATCTGGAGCATTTCAAAAGACTGCTACCGTTTTTGTGTCTGCATTTCAGCCAACATTTTTTAACATGTTTCTATTTATACAATTGAGAGGATGGTTATTAAAGAAGTGTGCGATTGCATTATTGAAAGGCTTAAGTAGTCGTTTTTTTTTATATTTATTTTGAGGGGGAAAATTCATTATGATTTAAGTTACCTCTTTGGTAGATTTTAACATGGTTCCGAGGCGACTCTATGGCGGGTTTACACTTGTCAGATACCAATGTTGTTCTATGAAGATTGTATATGGATCTGAGGCGACCCTATGGCGGGTTTACACCTGTCAGATACCAATGTTGTTCTATGAAGATTGTATATGGATCTGAGGCGACCCTATGGCGGGTTTACACTTGTCAGATACCAATGTTGTTCTATGAAGATTGTATATGGATCTGAGGCGACCCTATGGCGGGTTTACACTTGTCAGATACCAATACTGTTCAACGGAGATTGTATATGGTTTTGAGGTAACCTTATTGTGGATTTATACTTGTCAGATACCAATGCTGTTTTACAAGGATTGTTAATATGCTTATTTTTATGTAATTAGTTATTTTATGTATAAATAGAAATCATGTATGTAGGTGTATTTCATGTTAATATTGCAAGGAAAACCCAGGAAAAACTTGCAATGCTACCTAGATATTGTGGGCATTTGATTTTCATTTGTTATTTCTTTTGTTATTTCTTTTAGTAATGGAATCCATTGTTTACTGAAAGTCACGGATTCGTTTGCAACGCAGTTATTTTTATGTAGGGTTATATAGGCAGTTTCTTTGATTTTGCGTTTTGGTGGTTTCTTCTTTTTCTTCTTTTCAGGAGTATGTTCCTTTCTATTGTTTTCTAATTTTATACCCTATTTTACCGAGATTCAGTGAAGGAGGTTAAGCAACCTGTGGCTACCAAGATCCCCAACACTTAGACATTTGCCGAAATAATGGTTTTCTAGTAAATCCTTTCACACACTTAACATTATTCGAGAATATTGCCCAACCAATTCTTGTAGTTACTTATAATAATCATCATGTTTACGCACAGTTATCTTTTCGTCATTAGTTTATCCATCGTGGGATTGGTTGGATGCGTACCTCCATTGATTTCTATTCTGGGCTAGCCTACACATCTCCCTGAAACCTCTACAGCCTACATCTTTTACTATCTGTGTGCAGTAGTCTAATCTAGGTCTGCCTCTTCTTCTCTTTTTTCCTATCTCTGCTTCTAAAATATTCCGCACTATTCCCTCATGCCGTAGTATGTGGCCTATCATCCTATCTCTCCTATTTTTTACCGTTTTCCACATATTTCTTTCTTCCCCTACCATTTTTAGTACCTCTTCGTTCTTAACTTTGTCTGTCCATGATATCTTCATCATACGCCTGTAACACCACATTTCAAAGGCTTCTACCTTTTCTTGTCTGCTTCTCCTACTGTCCAGGCTTCACAGCCGTACAGTGCTGTGCTCCACACATATGTTTTAAGCAATCTTTTCCTTGTTTCTATGTTTGTGGTCTTTGAGCACAATAGTTGCTTTTTCTTGTTAAATGTAGCACGACCTTGTGCTAATCTTTGTTTTATATTTTTGTGCTTTTCCCATCTTGCGTTATTTGGCTTCCTAGGTAGCAGAAATCCTTAACCTCTTGTAAGTTCGTGTTAAATACTTGTATTCTTGTTTTTGATTTATTTTCCCCACCTTTGCAAACTAGAACTTTAGTTTTAGTTTTGTTAATTTTCATACCGTATCTCTCTGTTAGAACCGTTTCCATTTCATTAAGAGCCGCTTCTAACTCTTCCTTGCTAGATGCTAATACCGCTATATCATCTGCAAATCTAAGCATATCAATTTTTGTCCCTGCATAGTAATTCCAAATGTCTTTCTGCATTTGACAGTATTCATTGCCTCTTCTATGTACAAGTTAAAATCAATGGGGATAGGGCACATCCCTGTCTCACCCTTTCCTAATGTTTACTTCTCTACGTTCCTGCTCTAATTCTATTACTGCTGTCTGCTCTTTGTATAAGCTATGTACTATTCGTCTATCCCTATAACTCATTCCAATCCTTTTGAGTATTTCAAACATTTTTTCCAATTTACATTGTCGAATGCTTTTTCCAGATCTACAAACCCTATATACATGCTTTCCCTTTTCTATTGTTTTCTCCATTATCACTCTCAGAGCTAAAATAGCCTCGCGTGTTCCCCTGTTTCGCCTAAACCCAAATTGGTCTTCTCCTAGTATTTCTTCAGCTCGTTTTTCCATTCGTCTTTGCACAATTCTAGTTAATATTTTTGACACGTGTGCTGTCAAACTTATTGTTCGAAAATTTTCACATCTATCCGCGCCTTTCTTTTTTGGTATAGTTACTATGATGCTACGTTTGAAATCTTTGGGTATCTCGCCTGTCTCATACATATAGCTTACAAGTTGGAAGAGACGTTCTGTTACTGCTTGTCCAGCGGCTTTTAGAGTTTCTGTTTGCACCTTATCTGTACCCGGCGCCTTACCATTTTTCAGACTCTTTAATGCTAATTCAAACTCGTCTCGAAGTATAGGATATCCCAAGTCATCATTTTCAATGTCTGATTCCTGTTCTAATGCAGTTAGTTCCTCTCCTGCATATAAATTCCTATATATTCTTGCCATCTACTCACTTTCTCTACGTTTTCTATAATGACGTTTCCTTGTGCGTCCCTTATATTTTTGCTATACGGTTTTATATCCCTAAAATTCATTCTAATTAATTTGTATGCTTCGTCTGTCTTTCCTATTTCCATCTTAGTTTGTACTTCTTTGCACTTTTCATCAATCCATTGTTCTTTAGCTTTCCTGCATTTTCGAATAATTTCCCATTTTATGGCTTTGTATCTCTGTTTTCCTGTTTCGTCTGATGTATTTTGTATTTTCGTCTTTCTTCTATTAAATTCACGATATCCTTTGTTATCCATGGTTTCTTATTTTCTTTTGTGTATACCCCAAAATATCTCTGGCCGCCATGTCTAGGCTGGATTTAATGTTATTCCATTCTGTTTCTACTTCCTTAGTTTCAGATATTTTCGCGATATCATTCAGCAATTCATTTGATTTTTTCGAATCTTACTTGAATATCTTTGTCTTTTAGTTTCTCTAAGTCCAAGTGCCTTTTTCCATTCCTCTTTTCAGATTTTTAAATTTAAGTGCGGCCTTCATAATTACGATGTTGTGGTCAGTATCTATATCTGCTTCTGGGTAGCTTCTACAGTCTTTTACTTGATTCCTAAACCGTTGTCTAACAAGAATGTAATCTATTTGATATCGTCCTATATCTCCTGGCATCTTCCACGTATATCGTCTTCTAGCATGATGTTGAAATAATGTGTTTGTGATGATTAAATTGTTCTTGTCGCAAAATTCTACCAGCCTATTTCCCTGTCGTTTCTCGTGCCTAAACCAAATAAACCTACTACCGCTCCTTCCCTACCCTCACCTACCACAGCATTAAAATCCCCCGTAATTATTAAATTTTCATGTCCTTTTACGTATCTTAATATGTCTTCGATATCTTTGTAGATGGCTTCTACCTCTTCGTCACTGTAGCTAGAGGTGGGCATGTATACTTGTATTATTACTGTGTTTACCGGTTTAGATTCTAATCTAACCATGAGTACTCTTTCGTTCTTTTGTAAGTAATTTTCCACACAGTGTCCTATCTTTTCCGCATAACTATCCCCACACCCAAATTTCCGTCCTCTGCTCCTGTATGAATTACCCTGAAGTCTCCACTCCAAAAATCTCCCGCCTCTGGCCACCGAACTTCGCTGATCCCTACTATGTCTAGTGATAACCTATTCATTTCGATTTTTAGGTTCTCTAGCTTACCTACTTGCTTCATACTTCTAACATTCCACGCTCCGACTCGCAGAATGTTCCAGACTCTTATTTTTAACTTTCCGATCGCATCCTCCGAAGTAGTCCCCTCCCGGAGATCCGAATGGGGGACTATTTTAACTCCGGAATCTT